>NW_021027647.1:122865-195831 GCF_004153795.1 Camellia sinensis | reverse complement strand
ATGCAATGCATAGAAACATACCAAGGGGCTTTCAACCTCTATCATACTCAACTCAAGAGGTGAAGCATGCATGCCAATGCAATGCATCCTAGGTATGGAGGCTAGTATGCAACATGGAAATGCAATGTGCAATGTAGGTTAGGCACACAACCTAAGTAAAGAAGCATGTAAGGCATGAAGCAATGCGACCTACAAGTATGCAAGACACAATATGGATGTTCAAGCATGGAAGCAAGCATATGACTTCATTCAATCATGCAACAACACACTAGTATGCAACAACACACAAGGTGAGCATGCAACAACATACAAAAGTGGTGGACTTAAACTAATTTGGACAGCCCTCTACTAGGTCCAAAATAGTGGCCAATAACTAAGGAAATGAGGCCAAATGCACATATAAGCATGCATGCAAACATGGTCCATCACTTAAGCACAAAAAGAAACATCTAAGCACACTTAAAAGAGGCTAAACATGGATATATGGCATGCATTATAAGCTCTAAAATTGCATGAAAGAGAGGTGCCAAACCAACTAATCAAAACAAGCAAAGCATGCAATAATAGTCCAAGTACTTAAGGCAAGCCAAGGAGGCTTAAACCTGGGCTAAGTCAACCAAGCCTCACGAGGCTAAGGGGACTTAAAATAGGTCCAATGCAGGCCTAAACAAAGCTAAGGATGCACCTAGATGGCATCTAAGTGGTCTAAATATGCAAGCATACAAAGAGACACATTCATGAAGCATAAGGCAACAACCTTTTAACGCATTGAAGGGGCATCAAATGCAAGTATATAGACATGTTATAAGGACTGAAATAACATGGTAAGTGGTTCCAAACCACTAAAACAGTGCAAGTAATGCATGCTAGAGAGGCCAAAGCTTAAGGCATTCAAGAGGGATTGCATGGTGGCTATACAAAGCAAGACATGAATGACTCAAATGACCTAAAACAGTCCCTTAGCACATCAAAATATGCATATAAGCTTCACAAAGCTTAGCCAAAACACATGAGCATGGTAGTCTAAATGCTATGCATGCATTGAGGCAAATCATGACATTACAAGGCATGTATGCTAAGCAAGCATGGTGTACCAAAACCAACTAAAAACAGAGCTATATCA
Source organism: Camellia sinensis (assembly GCF_004153795.1). Lineage (NCBI taxonomy): Eukaryota > Viridiplantae > Streptophyta > Magnoliopsida > Ericales > Theaceae > Camellia > Camellia sinensis. Next base: position 194,708 of record NW_021027647.1, on the reverse strand, counting down.
TGACATAATAAGCATGAAAATCAGCTAAGGCATGGCAAACACACACTTAGACTAGATGCTCACTAAAGAGGCAAAAATGGCCCTTTTCAAGGATAACAAGGAGAGGGGGTGGCCCTCTCCTTCCTAGGACCTCAAGGCACCATCCTCATCACTGAAATCCCTCAAGATTTCAGTGGTGAGGAGGCCCAAACACAATGGTCCCGGAGCTCAACCAAAATGGCAGAAAATGGAGCCTTTCAAGGCTTGAGAGGGGTCAAACCACCCCAAAGCTTAAAGCAACCTTAACCAACTATTTAGAGCACTAAAAAATAGAACTTTTATATGTTATACACAAAGCTTAAAAATAGGTGCAAGGTAGGCAAAAATGCAATGTAAAAATGGGGAATAAAGGGAAAAGTTTCTTACCCTTGTAGACCTTCTTCACCAATGGTGAACCAGCTGGTTCTTCAAACTCAAACCAGCTCCAAAACTCCAAAAACAACCCTCAAGGGCCTCAGCTCCAAGAAAAGGTGTGATGGTGGGTGTTTGTGTGCAAAACTAAGGCAAAAACACTCACAAAACAAAGAGAGAGAGAGATATAGAGATGGAGGACGTATGAACCCTAACCCTAAAACTCAAAACCCTCTGAAAATTCTGTCTAAATTGTCTAACCTCTAAAAGAGGGAGAGGAGGCCTCCTCGTATAGAGCTTCAATCTTGTAAGCTTACAAGACAAGCTAGCTAAGAGGGAAATCCCTTCATACACGTGTATGGAGGGGAGCCAAGTGCATGCTAGCTGCATGAAAATATCTGCAAAAGCTGATGCACAGTAGTCAGCCGGCCAAAAATGCAATTAACCAAAAAAAGATAGCCGGTCGGCCATCTATAGTGCCGGCCGGCCAAGAATTTGGCCGGTGGCAACAAAACACAGCCAGTGGCCTCAAGCTATGGCCGGTGGAGTGTGGGGATGGCCCACAAGCCATTCCCTGCCCCTCCAAGGCAAAGCACAAGTGTTTGGTGCAAAACCAGACACAAAACAGTCGAGTCGAGAGATCCTGAGGCAAGGCACGTAACTGAGACCTCCGGGAACTCAAGACGAACACAAACATGGATGATCACCAAGTGTTCAAGCGGTGACATCCAAGTCTTGAGGACGGTCAAAAATGGGGTGTCTACAATATGCCATCTTAGAATAGCCGAGCCTATTTTAGTTGCATTTTTCCATGTGTTGCATTAGGCATCTTAACATAGCTAGGATCATGCATTGATTACTAACTAGTTGTTGTTTTGGCTCGGAGTACACTGTAAGTGTTTATGCTTTAGCATCTTTGCATGAGTGTAAGTGACTGCCATGATAGCATGCTTGCCATGAGGCTATTTGCTTAAATGATATAACTGCCTGAATGCTTGTGGGTGAAGGTTGGATTGCTTTAATTGGAACAATTCATTGAAATGCAAGTTTTAAGCCCACTTGAGAGTGGCAAAATCATGTTTTCTAAGCCCACTTGAGGGTGGCAAATCCATGTCTTAGCCTACTTGCGAGTAGCACCTTCAAACTATTTTCAAATAAACAAACATGAAATGTTTTGTTCCAACTTAGGCGATCTAGTCTATACTTATGGGTTGTGTGCATCACATAGTAATTCTAGCTAATAACCGGAATAAGAACACATGTGTTTTCAAAAACAAAATATCATGTTAGTAAAGGCCAATCTTTGATCGGGCGAGCGGGGGTGCTCATTGCATGACCTTCCCCTCTCGTACCCAAGTTCCCGAGCCGAGACAACTTTGGTGATGACGGACATGTGGCCTTAGGCACAAGTCAAGGTTTCCTAAATTTCCCAAACCAAAACATTTAGGTGGCGACTCTGTATCTGGGAAAGCAGTCCATGTTTGACACTTCTTTATAAAAATCAGTTTTCCAAAATAATTTGCCGGATTTGGACACTTTAGTGATTTATCTATCTTGCATTGCACTTTGCGAGATTAGATTTAGAACCGTGACATTGAGTCCGAACTGTAGCAGCCTAATGAACAAACCAGATTTTCGCGCCATTTCGCGCACGGGGCCCGGGACGTTCGGACACGTCTACAGAGCCGAAGAGGCTCCTTGATTGGCCCTCAAGGCATGTGCTGACTGTGCTGGCTGGTGACTCTATGTCTACCTCGAACCAGACGCACCAGATATGTCACCCAACTGTGGGCTAAACCTCCTCATGTGCCCCGCCAGCCCACACTGATAACAAGTGAGCGGCTGGTCTCTCCCCTGACTCTGGCCCTAAGAACGAGTTGAAGACGATGCTGCTCGCCGCTCTCCTTCTCTCTGCGGGCAAGCTGGAGACTTGTGGCCCAACTAACCACATTTAAAGCAAGTGATATCTCCTTGACCACCCCTCCCCAAAACCCGAACTCGGTAAAGTGGACCTCAACTAAGCTCTCTGGGAGGACTGGGGGTTAGAACCCCTCTGTCTCTTACTGTCCCCCTGATTGCCTTGACTCCTCCTAGAGCCCCTCATTCTTTCCTATTCTGCCTACATAATAGTCTCAAGATAGGCTGCCGCTTCCACAAGGCGTCCATAATCTCTAATCGTGGACCCAGCCACTCGAAACATGAGTCTGGTCATCAACCTCTTCTTGAACTCCAAACAATGGCGCTCCTCGATTGCCACGAGTTCCGGTGCAAACCACGACAAATTGGTGAATGTGGCCTCAAACTCAGCCACTGGTGTGTTCAACTGCACCAATTTAGAGAACTAGTCTGTCAACTTCTCCCTAATAGTGGGAGGCAAAAACTTACCCTAGAAGGCGTCGACAAAAGCCTCCCAAATCCTTCCAATGCGCCCTCACGCATACTTCCACCATTGACCCGCGTCTCTCTTCAGCTGGAAGGACACCATGGTCACTCTCAAACCTCCGTCTTCGATGCCGAGCATCTCAAACGTCTTCTCTATTTGCTCTAGCCACTTATCCGCTTTTAGTGGCTCATTGGGATCACCCAAAAACTCATTCGGATTCGACCAAAAAAACTCTCTCTTCATAAAAGATGGCCCTAGCTCAACAACTTGGGCCTGGACTTGATTCCCAGCCCTGAGAATGTCTATAGATTCTCACAATGCTTCAACCATTTCACGAGCTAAGGCGTCCATGGCCTGTTGACCAATCGGTTTACCCACATTGGCCTGACCAACCCCTTGTTCATGTGCCAGAATATCAACCAGTAGAGGCATCTCATGTCTTCTAGGCTATCACGTCTACCACCACTACGTTCATGCCCTGACATCCTAATAAAGGTAACAAGAGGTATTAGCACGTTTACAAATGTACTGAAGCTAACTCACTCCTGTCCTAATGCGATGGACAACAATAAATCACTCCATGTAAGCATGTAATCACATAAAAACATACGAATTTCTTTCCCAGATAATGACCGTCCCGCGACGTTGCAAGAGTTTCAATTAGAAACAACAGTGATCAAGTGCTCTTCTAATAGGACTTCCAGAAACCCGTAGACCCAATCAATATCTTAGGAACTAAATCCCATACCCATATAATCATATAAGCATGTTATCACATAAACATACAATACATACTAACGTCTCAGCTAAGCCAGACAACCCATTGTGGTAATAACCACTTCCCACATCCCAAAGTATTCACAACCGGTACGCTCTAATACCAAGTTGTAACGCCCCCAAATTATTACAACCAATCCAATCCTTAAAACAGAATAATAATAGGAATAATATGCTTTCATTCATCAGAGTTCGTTTATAAAAGTTAACACATGCAATATACATTCACAAATGTTCATCCTGAATCTACAACATGTGTTATAGTGATAAAAGAATTGAAACTAAACAAATAGTCATATGCCCTATAGGCTTACATCATTCCAAGCCATTACATGGTTACACAAAAGTGAGCCTAGCTCAATACAATTTAAGCCATTGGCTATACAAAAGAATACAACAAAATAAAGAAGACCTTGCTCCCAAAAGTCCCTCCAAGCTATTGCCTTGGCGGAGGCATGTCACCAACACCTGAAAATGGTTTTCCCAAAAAAGGTGAGCCAAAGCCTAGTAGGAACAATCTAACACAAAATATGAAATCTAACAAAGTTATAAGTACAATGTGCATATACAATGCTAGTAACAAAATATCCACAGTTTATATAACCGTAAAGCACCAGAGTTCATATCTCAATTCATTTTCCTTCAATTCATTTCAAGTTCAATTATTCTTGTCAATGCATGAGTTAATTTCATTACCCTTCGACCACCCAACTGAGACTACAACCTAGTGGTTTTCCAATTCAATACCCTACCACAAAAACACTTCAAAACTGCCATTTTATGAAAATTTCGTTTGCGGGATTGGCACCCACGTATACACAAGATTTCAGAACTTTCACCCTGGGCACTCCGGCCAACTTAATTTCATTGGAGTCCATCCCCTATGTCCTCCCAAACAATGGAGTACATCCCTTTCTCCTCTCAAACATCATATGTATGCAATGTATTTAAAGCATAGTCATATTTAATGATAACCAACAATATATTAGTTTCAAGTTACCTAATCCTCATGCATTTTCTACAACAATCATAAGTATCCTCCACTGATAGCCCAATACAGATAATTCTAAACATATATACAATTTTCTCAACAGATATATTACTCAAATTTCTATGGGTGAGAGACAACACGTGTCCAACTCCGCCGTTTACATCAACAATCATCCAATTTCACATTACCATTGCCAATTTCAATTATTTATACAAATAATAATTTGACCCATTTAGGGCAAAACTTCCATTTTTCAAATATCAACCCAAATGGCCCAAATCAAGTATTTGGCCACAATACAACCTCACATTCAACCCCATACCCATCTATTTCACATTCACTTGGAAATTCCTCTTTTTATTTCACACCCAAACCCTAGGTTTGCTCAAATTACTCTCAAACCCCACCATTGTTACACAATGACAAATAACTAAGCTAAAAATCATATGAAAGTGTAGAAAATCCCTACCTCAAAAAGAGAAGATGAGCCAAGCAAGAGTATAGTGATTCTAGTTTGGACTCGTCAGCCGTTATATTCCGGACTCGGGTCTTATGATTTAATATTGTTATTAATGTCTTTTCCTCATTTTCCTCTTTGAATTTGAGTTTTGGAATGTCTTGGGTGTGTTTAGAATTGGTTGGTTGCTAGTTGGTCTTGATTGTTGTTGCCCAGAATTTTGGTCTTCCACTCGAGCCGGCGTTTTTGCGATCGAGCGGGGTTCGCAAACACTCAGTACTTTGTACGTCTGCAAATTACTGGAGAGGTGTTTTCCACGCTCGAGCGGCATTTTTTTGCGCTCAAGCGGATTGTCAGTTGTCTACAAATACTGGATGTATGTATTCTACGCTCGAGCGGACTGTGCGTATATCAGATCGCGAAAGTGACATTTTTAATCACTTTTTCACCATTTTCTCTCTCTTTAACTTTCCAAAAACCTAGATTGTGACTCTCTCTCTCTCTAAAATACACACTCTCTCTACATTTTGGCTTAGATCTAGTGATTTCTACACCCTCATGCCTTCATTACAAAGTTGGAGCATCTCAAGATCTACTTTTTGAACCGAATAGAGTTGGATTTCGACACCTTTGGGGTTTCTCTCTTGGTTGACTCGTCTTCTCTCTTTGAGGTAGGGATATTCTGCACTTTGTTATGATCTTTAACGTAGTTGTTTGTTGTTCTGAATTAATGGTGAGATTTGGGGGGTTTTGGGAAGAAACCTAGAGTTGGGTTCAAGTCAAAGAAAGAGGAGTTTTCTATGTGGTGTTATATAATTGGTCATGGGGTTTGGTTTTGAAGTTATCTGGTGTTAAGATAGTTGATTTTAACCTCTGGATCAACTTTGGAAAAATGAGAAGTTTTTCCCTAATATATATCTTGAATAATTATTTTTGTAAAATAATGAAATTGGTATAAAAAATGTGAAATTGAGAGGATGTATGTATGAATGATGTAGTTGGATTTATTGAATCATTCACCAATGGAAATTTGAAGAATTATCTGTTAAAAGATTGTATATCTTTGTAGAAATATCTGTCTTGGGCTATCGGTGAAGGATAACTGTGATTGTTGTAGAAATTGTATGAGGATTAGGTGAATTGAAACTAATAAATTAAATTGTGACATTGAATATGACAGTATGATTAACGCATTGAATATGTGTTGTGGATAGTCATTGTATATGACAATATTTTTAAATACATTGTATATGTATAACATTTTGGAAGGAGAAAGGGGATGCACTCTATTGTTTGGGAGGAGATAGGGGATGGACTCCATTGAGAATTAAGTTGGTTGGAGTGTCTAGGGTGAAAGTCCCGAAATCTTATGTATACATGGGTGCCGATCCCACCGACGAAATTTTCGTAAAATGACAAGGTTGAAGTGTCTGTATGATAGCTATGTTGATTGAGAACCACTGAGTTGTAATCTCAGCAGGGTTATTCAGAATATTATAAACGTGGCCTATGAGTTGTTTGAAATAAACTAACGTGGAATGAATAAATGAAAACGAATTAAGATGTGTACATTGGTACTGAATAGTCAATGGGTAGAATGTGTGTTATTATTTGTCTGACACTTATGTCTTAGTTAAACCTTATATATTGTGTTAGACTATCTCTATTAAGCTTTGGCTCATCCTACTTGGGAAACTACTTTCTGGTACCGGCGACATGCTTCCTCCAAGGACATAGCTTAGGAGGACTTAGGAGTTGAAGGCTCCATTTTGTTGTTTTAAATGTTTAAATGTTTATTCAAGCCAAGGGCTTTACATGTAAGAGTGCATACGACTTTTTCTTGTTATAACCAAGAAATACCTTGGAAGGATGTAAGCCCGTAGGGCATTTATTTTTTTGTTATTAATTACTATTACATGCTATAGATTCATGATGAACATTTATGAATGTATAATGCATGTAATATCTTTTGTAATACAAACTCTAATGAATGAAAGCATGCCAATCTATTTTACTCATTACTCTCATGAGTTGGATTATTTGTATTATTTTGGGGGTGTAACAAAGAGTAAAACTTCAAAGATTCCCAAATTCAACTCTATTCGGATCAAAATGGAGATCCTGTGATGGTCTACCTTTTTAACAAAGGGATTTGGGTGAAGAAATCACTAAAACTAGGTAAAAATGTAGAGAGAGTGTGTTTTAGAGAGAGAGGGTCCCAACTTAGGTTTTTGGGAGAAAAGATCTGAAAAAGTAATGTAAAAAGTCATTTTTGCGATCTGATATATGCACAGTCCACTCGAGCGCAAGAGTTGATGCTCGAGTGTCAGACACAAAAAGTTGTTTCGCTCGAGCGCAAGAAAGGCTGCTCGAGCGCCAAGACATAATGAACAAGACACTTACTACTCGAGTGCAAGAAGTGATGCTCGAGCATAGAAAACACACATCCAGAAGTTTTGCAGACAACAGACCAACGCTCGAGTGCAAGGAAGGCCGCTCGAGTGCCTACCCGCTCGAGCGCATAAAACACTTTCCCAGTAGTTTTGCAGACTTGCAAAGTACTGAGAGTTCACAAAACCTGCTTGAGCGTGAGAAGTTATGCTCCAACGGAGGAGCAAAATTTACAAAGCCCGCTCGAGCGGAGGAGCAAAAATCTGGGCAACAAAGATTTGGAAAAACAAGCAACCAACCTATTCGAAACACACAACTACCATCCAAAACCAAAATTAAGGGGGATTAAGGGGAAAAAACGATAATGAACAACATTCAGAAACTATAAGCCCGAGTCCAGAATGCAACAAGAGTCTAGTCAAAACCGATATCGCTATATTATTGAAGTTTATTAGGTAATTTGATGTTTTATGTACTTCATTATCTTTGGGTTAATTTTTTTGTTTTTTGGAAAATTGAACCAAAAAAAAAAAAAAAAGAGAAACACTTAGTGCTCTGTTGTTATAAGATATGTTTGCTTGCTGAGAAATTGTAGGAATACATTATTTTAGATAATGTTTGTGTTCTAAAACCAATTCAACAATTTTTTTTAAAGATAATGAAAATATTATCCCAAAGTCTGTCTCCTTTTCTAATACTAGTGAGTCAATTTACTTTGAAATGTGACTAGAAGAACGGTGCCTGCATGAAATTTACATGCTTGTCATGCTCTAATGGTTTTCAATAAATTATAATTAATTTTCCAAGTCTTGATGTTTGTAGGCATTGCAGCAATTTTTGGATTTAGGGAAACCTCTTCCTTTTCCTGATGGCATCCTTATAAATGGGAAAACTTAATCCACCTTTAGTGGTGATCAAGGTCCGCCCCATCATTTTATTATTGGAAAATGTTTAAACAATTTCCAAGTATTTTAATCCTGTTGAAGGAGGACTTAGGAGTTGAAGGCTCCATTTTGTTGTTTTAAATGTTTAAATGTTTATTCAAGCCAAGGGCTTTACATGTAAGAGTGCATACGACTTTTTCTTGTTATAACCAAGAAATACCTTGGAATGATGTAAGCCCGTAGGGCATTTATTTTTTTGTTATTAATTACTATTACATGCTATAGATTCAAGATGAACATTTATGAATGTATAATGCATGTAATATCTTTTGTAATATAAACTCTGATGAATGAAAGCATGCCAATCTATTTTACTCATTACTCTCATGAGTTGGATTATTTGTATTATTTTGGGGGCGTAACAAAGAGTGAAACTTTAAAGATTCCCAAATTCAACTCTACTCGGATCAAAATGGAGATCTTGTGATGGTCTACCTTTTTAACAAAGGAATTTGGGTGAAGAAATCACTAAAACTAGGTAAAAATGTAGAGAGAGTGTGTTTAAGAGAGAGGGGGTCCCAACTTAGGTTTTAGGGAGAAAAGATCTAAAAAAGTTATGTAAAAAGTCATTTTTGCGATCTGATATACGCACAGTCCGCTCGAGCTCAAGAGTTGACGCTCGAGCGTCAGACACAAAAAGTTGTTTCGCTCGAGCGCAAGAAAGACTGCTCGAGCGCCAAGACATAATGAACAAGACACTTACAACTCGAGTGCAAGAAGTGATGCTCGAGCGTAGAAAACACACATCCAGAAGTTTTGCAGACAATAGACCAACGCTCGAGTGCAAGGAAGGCCGCTCGAGTGCCTACCCATTCGAGCGCATAAAACACTCTTCCAGTAGTTTTGCAGACCTACAAAGTACTGAGAGTACACAAAACCTGCTCGAGCGTGAGAAGTTGTGCTCTAACGGAGGAGCAAAATTTACAAAGCCTGCTCGAGCGGAGGAGCAAAAATCTGGGCAACAAAGATTTGGAAAAACAAGCAACCAGCCTATTCGAAACACACAACTACCATCCAAAACCAAAATTAAGGGGGATTAAGGGGGAAAAACGATAATGAACAACATTCAGAAACTATAAGCCCGAGTCCAGAATGCAACAAGAGTCTAGTCAAAACCGATATCGCTATATTGTTGAAGTTTATTAGGTAATTTGATGTTTTATGTACTTCTTTATCTTTGGGTTAAATTTTTTGTTTTTTGGAAAATTGAACCAAAAAAAAAAGAAAAAGAAACACTTAGTGCTCTATTGTTATAAGATATGTTTGCTTGCTGAGAAATTGTAGGAATACATTATTTTAGATAATGTTTGTGTTCTAAAACCAATTCAACAATTTTTTTTTTTTTTTAAAAGATAATGAAAATATTATCCCAAAGTCTGTCTCCTTTTCTAATACTAGTGAGTCAATTTACTTTGAAATGTGACTAGAAGAACGGTGCCTGCATGAAATTTACATGCTTGTCATGCTCTAATGGTTTTCAATAAATTATAATTAATTTTCCAAGTCTTGATGTTTGTAGGCATTGCAGCAATTTTTGGATTTAGGGAAACCTCTTCCTTTTCCTGATGGCATCCTTATAAATGGGAAAACTTAATCCACCTTTAGTGGTGATCAAGGTCCGCCCCATCATTTTATTATTGGAAAATGTTTAAACAATTTCGAAGTATTTTAATCCTGTTGAAAAAGAAGAAGAAGGATTTGATTAACAATGGTTCACTTTCTTTCTCTTTTCAGGAAAAACCTACATGTATAGGATTTCAAATGTGGGCTTGTCAACGTCCATTAACTTTTCAAAAGTTCACTATCATCCCCAGAGTCTATATGAATATAATGGTTTTCGTATGATTCTTTGTTTTGTATGGAATTATTATTTTAGATTGGAATATACTTAGTTTGTATGAAATTTGACATTAAAAGTTATTCCTTTTTGGATGGTTGGAAGTGAAAGGGATGCAAATCGCGAAATGATTGATAATATATGTATTGTTTTATTTATATACATAGTATAGGTTGCACGGAATACATACAGGTTATGGACAAATTTTTGTAAAAAAATAATATCATGTTTTTGGCCACTAAATAATTGGTAGCCAGAAAGAAAGTAAATATTTTTAGCAACTAAATAGTTATAGTAGCTAAAAAAATAAGATGAAAAAAAAAATTTAGCGACTAAAATTTTAGTAGCCAAATAAAAAAAAATAGACTTTAGGCGACTAAAACATTTAGTAGCTAAAAAAAAATATGGCTACTAAATAAATTAGTCGTCCTACATAATTTTAGTTTCAGCGACTAAATGTTTTAGTCGCTGAAAATACAATATTAATTTTTTTTGAAAGCTTTTGCCGACTAAAAAATTAGTTGCCAATTTAGCCTATCAACGACTAATGTTTTTTTGTCACCAATACCTTTTCTTTTGGCGACTAATTGTTTAGTCGCCAATTTAGGACTTTCGGCGATTAAATTTTTTTTAGTCGCCAATATCTTCCCCGACAATCTTCCCGCGACCAAGCCGGCAACCAAACTATTTAGTCTGAAAAAAATTTCGGCAACTAAAATCTGACTTTTGGCGACTAAAAATTTCTTGTAGTGATAGTATTTTTCTTTTTAAATTTCTTTTGTAAGAAATTTATTTTATCATTTGTTTTATACTTAGCTTGTCCCTAAGGCTACCTAAGCGTTGTGAGATCAAACCATATAAATAATCTCTCCAACATTAGAATGATCTCTTTTGAATAAATTTTTTGGCTCCCCTACTCTCAACTGTTGAATCATGTAAATGTTATGAGATAGGTAAATCTTAAAAACATAATTTAATAATTTAAAATACATCAAGACGATGAAATAAATGGCAAGATCTAAGTGCTAGCAAAAAGTGGATGTGAGTTCAACTTCCTCTAAATGCTAATCTAACAACTAACTTCCGCCCGATTAAAAAAAAAAAATTAAAGATAGAGAATTCCATACCTAAAATAATAGTACCTTGAGCACTAATTTAATAAAAGTCTTACTAATGTTTGTCCATTGAGCATTGGTTAAAATCAAATAATATCAAAACACACATTTCACATATACTATGCAATTTTATATAAACATGCATTTTTGTTTTTTTTTTTTTACATATTTCTATAAAATATATATAAAAACAATTACATGTATACCAACATCAAATACTGCTTAGCATTTTCCCAATATTCAATTAAGGATTTCATCCTTTCTATGGAAGGAATTAAGCCCATGCAAATCAAAGCTCATCACTGATTTAGGCCACTTTTGATGTATATTTTGGTTGGGGAATGGCCAACCCTGTTTGCTATCTTGGCAAGCCCACGCACAATCACTTCGTGTTGCAAATGACAATCATCACATTTATGGTGGTTGAGTGGCATAACATAAACTATGTTGGTATTTTTCCATAATAATACACGAAAAATATATAAAATAAATTAAATCGAAATGACAAAATAATTTTTTATTAAAAGAATAAAATATAGAATGAACGACACAACTAAAAATACAGAAATGAATTAGATTACATTACTAATAGAACAAATTATTAACATGGATAACTAAAAATTAGAACTCATCTTTGTAAACTAAATATTGAAAAATTTACAAACAAATGATAAGAAAAGAACCAAATCGAAACCTGTGTGATACTACTATTTCCTTAAAATAGATTCACCGCCTTCTGATGGATGCTAGAGTTATGTCGGCGTCTGTCTCCCAGAATACGACGGTCGAAACCAGCTAATGCAAAAACACCTTTTGAATAGTTTCGGCGAACTTGCCAATGGTTACAATCTCTCTAGCGAGAACTAAAAAAGGGGCTAGCCAAAGAAGATGGGGGAAATTTTCTTTAGTGTAAAAAAAACATCTTCAACTTTTTTTTTTATCTCAAAACACCATCTCTATTTTCCATAAAAAATCTCTACAAAATTCTTTTCCAAGTTGGAGGGCAAAATCCTCTATTTATACAAGTAGGGGAATCTTTAGCCATGAAGGCTATACATCAATAGAGCCATCAAATGCCATTAACCAAGGCCATCAACTCTAGCCATTAGGACTAGAGTTACAAAGGTTGAAACCTATGGCCACTAATATGGCCAACAACTCAATTATCAAAAGATGAGGGTTACAAAAGTCTAAACCTCACATATGCTTAATATATACAAATAAATATGTATATAATGATGGTTGAATAAACCAACTAGATGGGTCACAAAATGGATACTAACGTTGGGTCACAGTCGTATCCAAGCCCAATTCTCAAATACATGCACAAGCTAAGCCGAACACAACATAGCTTAGCCCAAGCTCAAGATTAAGTCAAGTCCAAGTCCAAGACGAAACCCAGCATATGCACAAGCACAAGCACAAGCCTAGGCCCAGTCCAAACTAAGACTAAGTCCAAATCTAAGCCCAACTTTATTGATGCCCACTTTATGAGACAATTCTCATTCACAACTCAATGGTTTCGGCTCACTATTTTTGTATAGCAATCTTCTCACTTAAGAGAATACAAAATCACTCAGATCTACCTCAACCGGCGGTTAGGTCCCACGTTAATTTTGAACTAAAGTTGCTGAAAAATCATTATTTTCCAACAAACTAAACCTCAGGTTTAATGAGGATGACAATAACAAATTAGTACAAGTAAAAAAAATGAAAGCCAACCCTTTGTTAACTTATTTAATCAAGAAAATAAGTTGATAGGTAGTGTATTAATTTGAAGTAATGATAGGCAATTAGTTTCATACAAAATTAGTGCACAACAATGGCTCTAACACCACTATTGCTCTAACACCACTATTGCAACAATAATGGCGGCAAGTGCTCGATGAAACAACACTAATCAATCCCTTTATCTTCCCCCTCCTCTTCTTCCCCCTCTTCCTCCTGTTTCTGCTCAAATTTAAGAAAGATGGCATACATGCCCTCTCTGGAAAATATGGCACTATATTATTGGTATACATGGGTAGTGCTCCAACTATAGTTGTCCACTCTACAGAGATGGCAAAACAAATCATGAAGACTCATGACATTGCTTTTACAAATAGAGTCCAAACAAGGGATGCCAATACATTATGTATGGATGCACTGATTTAGGGCTTGCTCCATATGGTAAGTATTGGAGGAAAATGAGGAAGATCAGTGTTTTGGAGCTTTTGAGCCTCAAAAGGGTGCAAGCATTTCATTTTGTGAGACTAGAAGAAGTTGGAGTGATGATTGAGAAAATACGCAACAAGGCGAACCTTGATGGAGCTAATTTTGTCAACCTTGGAGACATGTTCGTTGATATTGCGAGTAGCATAGTATCCAGATCTCTTCTTGGGAGGAAGTATGAAGAAGAAAATAATAAGAAAAGATTCGGACAGTTGGCAAAGACCGAAACGGAGCTTTTAGTATAATATTCCTTCCATGATTTCTTCTCATCTTTTGGATGGATGGATGTTCTAGCTGGTGTAGTTAATAGATTGAAAGACATTTCACAAGGATTAGATGCTTTCCTTGATGATGTGAGTGAAAAATATCAGAGTTCAAAAGAAAATGATGATCAACCTAGTAAGAAATGCTTCATTAAAATTTTGCTCCAGCTTGAAAAGGAAAGCAAGATAGAGATTGATATCTCACAAGACAATCTTAAAGGAATTTTACTGGTCTCTCTCACTCTCTCTCTCCTAATTGTATCAACAGACACATGGGGAACTTGGCAACGTAGTAGAGATCGGATCCCTTGTAGTTCTAAGCCTGTAGTACATTTTGTTGTGCATGTCTTTTTGGTGCACTACAAAATGCACTACAAACTTAGCACTATAAAGGATCTGAGCTTTACTAGTATTTAAAATGTTGGCTACCGTTCATATCTACAGATATTTAAAATCATCCCTTACACAGACCCACACTTCTCTTCATGTTCTAATAATTATTACTAGTGAATATAGCAAGGACAAAGTTCAATTTATAGGAATTCTTAAATAAGGTCTATAGTAATATGACTACAAGTGATAACTATAAGGGACTCCATTTATGTCTTTAACTCTATGCAACTTTATGTCTTTGCCAATTATAGAACATGTTTCTTCGAGGAGTTGATACTTCTTCAATAACATTAGAGTGGGCAATGACACAACTTATGAAAAATCCAACCAAGTTAAAGAAAGCTCAAGAAGAGGTAAGAAGAGTAGTTGGAAAGAAATCAAAGGTCAATGAAGATGATATTGATCAAATGGTCTACTTAAATTGTGTTGTCAAAGGGACTCTAAGGTTACATCCCCTACTTCCTTTCTTGTTTCGTTAAGAATCAATTAATAGTGGGGGTGTTAAATTGGGAGATTATGATATTCCTCCCAAAACTCGAGTGTTAATCAATGCATGGGCAATTCAAAGGGATCCGAAATTATGGAGCCAGCCAAAAGAGTTCATTTCAGAGGGATTTTCTTTGCTAACAAACCCTCTCAATTTTAAAGATCAAGACTTCAACTTCATCGCATTTGGTGGAGGCCAAAGGGGCGGCCCTAGTTAGTCATTTGGGGTCATGCTAGTTGAATATGTGCTTGCCAACCTCTTGTGTTGGTTTGACTGGAAATTCCCAAGTGGCACAGGTGGAGAAGATGACTTGGACATGAGTGAGGTTTCTAGGGTGATTATTCACAAGAAAATTCCTTTTCAATTTGTTCTAGTTTTTCACACTCCATCTTCAAAGTGATCAATATATATATTTGATAATTTATCTTTCGTGCATTTCAACTAATATCAGAGCTCTAAAGTTAAAGACTGTGCAAATATGCTCATGTAAACTCAATGTATGTGATATTTCCTCGTTTGTTTTCAATTTAATTTGTTTTGTGGAGAACTATATGCATGTGGGAAGAAGAGAAAAAAATTACAAACACATGGGGTGCAAGTTTGTCTGTGGTGTGGTGTGGTGCAAATGAAAGGCTGTGGGAGTGCAAATATTCTCCAATCTGTTTTTTTGTTGAGCTTGGAATAAAAGCTATGTTTGTTTTCAAAGATAAAGAATGAGATTGGATTAATAGTGAAGTAGGGCCCAAATATCATGTTTGTTTTGCAAAATTATCATGAGATTAATAGTCTAACGGAATAATGAAACTGCTCCAAGGAGGGGACTAGCAATCCCAGAGGAAGGTGACATTGAAATCTAATCCCATAGGATTGGAGGTAAAAAGACTATGTTGCCCTTCACTTTACAAAAACAACAATTACCTTTTACATAACTAGTGGGTGGAACATGCGATACGTGTGCAACTCAGATAAGTAAGAATCAAAATAAATAATAAATAAATTAATATTATAATATGCAAGTTGTTTAAATGATAATTGTATTCTTGATAAAAACAAATAATAAATGAATTAATATTGTATATATATATTTGATCAGCAAAGAGAAACTTTATTGATGAAGAATCAAAATGATTGCATACAATCATACATCAATAAAGACCAATGTTGGTGAGAAATCAACAGAAGAATAAGGGGGGGAAAAGAAGCAAAAACAAAGAAAACAAAACACAAAAAGCCATCCCCCATCTAGTGTAAAACCAGCAGAGCTTATAGCATCCAATCTCACAGTTGACTAAATAGCAACAAAACATAAGCAACAACAAAACAGTAGCAGCAAGACAACAATAGCAATGAGACACAAGCAGTAGCCCAGACCCTAGATCAAGGATGACTAATAAGATGAAGATTATGGATCAAGTCATGAACCGAAATATGCATACCTGGGATAGTGATACTTGGCCCATAGAACAGTCCTAATCTTAATCATCTCCAGCAAGGAATCAAACTGAGGTTGAGCCCCATTAAACTTACATTTGTTTTTACATCTCCAAATGGTCCAAAAGATAACCAGAGGTAATGATTTCCACATCTGCCTTACAAACTTTGGGAACCGAAATCCAGACCACCAACTGAAAAGATCCTTGATTGACCCAGACATCACCCATTGCAAACCCCAACAATCCACCAAATTAGACCAAACTTTCCAGATCTCGGGCAGAATAAAAGTAAATTATCAGTTGTTTCATCCTCTGAGTTATAGAAAATGTAAGAAAAACTAACATTCACACTCAAAATACCAATTCTTTGCAAATATGCAACCATTTTAATCCTACCCTTCCATGCTAACCAAGCAAAGAATTGGGTTTTTTGGGGAGATGGTTTTTCCAAATAAAATAGGGTACAATAGATACAAAATCACATTTAGATCTATTATAAATAGAAGCCACCGTGAACTGACCTGATATGGAGGCAATCCAGCTGAGCCTATCCCCGAGATTTGTCACTGGTTAGGGAAATGAATTTAGAATGGTCATAAGCCTTAGCACCTCAACTTTCTCCCATGCCTGTAAAGATCTTCTGAATAACAACACCCATTCTCCTGTACTACTTCGTCTATCCAGAGCCATTCTAAATGATTCATCCTTTTCAGAAGCCAAGAAAAACAATCTAGGAAATTCATCCTTTAAACATTGCACTCCCCAACCCACCTATCGGTCCAAAATCTAATTCTTGTCCTATTCCTAACCTTAACAACAACATTTAACAAATAAAAACTCTCTATCTGGGGGTTGCTTTTGGCAACGGATAAAATATCATTCCAAACTCTTGAAGTTCTACTCACATCCTCCAGAAACAGTAGCCAACTGTAGCTTGCTTTTTGTGCTCCTTTCGGATACGATTGGCCCTATAGTTTGGACTCTCGTGGTTCTAAATCCGATTCCACAAATGCAATGTGAAATAGATAAAAACAAATGAGTCCAAATCCGACAATTCTTTTGAAAAATCGATTTTGAATCAAAATGCCAAAAATGGATTGTTTTCCAGATACAGAGTCGCCACCTAAATATTTTTGAAAAATTTAGGAAACCCATGACTCGTGCTAAAGGCCACATGTTTGTCATCACCAAAGTGTCTCAGCTCGGGAACTTAGGTATGAGAGGGGAAGGTCATGAATTGAGCACCTCACTCACCTTATCAAAGATCGGCCTCTACTAATCATGATATTATTCTTATTTACATTATATGTTTTTATTCCGGTTATTAGGCTAACATTACCATGAGACACACAAGTATAGACTAATTTGCAAAAATTGGAACACTTTGATTTTATGTTTGTTTTGAAATTGTTTCGAATATGTACCACTTGAAAAAGTGATCTCATATGTACACTGATCAAATCATCCCAATTTAAGCAGTTAGCCTTTATCCACAGGCATTCAAACAGTTATATCAATTAAGCACTTAGCCTCATGGTATTTATGCTAGATATGGCAACAATCACACGCATGCGGTATGCTAAAGCAATAAGTCCTCAACTCGTACTCCAAGGCAAGCCAAAAGAAACAAAAAAAAGTTTAAAAAAAAATGCATGATCCTACGGATGCAAAATGACTAATGCAACGCATGCAAAGATGCAACTAATAGGCCCCACTGCTAACATGGCATTTGATTCAATCCAAGACATGGGATAAAGCATGTATTCAAGCAATGAATTTGATCTTGATATTGGTTAGTGTGGGGATGTGGTTTGGAAATACTCTTCTGATCCTGGGGGACGCTCGTGATCCTCTGCTAGTAACCTGAAAAGGAACAAACACTCCGGTCGGGGGTGCCAGAATTAGCACTCCGACGGGCAAGTTAGACTCTGCACTCAGGATTACTTGTATTCTAAGTTAAGCTTAATAGTTCTCATCTACCTTTCTAGAACTGAAGATCTTGTATTTATAGTATTCTCTTTGGGCCTTGGGGCCGGCCCAACCCTAGTCCTTTACATGTACTTCTACTCGGCCCTTGTTTCACTGGTAGAAATGCCGGCTACTTTATTCGGCCCTTCAATTGAATAGGGTCAATGCCGAATAGAGGTTATGTTCTGGACCGGACTGGTCCTCCTATTGATCCAAAATTATTCGGCTCCCACAATTGCCCCCCAAACACCCCACTAGCATCACTTAGTCGGTGTGTTTGGCTTCTAGTCTAGAGGTTAAAAATTCGACGGTTACTCCTCTTCCCGATGCGTATCCGAACGCGTACATGCTTTTTGGTCATTGTAACGCTTTCCCGCCCCTTCGTACACTGCCTCCATTTAATGTGATTTGAATTTGTCTCTTCGAATGTATGTTATGAATACTCAAAGATATCTGGTTCGCCTTCTAGTGCAACTCCTACATTCCGCAGCTTCTGCAACCCCTTGTTTCTCGCTCTTTCCTTCGTCTCCTGTAAGTTTTCTTCTCCTTCATTTTTTGATCCCCCTTTTTTATCTACTTTTAGTTTTCCTTAATCCTTGGGTTGGCCAAAATGGCAAAACATCTGAAGGAGCTCCTTTCTGCAGATCGAATCTCCGACTTTCGATGCCATTTCTCCATCCCCGACGACGTCCATCTGTCACTTTTGGCAGATAGCACCACTGATATGGTGAGGGAAGATGAGAGCACAATCGTCCTTCCTCTCCTATCAATTGCTAAGGGCGGCGTCCGTTTTCCTCTTCACCCACTTTTGAGGGCCGTTCTTCGGTACTGGGGTCTCATCCCTTCCCAGCCCAATATGAACCTCTTTCTCCTCATAATAGGGATTGTAGAGATAAATTGGCGTCTTAGAATTAATTTAGGTATTCCCACCATTCGGCACTATTATGTCCTAGCCAAATCTACCAGCCGGCTAGGACGCTAGTTTCTTAGAGCCAAGGATACTAATTATCACTTAGTGACCATGCTTGCCAATTCTGGCAAGCGTGTCGACGACGTGATGGTCGTTGTCCGCGACAATTGGGAATTCAGCGAAGGTGAAGATCGCCTAGACCCTGTGCCATGGCGAAAAGGCGAACCAGGTCGCCGATCAGATTACCTTGTTTCTATTATTTAAATATGTATGTATTCGGCACTAAGCTCATTTAATCGTTTTGTTTATGCATGCAGCGACTTGAAAAGAGTGTTGGTTTCAAATGATGACGATGTGCTCGCAAAAATTAAAACCGCGTTACAGTTCGTCGGCCGTCCAGACCTTCGAAAACAAGGGAGGGCAGCCCATATTCTCCTGCGGTACGAGCCAACTTACATGACGTTCTCGGTGACAGACAATATTCCGATCGCGCAAGGCGACAACCGCCTTACAGCCCTTATCTTTCCCAGCTTCAAAAACTTGAGAGAGATCGGCTTAGAATCATCCGATTCTGAACACGTGGAAGAACAAGCGGCCAAACTAATCGCCGAGGACCAAAACCGGTTGGCTGCGGAAGTTGACGAAGCTATTAATTCAACCTTTGATGAAGCCAGATCGAACTATTCTGACCCTCCGTCTACATCAGGCCGAGGGGACGCCTTTGAAGATATTTTTACAAACTTGGGAGACCTTCCTGGTGATTTTTCTGAGGATATGGCTGGGGAAAATCTAACGCAGATGGCACGAAAAAGAAACGTCGAACGCATGGCCGCCTGACAAAAGGCCATAGCCATCCGTTCCGGACTTGTCCTGACTGAATCTATTACCCCTACTATTGTTGAAGAAACGGCTCACGTTGTTGTAGCCGAGACGGAAAAAGAGGGCGAGTGCCCGATTATAGAAGGGCGGCCGATTTCAGAGGATTAGGGCGAA
This sequence comes from Camellia sinensis, assembly GCF_004153795.1. Taxonomy (NCBI): domain Eukaryota; kingdom Viridiplantae; phylum Streptophyta; class Magnoliopsida; order Ericales; family Theaceae; genus Camellia; species Camellia sinensis. The sequence continues at coordinate 174,765 of NW_021027647.1, read as the reverse complement.
AAACGAAGCGCTGAGGAGGGCCCTATTGAAAAATGGCCACGCTTAGAGGAGTTAGCTGTGGTTGCTCCTTTCGTTATTGAGCCAAAGATAAAAAACATGTCGATCTCCTCCGAAGCGTCGGCTTTGAAAGATGCAGCTGTGGCATTGAGCTTGGCTGCCTCGGTCTCCTTGCCGGCTGACAAGGCGACCTTTCGTGCTGAGCCGGATTTGGTGACAATAGCATTAGCCGCCCAGTCGGCTCTTCTGGTACGTTACTAACTCTTTGGTTTGGTTTGCATTCGATGTTTCTTGGCATATGACGATCCTTTGTTTTGCAGATGGTTGGAAGGATCGCCGAATTGGGCCGCTGCCAGCATGACACTGTTGAAAGGATTGGCTGTTTGCAATCTAAAGTAGAGGGTCAACGGAGCAGGGCGGAGTTTGAGGCAATGAGAGTCGCGATGGAAAGTGCGCGGGCCGAGGTTGAGAAGGAAAGGGCCAGGACTGCAGATCAACTCAGAGCTGACACCGAGGAGAGGGCAAACGCGAGCAAGGAATCGCTCAAGTCAGCCAAGGAGGCACTTGCCAAGCTGGAGGCCGAGTTGGGAGAGTTGAAACAGGCTAAGGAGAAAGCCGACTTTGAAGCTTCTGCAGCATTCGAGGCTGGGAAGAGCTCCGCCCTTAATGACTATGTAGAAGAAGTCCCCAAATTTGAGAATCTGGGATTCAAACACGGCTGGCTCAAAGCCCTTGCTGCCGCTGGAGTTACATTGGCCATGCCAATTCCATACGAGCAAGTGGACGTTGCGCCGCTTGAGTCTGACCTTGAGACTTGATTTGGGAGGCATTCTAGTTTTGTTAGGTTTTTCTCAATTTCAATGCATGTTTTTGTTTAGTAGATTTTTGTTAGTTCAAGGTAATTTTCATGTATAAATTAGTTACTACATGTGCTTAATTTATTAATGAAAATTTCCTTTTCCTTTCAAAATTCATTGTACGTAGTTTTTGATATTAACGAAGAGTTTTGCTTTTGCCTTTCACTACTTTGGATAAAATGATCACTGTATGCTGTGCTTGCTAATTATCGATCTGATAGGAAGTAGGATCAAGAGATGAGAAAATTAAATAACCCATTGCATAGTTGCCGCTTATATAATGGTGTAAATCCGAATAAGTAAATCCATTCGGTGCCGTGAGCTTTTGGTGCCGAATAAGATTAGTTCATGATTCATGGGGTGGCTGGGGCATACAAGCTGAATAGATTGATGAATCTGCCCTTGCCCCAGTTGGTTTATGAACATAAGACACCGAATAACACGCACTCATGAAGTATTGATGAATTGATTCATAGAGCGGCTGGGGCACTCGAGCCGAATAGATTGATGAATCTGCCCTTGCCCTGGCTGGTTCATGAACATTAGAGGCCGAATAAAACACATTCATGAAGTACTGATGAATTGATTCATGGGGCGGCTAAGGCACACAAGCCGAATAGATTGATGAATCTGCCCTTGCCCCAGTTGGTTCATGAACATTAGACGCCGAATAACACGCACTCATGAAGTATTGATGAATTGATTCATGGGGCAGCTGGGGCATACCACCAGCCGAATATATTGATGAATCTGCCCTTGCCCCAGTTCATTCATGAACATTTGACGCCGAATAACACGCACTCATGAAGTACTGATGAATTGATTTATGGGGCGGCTAGGGTACTCGAGCCGAATAGATTGATGAATCTGCCCTTGCTCCAGCTGGTTCATGAACATAGAACGCCGAATAACGGAGGGGGCGATTGGGGCACGTGACTTGATCGGCGCCGGGCTGTTAAGGTTTTGATATTAATGAGATTGCCTTGGAGGTGCTGCCTTCGTATGGAGTAAATGGGTGTGTACTTTGTGAACGAAGGTCTTATTTATATGTTTTGACAACCACTCAGTCCAGCTCTTAGTGGAAACTTAAACAAGTGCGAATGTCGAATAGACTTTTCTTTAACAGCAGAGGTGAAGCGAAGACGCTAGCTGAGATGGAAGGAAACATGAATCGTAGTGGTGAACCTTCACGCATGGGCAGTAGGACTTCAAAGATCAGGAGAGACACCAATCTCCCCGTCGTTGAAATAGGTCACCCAGGAGAGACAAGTAGCCACAGTGCAAGTCTCCTCAACCTTGCCCTGGAAGGGAATCCGACGTGACTCCTAGCCCGTTAAGTTTTGCGGTCTTCGTGGGTAATAGACCACTGACAGAGGCGGATTCGATCGTTCAAGATTCAAAGGTGGCAGTCGAGTTCGCTCGACAGATCTTTTCACCCGAAGTTCAGCAATCGATGGTAGGTCGGTCAGACTTCGAAGCGTTTCGTGAAGGTGTTCACGGGCGGTGAGGGGACTGCACACTGCTTATGAGATCGGCATGCGTCTCCGAGCCGCTCATCGCGATATAGAACAGAGGAATGAACGCATTCAGAAGTTAGAAGCCCGCACCGAGAAGGCCGAGTGTGAGCTCAGGAAAATTAAGTCCACCGAGCCTCAATCGGCCAGCCACACAAACCCAGTTGTGAAAGAGAGGGTTACTCAAAGGCTGATTAGCAATGCGATCGACGATCGGAACACGACCAGCATGTTCGCGATTGAGACTGTGAGGGCTGCGTCCTATGAAAAAGGCTTCCACGATGGCCAAAAGGTCGGAGTTCAGAAGACCAAGGAGAAACTCGTCGAAGAAGTTTGCCGATGTGAAAATCGTGGATTTAGGCACGGTTGGATCAAGGCACTTCAGCAAGCTGAGAGTCTCCAGGCAGCAGGGTTGGATTTGGCGTTTCCGTTGTACCAACAGAATGATTTCCGCTTCTCCGCTTTCAAAATTGAGAAGAGTGATGACGAAGAAGCCGCCGAACTGAAGAAAACCTTATAGTGATCATGTAGATTGAAAGTGAAATTATGTATTTATTGGCTGATTTTAATAAAATGCTTAGTTCTCAATTTGTAGCATACTTGTTATTTATATTAGTACACATTTTATTCCGAATGTGCACTTGTTTTAGATTACGTTTATGCGGCTTGAACAATCTTATTTGAATATTTGCATTTCTCGGCCTTTTTTTTATGGAGGCTTTAATTTGGATAATAGTACATCGTCTATTTCAACTATTTGTTTTGTTGTAATTTTTATTCGGCGCACGCGTGTTTGTTCATTTCGAATGTGCGCACGTTTTAGATTACGTTACAATTTAATTCGAATGTATCCACGAAGGGCGTCATACGCAAGGACGTCATGCGCCGATGGGGCTTCGAATCCGGAGACTTTACGTGGCCAATCGTGATATCCACGAAGGGCGCTCCTAATCCGGAGGGTTTATCGGCCCAAGGACGTCATGCGCCGATGGGGCTCCGAATCCAGAGACTTTATTTGGCCAATCGTGATATCCACCAAGGGCACTCCGAATCTAGAAGCTTTTTCGGCCCAAGGACGTCATGCGCCGATGGGGCTCCAAATCCAGAGACTTTATGTGGCCAATCGTGATATCCACGAAGGACGCTCTGAATCCGGAGGCTTTATCGGCCCAAGGACGTCATGCGCTGTTGGGGCTCCGAATCCGGAGACTTTATTTGGCCAATCGGGATAACCACGAAGGGCGCTCCGAATTCGGAGGCTTTTTTGGCCCAAGGACGTCATGCGCCGATGGGACTCCGAATCTGGAGACTTTATGTGGCCAATCGTGATATCCACAAAGGGCGCTCCGAATCCAGAGGCTTTATCAGCCCAAGGACCTCATGCGCCGATGGGGCTCCGAATCCGGAGGCTTTATTTGGCCAATCGTGATATCCACGAAGGGCGCTCCGAATCCGGAGGATTTTTTAGCCCAAGGACGTCATGCGTCGATGGGGCTCCATATCCGGAGACTTTATGGCCAATCGTGATATCCACGAAGGGCGCTCCGAATCTGGAGGCTTTATCAGCCCAAGGACGTCATGCGCCGATGGGGCTCCGAATCTGGAGGCTTTATTTGGCCAATCATGATATCCACGAAGGGTGCTCCGAATCCGGAGGCTTTTTCAGCCCAAGGAAGTCATGCGCCGATGGGGCTCCGAATCCGGAGACTTTGTGGCCAATCGTGATATCCACGAAGGGCGCTCCGAATCCGGAGGCTTTATCGGCCCAAGGACGTCATGCGCCGATGGGGCTTCGAATCTGGAGACTTTATTTGGCCAATCGTGATATCCACGAAGGGCGCTCCGAATCCGAAGGCTTTTTCGGAACAACTTTAAACTAGATTTTGTAGTGAGTAAATAGGGATCTTTGCATTACAGAAAATGAGATGTACATGGAGAGCCGTTCAGAACAAGCATCATGTCCCACAAGTCGGGTCAATGATAAAATTTGCGTAAATGCATGGAATTCCAAGGCCGTGGCAGACTCCTTCCTGACATGTCTTTGAGCCGATATGCCCCTACTCCTACGATCGAATCAATCTGATAGGGGCCGTCCCAGTTAGGACCCAATTTTCCATCAGCCGGATTCTTGGCAGCTGGCAGTTCCTTCTTCAGGACCAATTCTCCTGGTGTGTAGCGGCGCAGCCGAACACGTTAATTATACGACTTAGCAAGCTGCTGTTGATACCACACCATGGATGCGAGGGCACGGTCTCTTCGTTCTTCAATCAGAACCAAATCCAAGGCCATCATCATGTCGTTTTGGCCCATATCAAAAATTGTCGATTTCAAGGTTGGCAGGCCGATCTCCAGGGGTATGATTGCCTGGGTTCCAAAGCATAGGGCAAACGACGTTTCCCCAGTAGATCGCCTCGGCGTAGTTCGATGAGCCCACAACACACTCGGCAATTCTTCGACCCATTTTCCATTAGCTTTCTCCAGCCTCTTTTTGATGCCGTCCAAAATGGATTTGTTAGAGGCTTCAGCCTGACCATTGCTTTTTGGATAAGCCGGCGTGGAAAAGTAAGGCCGTATACCATACTTGCTGCACAACTCTCGGTAGACGCCACAATCAAACTGGGTGCCGTTGTCTGAGATAAGTGCTCTTGGAATGCCCGTGTTATGATGTTTCTCCAAACAAAACGGTTCATGTCGGTATCTTGGATGTGGCTTAGTGCCTCCACTTCTACCCATTTTGTAAAATAATCTGTCGCGACAATCAAAAACCGCTTGTTACCCAGGGCACGCGATAGTGGTCTGACAATGTCAAGTCCCCATTGAGCGAACGACCAAGGGCTGGTTATGGAGCTTAGCTCTTCAGCAGGTAGGTGGGTCAAAGGAGAGAACTTATGGCACTGTTCACACTTTTTTCACGTAGCATTCGGCGTCTGCTCTCATTGTCAGCCACTAATACCCTTGTGTTACGGCTCGATGAGCCAAGGACCACCCGCTGGAATGGGCGCCACAACTGCCTTCATATATTTCAGTCAGAAGCTCCGCGACTTTGTCTGGGTGCACACCTTCCAAATATGGACTGGAGAGGGAATTTTTATAAAGCCTTCCTTGCGGGTCCAAGTAGTATCATAGGGCTTTGTTTCGCAGCTTGTGCGATTCTTTCTTGTCCTCTGGGAGCTGTTCAGAAGACAGGAATGCGGCAATCGGATCCATCTAACTCGGTCCAAATTCTATAACATTGACCTGGACTTCCTCCGAAGGGCCAATGCTCGGCTCTGGGATGAAACCTACTTCGATGGTTCGTTTAATCTCTGAGTTGATGGCGGAGGCTAGGCAAGCAAGGGCATCTGCATTTGTGTTCTGATCACATGTTATCTGGTTCTATTCATGATGGTCAAATTTTTCCAGCAAGGAGTTGGCCGTTTTCATGTAAGTCGCCATACAGTCGTTTCTTGCCGTGTACTCTCCCTTTAGTTGATTGATCACCAGTTTTGAATCGTAAAATACAAGCATATGCCAAGCACCCAGAAGATGTGCATTCCGCAAACCGGCTAGAAGGGCTCCGTATTCGGCTTCGTTGTTTGACGCTTCGAAACCGAGCTTGACGGCCTGGTCAATTATTGCGCCGTCGGGAGCCATGATTACAACTCCGGCTCTGCTGCCCCGCTAATTGGATGACCCATCACAGTACAACTGCCAAATGTCCCCAACATAAATTCTCCAGTTCAGCTCCGGTTGAATCTCATCGGACTTGAAATCGGCAAGGCCCCCAGTGAACTCGGTGACAAAGTCGGCAAGCATCTGTCCCTTGATTAAGGTTCTAGATAGAAACTGAATGTCGTACTGGCCGAGTTCAAGAGCCCACTTTGAAACACGTCCTGATGCTTCTGCACTTCGAAGTACTGATCAGAGGGGATAATCTGTTAGCACCCCAATGCTATGTCTCTGGAAGTAATGCATTAGTTTTCATGCCGCCATGACTAGGGCTAGGATGAGTTTTTCCAGCGGAATGTAGTGTGTTTCGGCGTCAACCATTGCCTTGCTCACATAATACACTGGCTGCTGCTCCCCAGCTCTTCTTTTATCAGTACGGCATTGATGGCCCTGTCGGAAACTACCAAATACAAAATGAGCGAGTCACCAGCAGCGGGTGTTGTCAAGAGTGGTACTGAGCGGAGGTAGGTCTTGAGTCTGTTGAAAGCGGCTTCGCATTCGGCGGACCATTCAAAAGCCTTTCAAAAGCCTTGCCCTGTCGTAGTGTATGAAAGAATTGTCGGCAGCGATCTATAGACCGACTGATGAACCTGTTGAATGTGGCGGCCATCCCCATCAACTTTTGAACCTCTTTTACTGAATGAGGGGAGCCGAGTTCCAAGATTGCTGTAATTTGCCTCGGGTTGGCCTCGATTCCTCGGTGGTTGACAATGTAACCCAAGAACTTGCCAGAGCCGATCCCAAACGCACATTTGGAAGCATTCAGCTTCATTTTGTATTTGCGTAGAATGCCGAATGTCTCCTCCAGATCGGCTATATGACTGTGCTCTTCCTTGGATTTGACAGCCGTGTCGTCAATGTATACTTCCATAGTGTGGCCGAGTTGCTCTTTGAACATGGTGGTGACTAGTCTATGGTAAGTTGCCCCTACATTCTTCAGCCCAAAAGGCATAACCTTGTAGCAATAGGTTCCTCTTGGGGTGAGGAATGCAGTCTTGTCTTGGTCCTCCGGATGTAAGGCAATTTGATGGTAGCCTCTGTAGGCATCGAGGAAGCTTATGCGTTGATGACGTGCTGTAGCATCTACCACTTGGTCTATCCTTGGGAGAGGAAAATAGTCTTTGGGGAAGGCTTTGTTTAGGTCCGTGAAATCAACGCAGACTCGCCAAGTCCCATTCTTCTTCTTCACAACCACAGTATTAGAGAGCCATGTAGGGCAGGCCACTTCCCTGATTGCCCCGGCGTCAAGCAACCGGTCAACCTCTTCAACAACTGCGGTGGTGTGCTCTGCGGTTGATCGCCGATTTTTCTGAATGATCGGCTTGCATTTAGGGTCGACATTTATGCGGTGTTGCGAAACAGACAGGTCTACACCCGGCATCTCATATGGAGTCCACGCAAATATATCAAGATTGTCGAGCAGGAAAGAAATTAGCTTCTGTCGGTCGGCTTGATTGAGGGAGACGCCAACTATGAAGAACCTGTCTGGGTTGCCGTTGATTTCAACTCGATCTAGATCTTCCGTGGCCTTTTTATTTGGGAGCCGCCCAACGTCATCGAGGCTCTCGTGATCTGTAACCTCGATAGAGTTCACTTGTAACTCCTTTGGCGTCTTTTGAGCAAGGAGATAACATGCTTGTACCGATTTCTGAGAGCCGCGAATTTGCTCAATGCCGCGTTCTGTGGGGAAGCGTAGTAGCTGATGATAGGTGCTTGGCACGGCCTGCATAACATGCAACCAGGATCGCCCCATGATGAGATTATACAGTGATGGCAGCCTAACGACCAAGAATTCCACATCCACTGTTCGGGAGCCGGCTCGGATTGGTAGTGCGATTTTCCCCAATGGGTATTCTGGATTGGCGTTGAAGCCGAATAGTGGATAAGGGGCCGGGGAGAGATCCGATTCGGAGAAGCCGAGTTTGGTGAATGTCTTGCAGTACATAACCTCTGATGTGCTCCCCAGATCAATGAGTACGCGCTCAACTGTGAATCGGTTTACGCGTAACTCAATTACCAAGGGATCGATGTGGGGAAGTGTCACACCGGCCAAATCTGAATCATCAAAAGAAATGCTTGCAGCTTCATGGGGTCGTTCAGCTGGAGTGAGTTGGTTTTGAGAGCCAGGATTCGACTGAATCGTATGCACCGCGGATGAAATTGGCAGGCTGTAAATCATGTGGATCATGCTGAGCAGAGGTGAATCCTGTCTTAAGGCTATTGCTTTGGTTGGGTTGCTTTTTCGGACATACTGTTGTACCCGGCGATCTTGTACCAATTCCACTAGGAGATCCTTCAGTGCGTAACAACTATTAGTATCATGGCCATGGTCCTTGTGATACTCACACCGTCTATCCCCTCTTCTTGTGCCGGGAGGTCCCACCATTTTCGACGGCTATTTGAAAAATGGAAGGTGTTGGATTTTGGACATAACCGCACTGATCGGCTCTGTCAACTCCGTATATTTCTTGTCGGCGTGCCTCGTGCGCCTACTGTCAACTTGTAGCTATTCATTTTCTCGGTGGGAGCATTGGTTGCTTGATCGGTGGGAATCCCATATCTTGTCCCGTTTGGCCCGATGCCGTCGTTCAGGGCTCTGGGGTGCTACAGAATTTAACGGCTGAGCAGTTTCAGCTGGAGCCATCATGTTGGTCACATTTCCGACTTTAACCCTCAAGGCATCGTCTTTCACTTTACAATATTCTTCAACCTTCTTCATCAACGACCAAACTATTTTGGGGGGCCGCCTGGTCAACGAGCTGCGGAGGGAACTATTGGGATGTAGCCCCATCTTGAAGGCGGTGATGGCCATGGAGTCATTGCAAGCATCGTCTACCAGATTGAAACATTCCTAATACCGCGCCGAGTAGGAACGAAGGGTTTCCCCCGGTTGAATCTACATTGCCCAGAGGGAATCGGCTTGCTTTGGCTGGACCTCATTAGTGATAAACCTTGCCCTGAAGGATTTTTGGAGTTGGTGAAAGCTTTTAATGAAGCCGGCTCCAGTGTTGAATCACCACCTGACAGCTAGTTGGTCCCAAACTGCTCAAATATTGCACATATAAAGCCTCGTCACGATGCAGTGGCATGGCTTTCTATAGTAATGGGCGGAGATGTGATGTAGGTGGGGTCTGATTACCGTCGATACAAGAGTGGAATGACGGTGCTTTGAATTTCTTGGGTAGGCACTGCCTTTTGCAATCTGTCGCCCCCTTAGCGAAAAGGATCTGTTGCGATCTTCATCCGAATTGTTTCGTTTCTTGCGTATGCCCTTACAACGGGACTCTCTTCAGAATACTGAAGTTATAGATCGTCCTTCTTCTTGGCTCTCAGGGAAATGATCGAGTGCTAGTCAGTGTCTTGTTGTGGGCTAACGAGATCGTCGACCACCTCCCCTCACAGGTCCTGTTGCGTCTTGGCATACCTTGTTTGGACTTTACCACCCTCCAAGGCAAATCCCTGATGGAGACGTTCTTCTCAGCTATCATGTTTCCTCCACCTCTGTTCGTTTTGCTTTGCTTGTTCCATGGATCGCCCATACATTGCCTCATGATCTCAGTCAGGGTGAGGCGAAGATACAAGCGGTTTACAGGGATAGTCTCCAGTCCAAGCATGTTTGTTGTGGAGTGGCGTTACTATATACGTTTCCATAGGACTATCGGGGTCTTTCGTTTACGCCCTTCCATGGATCTTTGAAGGTATTTTCCCACAGACGGCACCATTGCGATTGTGGGGAGGTGCGTTGGAGAATACTCTTCTGATCCTGGGGGACGCTCGTGATCCTCTGCTAGTCACCTGAAAAGGAACAAACACTCCGGTCGGGGGTGCCAGAATTAGCACTCCGACGGGCAAGTTAGACTCTGCACTCAGGATTACTTGTATTCTAAGATAAGCTTAATAGTTCTCACCTACCTTTCTAGAACTGAAGATCTTGTATTTATAGTATTCTCTTTGGGCCTTGGGGCCCGACCCAACCCTAGTCCTTTACATGTACTTCTACTCGGCCCTTGTTTCACTGGTAGGAATGCCAGCTACTTTATTCGGCCCTTCAATTGAATAGGGTCAATGCCGAATAGAGGTTATGTTCTGGACCGGACTGGTCCTCTTATTGATCCAAAATTATTCGGCTCCCACAGTTAGAATGATGAGTCGAACCCTTATGTATGCAAGACAAACAGATGCAAGTCATGGAACAATACTAAGTAAACATGATGCTCTATGCTACCATTGTAAGCAGGTAAATAAAAGGGAGAAAGAAATAAAGATTGAAAGACATACACAACTTATTACATGTTTTGCCCTCATTTAAGAGAGTCCAAATAAATGTCCAAATTTAAGCTAGCTATTACAACACTGAATGAATGAATTAGCTAGACTAATTACTTATTACAAATTCGAAAGAATAATAAATAAATAACAAGCTATCTAGTTTATTACAACAAGGATATCGTAACAATAATAATTACAACACTAATTACAACAATATAATATGAACAACAATAATAATAATAATTACAACAACAATATGAACAATAATATTACAACATTATTGATATGACAACCACAATTACAACAATAATATGAACTATGATGCACAAGGATCACATGCTCGTCAATGAAGACAGTTTTCAGAAGCTGCTCTGTCTGCCTTCTGTGCCACTACTCTATTTCACCCTCAGCCACTGCCCTCCGCTTCTACCAGAAGTAATCTGTTTACCAAACATTGGAGCTCGGCCACCCCCCAATGTGGCCCGACCGGGTCCAAAAAAGGCCGACCGTGCCCTAATTTCTTGCAAAAATCTATTTTTGTGCTTTGGGGTGAAAATAGTGCAGACAAAGCAACTTTTCACCAAGTTTGTCCCCTCTACTTTCCTTTATCATGAAAACTCAATAGGAGAGTGAATTCAAGTCCGAAACCATCAATAAGCACAAGCTGATGGCTTGACGATTTCAAACACAATTTGGACAAAACAATTTAATAAATACAACAAATACGACCACCCCTCCCTCTTATCATGGAGGCTCAAAGAGCAAGGTAGACACGCCTCAAGTTTCGTCAAAATATCGTGGATTGATATGTGATGATTCTTGATACGATGGACTCGATATAACGTCAAACCAAATCCGACTAATTTTAATTATCTTGTTTAAGTTGGTTTCTTTGATTTTAAGCCAAATTTGTCCAAGGTGATATTTAAGTCCACTAAATGAAGAGATATGTCAAACGGGAAGTGATCCTTAGCATGAAAGAGAGGCTATGCCTTGATGATGAACCACCAAAGAGATTAAGCCATTGAGCATAGGTATCTTTCTCATGCCTTGAATAACTATCAATCGTGTGAAATAGCTCTTAAACAAAAGAAAAAAAGAAGGGGAGGAGAGTGCATAAATGATTATGTGAGATTGATTATTAAAATGAGACTCTTGCATGAAAACTAAGTACTAAACTAAAACTATCAACTCGAATGGCTCCGTGTCTAAGGGCTACACAACTGAAGCCATGAGGACGTACAACACAACAAGTAGAACAATCAAAACATAAACTAATTAAATAAATTAAAGCAGCCCCTAAACAGCCTCTAAAAGAAGACGAAAATAGTTTGAAAAGCTAGAAAAAGTAAGCAAAGATTAAAGACAACAAAGCTAGCAAGCAAGCCTATGGAAGGGTGGCTAACCCTCCACTTTTTACAACTTCAAATCACATATTTTAGCCTCTAAAAATAGTCCAAAAACAGTCCAAAAACAGCCCAAAAACGGTGGCTAAAATCATATTAAAAGAGCACAAAAGATAGGAAAAAACAAAGAGAAACAAAACTAGTATGCAAGACTAAGGAGGGGTGGCTAACCCTTCCACTTTTGGAGCTTTTAAAGCACATTATCATCCTTTTCAAACTCTGAAAATCAGTATATAAAGACATGAAAAATAGAGGAAAAGAGTAGAAGAAGATTAAAGAAGAAGGTCCAAAATTATACTTTTTGAAAAGAGAGGTAAACTCTTACTTAACAAACTCGATTTCAACTCCCTCAAGTTTTTGAAATTTAGTTTGAAATCTCAACAAAAAGCTCCAAGAACAATCTCCAATGGTGTATATATTGTGTATGCATAATTGAAGAACGTTTGAAGGTGAAGAAAGCTTTTGTAAGGGAGTTATGTCTAAGCTCCTATAAATATCTCCTAGAACAATTCTCTGACCTCTAGGTTATGAAAATACACCTTGAATTCTCTACAAGAAAGCTTCAAATAGAAGCTTTAATGGTGTATGGAAGGTGAAAGTTGATTTGAAAAACAAAAGAAGCTTGAAGGTTCAAGAGCTCTCATCAATGTCTAAGCCTTTTGGAAAGTTTTTCAAACCTTAAAATCTGAAGTGGGAGGTCCTATTTATAGAATTTGAGCCAATTTGGTTGAAAATATCTTCAAACAAAGCCTGCTGTCCAATTCCCGCCAGCTGTCTGTGTGGCGCTATTGAGACCTGACCGGGCCACAAAACACATGACCGGGCGCAAAAATGAAAAGTTGGGCCTAAAAAGGGACTCTAGAGAAGTATTCATTGAAACCCAGCCGGGTCTAAATGGGCCACGGCCTGTTCTAAATGGACCCGACCGGGTCCATAAATCTACATTTCAGGCCCAACTTCAAATGGGCATATCTCCCTCATCTGGACTTGGTTTTAGGTGATTCTTGAGTCTAAATTGAATCGTTGGAAGTCTACTTTCCAATGGTGGCGGCCTCACATAAAAATTATAAGTGTACAAAGAGATATGCCTATTTTAGTGAAAGCTGCTCATTTCTATCTTAACGGATTAATGCCCAACCTTTTCCTAAACTAGTTTTCTTCCCACCCCTCCTATTTCCTTCAACTCCAAACCTATAAATAAGATGTTTTTAAAGATTTTTCGAAGAGGTCACCTCCCTTCCATGTATCTCCACTTTGTCCTTACTCGATTTACCGAAAAGTGTAATATTTTAAACGAAATGCGAGCCTCGTAACATTGTAGAAACATTTGGAAAAATATTTTGAAAAAGAGGGTTTTAAGATCTAAAATAGTTTGGCCAAAATGGATGGCATGGTTTGGGATTAGAGCTTGAATCCAAATTTCTTCGCTGAGAATTCAAAAGATTGCACAGTGTAACTTTCATCATCGGGTGTTTGGAATAAAGCACCCAAGTCTTACGGACGGTCAAAAATGGGGTGTCTATAGTTGCCCCTTTTTGGCATAGCTCGAAGTCATGAAATGACATGAGTGAATGTCAAAACTCGGAGACGACCCATTTTGACAAGGCCATAAGACTTAGGCAAACAAACAATATGCAGATGCAGTTGGTTGAACCCAAAGGTTGCCTACTTATCCCGTTGAAAGGAATCAAACCAGCATAGTTCAGAGGCAGAATGCAAATGATACACAATGTAATGAAATAATCAAACCACCAGCAGTGCAAAACATACAAATACCATAAAGAAATGGAGATGCAAATCAAACTACGTTTTATATAGAAAAGAAGTGGACACAACCAAACGACACCTAAAACAAGCTAAGTGCCTACATCCTCAATACTGGCCTCAGCGTAGCATGGATGCTTACACATAACAGAACCATATTTCAACGAGTGAAAGGTATGGGCATATGCCAAACAAAGCTTAACATGGAAAGCATGCAGGTAATAAAATGGTAAAATGTAATGGATGTAATGGACAATGGGTAATGTAGTAGATGAGTAAGGTGACATACTCCAATTATGCTAGAATCATGAGAGGAGGAAGAAAAAATTCCAAACACGCTGAAATCATGTGAGGAAGAGAACACTCAAACCACGCTGAAATCATGAGAAAAGGTCGTACCGCTCAGGGTCGCGCCTCACGCATCCTGAGATAAATCCCAAACATGCTAAAATCGTGTGAGGAAGGAAACACTATAATCATACTGAAATCGTGAGAAGAGGAAAAACTACTCAAGGTCATGCTCCGCACACCTTGAGATAAATTCCAAACACGCTGAAATCGTGTGAGGGAAGGATCACTCTAACCACGTTGAAATCGTGAGAAAAGGAAAAAAAACCACTCAGGGTTGCATTTGAAAAGAGGAAGAGAAAAACCACTCAGTGTCGTGTTCCTGCATGCCCTGAGATACTCTAACCACACTGAAATTGTGAGAAGAGGAAGAGAAAAACCGCATAGGGTCATGTTCCTGCACGCCTTGAGATACTCTAACCATGCTAAAATCATGAGAAGAGAAAAACTGCTCAGGGTCATGCTTCCGCACACCCTAAGATAAAAAAACCACTCGGGAACACGTCTCACGTTTCCTGAGAAAAGCCCCAGGGGACAATGATCCTAAACACTGCTCAACGTAAATACAAGATAATGCAAGATGCAAATGAATGCAATAAGTGTGATAGATAATATGATATGCGTGTGACAAGCAATGTAGTGAATGAAGTTTAGAGAATGCAACAAACAAACAAAGCGGCGCTTTAAAAAGCACCTCATGGGGCGAGTGGCGATGAACTGTTGTGCTTTGACCGGGATCTCCTTCTTGTGTTCTTCGAACCCTTACCTTTAACTCACAGTTCAAAGGCCCTCAAATGCTGACAAAGGGTAACCTCTCCATGTAGAAGCCACGGATGCTACTTTTCTTCTTGATCATATTCACAACTTTCCCTATTCTCCGACGAGGTGACAAACTAGGTAGGTTCAATATCCAAAATTGAGGCGCATATACGCTACCTCAACCTATGGGGTTGCCCTACAGATTTCAATCTAAGGATACACCCTTGGGTATTTAAACCAGACTTTAGTCTTGAAAAATCCAAACCTTTGTGTTCTAGGCATCGCCATTCGAACTCTAGTTTCCACCGTCGCAGTTGGTCTCCTAGGAACTCATTGGAAACACAGCCAAGACGCTTTTGGCGTGGAAATGGTGCTCGGGGAGAGCACTTTTGATCGCTATTCTGACTTGAAACAGGCTTGAACTTGAGGTCGAGGTGCACTCATACTTCGGAGAAATGACAAGGCCTCAAAAGGTGCCTTCGAAATGCAATCCCGGAAATTGCTTAGATGCTCCAATTTCCCTTTTTTTCTTTTGGTTTAAAGTTCGGAACCTATGTAGCTTCAGATAGATCCTCGCTCTATTGCTCTCTCTTTTGATCGGGGTTGGACCCTGGAGTTTATGAAAGAAAGAATCCTATTTTGCACATCATGTTGGGAATGACACAACACTCTGAGCACGAAACAATTTATTTTCTTGAAATTGGAACTGAGAATGAGTTTTTAATCGGGTATTGAGCCTACAACTGACCTTAGTACACCACAACTCAACAAAGGAAAAGCAACCTAAACACATCTATTTACATTCACAATGACTCAAAACAAGAATTGAGACAAACAAAACAACAAACACAACACTTGGATATTTACCACTGGTGGGAGAAATCTTGATTCATGGGGAGCCCACTGCTCCAGGTATTGTTTCCCACCCTTTCTTATTTGTGATTCTCACATTACTTTGGCCCTCAATCTCTATTTTCTCTAAACAGCCCTTTCCTTACTTTTTCTCTCAGCGCACATCGCTCTATTCTTTAATCTCTCTTATTTTTTATCTCTCCTCAGTGTGGTTGATGAATAAGCTAAAAGTTGTAGACCCTTGCTCCTAGTACTCTGCTAGATTCTCCTTCTTTCGCTCACAACTAGTGAGCTTTCCCACAAAGGAGTTGTGGTGTGACTGGATATGCAGCTGATCTACAACAGACATCGCTTGGTGATGCCCTTGGCTTAACTCGACCGAGGTGAGTTACAACATGTCCCACCAGCCAGGTATACAATTGATTAGTCTCACACATTGCATTTTCTACTACCCCATTCTGGTTCGAACGTCAATTTGGGTGTGATGAAACCCGTCTAGATGAGGGGGTCGAACATCCAGCTTCATTTTCAGTCCGTGCTTCACACTTGGTTCGATACCTCACTGCTTGGAGGATGAGAAAGCCTTTGGCCCTTGCTACTAGCTTCAGTTGTGCCCTTTTTGGAGAGTACGTTGACAATAGGAAAAAGACCGAAATCCTGACTCGACTGTGCCCCTAGTTCATCACTTTGACCTTTTTTTTGTTTTTGCTTTCTATGGCTCAGCTTTTTCGCACCCCCTTTCGGAAGCTTGAAAAAAAAGCCCTACAGTTCAGACTCCCGCGGTTCTGAATCTAATCTCACAAGTGCAATGTGAAACTGATAATCACCAAAGAGTCCAAATCCGGCAAATCGTTTTGGAAAATTGATTTTGAATCAAAAAGTGCCAAAATTAGACTGGTTTTCCAGATACAGAGTCGCCACCAAAATATTTTATTTTTGAAAAAATTTAGGAAACTTATGATTCGTGCCAAAGGCCATGTGTTCATCATCACCAAAGTTGCCTTGGGTCGGGAACTTAGGTACGCGAGGGGAGGGTCATGAATTGAGCACCCCCGCTCGCTCGATCAAAGATCGACCTCTACTAATCATGATATGATTTTTTATAAACATTATGTGCTCTTGTTTCGGTTATTAAGCTAGCTTTACTATGTGATGCGCACAAGCAAGTATAGACTAGTTTGCTCAATTTGGAACAATTCAACTCATGTTTGTTTGTGAAAATTGTTTGAATTTGCCACCTCAAGTGGGCTTAAAGTTTGCGGATTTGCCACCAAACACAGTGGGCTTAAAACATGATTTGCCACTCAACAAAGTAGGCTTAAAATGCACATTTGTTGAATTGTTCTAATTCAAACAACAAGCCTTCATCCACAGGCATTCAAGCAGTTTATCAAAGCATTTCATGGCAAGCATGCTAATCATGGCAACATTCACATTTATGTGAGCATGCTAAAGCACTAAAAACTCACCTGTTACTCCAAGCTAAAATAAACAAAAAGAGTTAAAAAAATATGCATGATTCCTAACTATGTTACATGTCTAATGCAATACGTGCGAAGAATGCAATCAATAGGCTCAGCTACTAATATGACATATGATTCAATTTGATAACATATGGTCTAAGCACGTATTCAAAGAAGTATCAAAATGGAAATGCAGTTTGAATGATGCGCCAAGCCTCGGTACATGCAATACGAATGAATGGATCCAAGCATAAGGTATGCTAATTGAAACATGCCCCTAATCTAACCATCAAAAGCGGGTAAATAAAAACGAGAAAGACGTGGGGTTGGAAGACATACACACACGCACGCACACGTATTACAACTTTACCCCTTCACGAAGGAGGGTCCAAATGAAACTTGCTTAAGCTACACTACTTAACTAATTATTACAACACTTTGAACTAATTAGAAAACTAACTAATTGAATAATTACAACACAAATTAATTAGCTACAACTAACTAATTAAATATTTACATAGGCTAATTAAATTAAGCTAATTAACAAGATAACTCGTCTCGGAAGCGAGGGAGGCCCATGCATGCTCGGTTTCCACTCGAAGAACATCTGTCGTCTGCCCTTGAAAGCCTCTGTTTGCATAACCTTTGCACTATTTCCTTTTCCAGATCAACTCTGCCATGCCTCACAAGCACACTGCCCGAAATTCACTGGTGGCCGACAGGCCAGAAGTGGTGGCCAGCCAACCACGATTGAGGGGTTGTCGTCCAACAGTGATGGCCTGATGGCTAGTAACAGTGGCTGACAGGTCACTGGTGATGCACAATTCCATGCTGCAACAAAGAGCAACTAGGGCAAAGAAATGGTATCGTCACAGGTTGAATGTACTATGTATCTTTCCTTATCATCAAAACAAGCTCAAAGAAGTGATACATTTGGCCCTCAAACCATCAATCAAACAATTTCCATGCATGATGGCTAAGGGACCAATTTGTACAAGTTCAATCAATGCAAATCAAGACTCAAATTCCATCACCCTATCATGCATGATCAAGGGCAAATGAGACCTAGGAAAGTGGCACATTTCATCACTTTTGAGTATGAAATGTCCCATTTTCCTTGTGTTTGAATTAACGTCCGATTTGAACACATACAATGCAACACAAAGAGATGCTTATCTTGCCACTTTTACTTGCCAATTTTGTTTACACATTTTAGTTACCAAATCATTCTTTTATCAATTTGTCAATTAGTGAGTGTCCTAAAAGATGAAAGTAGTGTCAACCAAGGGATAATGTAACGCAAGAAAGAGATCATGTCGTTGATAACGAACCCTCAAAGAGGGTTAAACCATTAAGCATGACCTCAATCTCAAGCTTAAAGGATCCCAAGCTTGAAACAACCCTCAAAAGCAAATCAAAGAGTAAAGCAAAGAGAGAGGTTGTGCTGAAATGGAATGAAAAACAACACCAAAAGATGCAATCAACTCAAACAAGAGGTGTCTAAGACCCTAAAACACCAACTTGTGAGGACTATTACACTACAACCATACAAAACAAGACTCAAATGAACTAACTAGCCCAAAACAGAGCTAAAGCAGACAATTTCAGTGGCTAAAACATGCTAGACTTAAGCTAAGTTAAGCTAAAAAAATATGCTAACATATGGAGCTAACTAGGCATGAAAACAAGACACAAGGAGGGGCAGTTAACCCCTCCAAATTTGGACTTCAAAATGATTTTTTGCCACTGAAAAACCTTTGAAATTTAGTGGTTAAAAGGCCCAAAAAAGTTGGTTTGAAAGTGGTGAACAAAGGTACAAAAGCTTTACAAACAAAGAAGTAAAAAGGGTGAACCACCCCCTAATCTGAAAATGGCCTCAAACCACCACCTTTTGGCCACAAAAATAGAGTTTTTTACAGTTCAAAACCAGCCCCAAAACAATAGAAGAAGATGGCAAAACAAGTATATAAAACAAACTAACAAAGCAAGTGTTATACCTCTTGAAGCCAAGGCACAAATTAGGCAACAAAGCAAGCCACAACCACCATCTAGCGCTCAAAGAGGGTCCCAAGTAACCTCACCCAAAGAGAAGCAACTTTGGTCAAGGGAGTGTATACAAGAGTATAGGATTTGTGAGCAAATGTATTCAAAATTACAAGAGAGAGAGAGAGAGAGAGAATTTTGCTCCAAAATTTCTAACCTCCCAGAAGGTCCCATATTTATAGAAAAACAAGCTTTTGGCTGAGTTATATCAATCCATACACGTGTATGGTGATCAAACCCATTGTGCCAACAGCTGGAATAGTTGTCAAGAAAATATCTGCAAAAAGGCATCAATGGTCAGCAGGCCAATAATGGGGCCGGTTGGCCACCAGTGATGGCCGGCAGCCACCAAGGGTTGCAGGCGTGAAGATTTTGGTCGAAAACAGGCACATAATGGATACTTTGGGCACCAAAATGAGCACAAAATAGTCACAATCATCGAGTGCACAAATGATGACGTCCAAGTCTTAAGGACGATCAACATTGGGGTGTCTACAATTGCCCCTCTTTGATAGAACTCGAAAGTCATGAAATGACGTGAGTGAATGTCAAAGCCCAGAGATGACCCATTTTTGACAAGGCCGAAGACTTGGATAAACAAACAAGTTAAAAAACAAAAGGCTGTGCCCGCAAGCTGCCTACGTATCCCTTTTGCAAAGAATGAAACTAGCGTAGTTCTGGGGCAAGATGCAAGTGATATACACGATGCAAGAACATAACTTATGATCATGCAATGAGACTATAATGAAACATTTAAATGCAAACGCAATGCAATGAAAATGCCACATTTGAACAAACCGAAACATGGTATAGCAATCTCAAACATGGAAAGAATAAAGCAAAATAAACACGCCACGCGTGGGAATTACGAGCCAAACCACACTTCATGCAGAAAGGCATAAGAAAATTATACAAGCTTAACTATACGACACACATGAAAGGTGAAGAGCGATATAATTGTCGAGCACACTCGAGGTCTCAACTGTGATCCTAATGTGTTGCAGATGTGAGAAGGAAAAGGTGGGCGTGAACACCGGGATGTACTCGAATGTTTTTAACCGATACAAACAATCCACACAACTCACGCGAGAAGAGATAAAAAGGTGTGAGCACCGGGACGCACCCGAACGTTTTTAACTGAAGCGCGGTGTGAACACCGGGCGTATCCTAATGTTTTTAACCGAAGGGTGGTGTGAACACAGGGCATACCTGAATGTTTTTAACCGAAGGGTTGGGGTGAACACTCGAACGCATCCGAATGATTTTAACCAAAGGGGGTGGTGTGAACACCGGGACGCACCCGAATGTTTTTAACCGAAGGGTTGGTGTGAACACCGGGACGCACACGAATATTTTTAACCGAAAGGTTGGTGTGAACACCGGGATGCACGTGAATGTTTTTAATCGAAGGGTCAGTGTGAACACCGGGACGCACCTATATGTTTTTAACCGAAGGGGATGGTGTGAACAACGGGACGCACCCGAATGTTTTTAACCTAATGGGGTGGTGTGAACATCGGGATGCACCCGAATGTTTTTAACCGAAGGGTTGTTGTGAACACCGGGATGCACCCTAATATTTTTAACCGAAAGGTTGGTGTGAACACCAGGACGCACCTGAATGTTTTTAACCGAAAGGGTTGAATCCTAACGCGTCTCACGCAAGAGGAAAAAAGGGGGATAGATTCGAACTGAAGGGCACGAGTGATTTTGACTAGAACTCCTCTGAATGAACTGTACATACAATATCGTGCATGTAAAGGAAAGAGACTTAACAAATGCGATACAGTATGAATGCATGTTCTACGCAAGACAAACAACCGAGATACAATGTTAATGGCATGTTCTATGCAGGAAACGAAAGCATAAGCATGTTCCATGCATGATTGAAAAGCAAATGCAAGATGCACATACAATTCTCGTGAGATGTACATTTTACAACAACATATGCGAAATGCATATTCTATGCTACAAAGTGAAGTGCATGTTCTATGCTACAACGAAAAAGAAATGCACATTCTATGCAAGATAACAAAGCATGATTTAACGAAAACAAACTCAAAGGAAACATTTGATTCACCTCTCGGAAGAATTGCAATGTATTTAAAGGATACACCTCATCCACATTGACAAGTGACGAACGTCGCGTACCAAAAACTCAATTCGAGCTTCCGCAGAGACATTCTGAACCAAACAATGAGCAAACCCTTCAATTCTTGAAGACCAAAGACACAAAGTAGCATTAGGACTCCAAGGGAAATCTCAGAACACTTGCCGCTAGCCACCTGCCGACTACTGGTGATCACTACCGGCCACCAATGGTGGCTTGCCAGCCACCAGTGTCAGATTCGGGGCAAATTTGTCATTTTGCCTTGGGTCTTTAAGTATACGCCTCCTCTCTCTTTAGGCACTCCTTCCCTCTAGATCCACGCTTTCTACGCATTTTCCAACGTCCCACGCGAAGTTTATTCGCTATACCCTCTTTGTTTACTCCGTTTTGAACCGATTGAAATTTGATTTTGGTGTTTTTTCTTGGAGTTTCACCTTTTGAGGCTTATTTCCCTCGAGTTTCTCTTCGGTTTTGCATCTTTTCCCGAGCTTTGACTTTTTTCTCCACTTTTTCTCTCTTAGGGTTGATTTTTTCTAAGTTTGTCCTTTTTTCTCCATTTTCGACCACTTTCTCATCTTCTTTCCAGATGGCGGATGACATACCTCATGACGAAGCTCCATCAGAGATCCCAACCCAGTTGTCTCCAAAGATAAAGGCGGAGCCTAAGCCAATGCTACTACCAATCGGGATTCGACCCTTTGATCCTACGACATATCATCCTCAGACGCATATGCTACCCCCAGGGGGTAACAGGCACTTTAGAGCATTTGCGGGACACGCACCAGAGGACCTCTTGCTATGAGAGCCGGACTCCCATTTGTCTTACAGTACCACCAAGGTATAAATTGTATTCTCTTGTTTTCTTCACTGTACATTGCATTTCTTGCCTTAACTGTGTTCCTTGCTTCAACTGTAATGTTTACACTACATTTCTTGCCTCTTACTGCATTTCTTACCCTAATCGCACTCTTGTACTGTATTTCTTATACTGTCTTTTCATTTGCTGGTTCTCATATCCCTGCATATCACTGTTTTGATCACAAGAGGACTCTCGTGCCATTAGGGGCTATGGAGCCATGTCCGCAAGGGATTGGTACATGGAGCTTCCCATCGATTTCCGCTACATCATCAACGAGGCTGGCTTCGGCTTATTCTACATGGGGCTGTCATGCCATATCGCGAGTCACCCACTTCTTGGTGCATTAGTGGAGCGGTGGTAGGATACCACCAACTCCTTCCACTTCTCTACTACTGGGTAAATGACGATGACTCCCTATGACTTTGCCATGCTGACAGACGTCGAAGTAGGGGGTCATTAGATCCCTTACGATATGGACATAGGCGAGTGAGAGGTCGCCTGGCTACACCTGCTAGGAGCACGTCCACCTCTCTTTCGGCCGGGGATGGTACGATATAGTTGGTTCGCTGAGTGTTTCTGAGAGAGAGAGAGCCAGAGACCCCAGAGGAGACCAAGCATTACGCCCGAGGGTTCTTGATGTTCCTGCTCGGCACCACTTTGTTTGTGAACAGGTGGAACATTGTAGGGTTATATCTCCTGAGCGCTCTGGTGGACTTATCTCAGGTCCGGCTTTATGATTGGGGCGGTGCTGGCCTAGCCACATTGTATGGCTATATGAGCTCGACATTCCGCAAGAGGGGAAACAGAGTCGGAGGCTACTAGCAAGCTTGGAAGGTACGCTTTACATTTCTGTTTTACATTTTATGCCCCCCATTTCTGTGCTTTCTGCTTTGCACTTTCTGTACACTGCACAGTGCAATGTTTACAGCTATATACGGTGCTCTCTACATTGCACATTCTACATCCTCTGTATCTATATTTGCACTTTCTGTACACTGCAGTACACATTCTACTTTTTGTGTTCTATATTTTGCATTCTCTGTACGCTGTACAACATGTTATTTCCTGCACTCTATATCTATACTTTCTGTACACTGTACGCACATTCTGCTTTTTACATCCTGTGTTGGTATTTTATGTACACTGTATACTTGCTATTGCCTTTTCCTTGCAGCTATGGGTATACGTATATTTCCCAACCCTCGCTCCGGAGCCGGAGGTGGGGATGCTCCCCGTTGTGCTATACTCTCACCGATATGATGGGAGATGCCTGCGAAGGACCCGGGAGACTTTCACATTCTTCCGTCGGTACTTCGACACAGTGACTGCCGCGGAGGTAACTCATAACTCACAGTTGTTTTTGCTTTACTTCAGCTCTAATTCACATTGCAATATCTTATGGCAACTAAACAATCTGCGCATTCTCTGTTTGCAGATCGCTTGGCAGCCTTGGGCGTTGATGCCGGCTGGAGTCAGAAACCAGTATGCCGGTGCCCGAGGAGCATCTCATTTTTGACTTCTGCTCGAGGCTCCAGTTTTTCAAGTTTGGTTTCTAGGCAAGCGATTCATGCGCTAGACCTTAGGTTTGCCTGAGCCGGTAGTTCCTATGTCGCCTTCGGTATCTATGAGGGCCACAGAGAGCCTCTCTTCCCAGGAGATGATTCAGTTCACTGGGGGCCTGGACGCCGACTACTTTCTCGGGGAGGGGGATTATGCGATATTCATCCAGACACACCTTATGCCTCCTTTTACAAGTGCTCGTGCTCATGCAGGTAGAGCAGTAGATGCCTTTTCAGTGAGTAGGACCCGATGGATGAGGGCCAGGGCTAGAGGGTTCCTCTCGCTGGACAGGCTGCTGGCTGGCTAGAGATCCCAACCGCACTGACATGCTGGAGGCCGGTCGGGACATCTTATCAGATCCCGATCAAGCCAGCGGGAGGCCGGACATAGATATGTCAAAGCTCATGAAACATCTCCGGTATGTACCACTTCTTTTCTAATTTTCCATTCTCTTTCTGATATTTGTTCCTTCCAAATATTGATCATTTTCAATGCATTTGCAGGCACCTCCGAGGTACATTGAGGGATTGCTTGAGCTAATAGTGTCATTTGAGAGCATGATACTGAGGAAGGAGGCGCTGCTCAATCTTCATGGCATCCGGGTATTTTCCCTATTCTTTACCCTCAATTTAGTATTTTCCACACTATTATGCACACCTATTCTCATTCAAGCATTGATACTTATACCACAGTCTATATTCTGCCCCTTGTCACATCACACTAATATACTGAACTGACATACTGTGCTGCACTTGCACTGTATCTGGCTGATTCCATTCTCCTACTTTCATCATATTACATCTGCAACTATACTTTGTATCTGACGCGTCCATACTGTATATTTTTTCAGGTTCTAGCCTTACTGAGATCACCAGCGGCGGCGACTGCGCCTACATCATCACCACCTCCTTCAACAACAGAGAGGAGGGAGAGATAGGCCCCAGCGCGCAGTTAAAAGGGACATCGTGGTCGAGGCCGGAGGAGCCCTTCAGAGCCCCTATAGAGTGATGACGATGCCGAGACAAGTGGCTCCGAGGAGGCAGTGAGTCTACAGTCTGAGTCCTTTGATAGTGGAGATGACAATGGCTCGAGATTTGAGAGTAAAGGCGATGTTGAGTCTGGCTCTGAGGCAGAGAGCAGTGAGGATTCTGGTTCTGGTTCGGCGTCTGAGTTAGACAGCGGTGCTGATGGAGATAGCTCTGAGTCCCCACCTAGGAAGAGGACGAAGAGGGCCTCTCCAGCCTGAGATGGATGGTGCTGATTTTCTTGTATTTTTGCGTAGTTTCTTTTTTGTTAGTAGTGTTAGCACATTGTATAGCTTTAGACAGGTTTTATTTGCTTTAAAAACTTGTACTGCACTTTTGTAAAAAACAACCATGATTGGAATGAAAACCAGTTTTTCTTTGAAAAAGTGTTGTATTTTGCATCATGAGCACCACTTAGCATGGAATGGAGATTGAATTTGATATTGAAAACCGAATACTTGTATTGTCACAACAGTCCTAATCAGGTAACGAACCGACCAACAACTGAAATTCTAAACACAACATACAACTTGATAATCAAAATAGCAACAACTCGGTAAACAAAACAAAACAAAACAACTCTAATACGACTCAACAAACTTGCTAAGACTAAAAGGACTCAAAACAAGACCTAAAAATGCATAAAAAATAGAAGAAAACACATGTTTTCAACATTCTCAGCACATAGATGGACAATAAGACAGACAAGATAGCTACCGGCCACTTAAAGAGCATGCCGACCATGGATGGGATGTGCCGGCCACCAATAGTGGCCTAACGACCATAAGAGTGGCCGGCCAACCACCAATGTGAAAGACCTCCAGATTATTGACAGCTGGCTTAAACTCACTGCCTTATCTTCTACAAACGTTTCAGCTTCGTCATTTCTTCTCCATAACTCATTTTGGCTGCTATTTTTGCCACAAATGAAGCCATTTCTTACCCAAAACCTCTCGAATTGGATTACAACTTTGGATGGCTCGGAAAAGATGAATTTCTGGGGTTTTGGCATTAATGCACTTTTCCCGCTGAGTCGTTCTCAGCTTTGTTTTCCATTCTTTCATGCCGCGGCTAGGTGTTGGAACCCACTTACACATGTCTTTAGCTTCGGGGGACAAGAGATATGCCCAACAATTGAAGAACTTCAAGTGCTAATGGAGTCACGGCACGATGAGGAAATCTTGACTCAGCCCCGTTTTGGTCACATCCAAGCTTTGGGACAGATGTGCAGGTTTACTCTACACGAGGCCCAATCCTTGGTTCACAACGGAGAGCTGGACATCCCCAGTCTGATTCATCGATTTTCTGTCGTTGGTGACTGCGGTGACTTTCTTTGGCGGGGTTATCGACAACACGCCCTTTGTTTGTGCATGTTAGCTCATTTCCTTCTTGCCCCCAGTTTTGGAGGGTCTAGCCTCAAACAAGAGGTGTCTAAGACCCTAAAACACCAACTTGTGAGGACTATTACACTACAACCATACAAAACAAGACTCAAATGAACTAACCAGCCCAAAACAGAGCTAAAGCAGACAATTTCAGAGGCTAAAACATGCTAGACTTAAGCTAAGTTAAGCTAAAAAAACATGCTAACATATGGAGCTAACTAGGCATGAAAACAAGACACAAGGAGGGGTGGTTGACCCCTCCAAAGTTGGACTTTAAAATGATTTTTTGCCACTGAAAAACCTCTGAAATTTAGTGGTTAAAAGGCCCAAAAAAGTTGGTTTGAAAGTGGTGAACAAAGGCACAAAAGCTTTACAAACAAAGAAGTAAGAAGGGTGAACCACCCCCTAATCTGAAAATGGCCCCAAACCACCACCTTTTGGCCACAAAAATACAGTTTTTTACAGTTCAAAACCAGCCCCAAAACAATAGAAGAAGATTGGAAAACAAGTATATAAAACAAGCTAACAAGGCAAGTGTTATACCTCTTGAAGCCAAGGCACAAATTAGGCAACAAAGCAAGCCACAACCACCTTTTAGCGCTCAAAGAGGGTCCCAAGTAACCTCACCCAAAGAGAAGCAACTTTGGTCAAGGGAGTGTATACAAAAGTATAGGATTTGTGAGCAAATGTATACAAAATTACAAGAGAGAGAGAGAAAGAGAATTTTGCTCCAAAATTTCTAACCTCCCAGAAGGTCCCATATTTATAGAAAAACAAGCTTTTGGTTGAGTTATATCAATCCATACATGTGTATGGTGATCAAGCCCATTGTGCCAACAGCTGGAATAGTTGTCAAGAAAATATCTGCAAAAAGGCATCAATGGTCAGCAGGCCAATAATGGGGCCGGCTGGCCACCAGTGATGGCCGGCAGCCACCAAGGGTTGCAGGCTTGAAGATTTTGGTCGAAAACAGGCACAGAATGGATACTTTGGGCACCAAAATGAGCACAAAATAGTCACAATCATCGAGTGCACAAATGATGACGTCCAAGTCTTAAGGACGGTCAAAAATGGGGTATCTACAATTGCCCCTCTTTGATAGAACTCGAAAGTCATGAAATGATGTGAATGAATGTCAAAGCCCAGAGATGACCCATTTTTGACAAGGCCGAAGACTTGGACAAACAAACAAGTTAAAAAACAAAAGGTTGCGTCCGCAAGCTGCCTACGTATCCCTTTGCAAAGAATCAAACTAGCGTAGTTCTGGGGCAAGATGCAAGTGATATACGCGATGCAAGAACATAACTTATGATCATGCAATGAGACTGTAATGAAACATTTAAATGCAAACGCACTGCAATGAAAATGCCACATTTGAACAAACCGAAACATGGTATAGCAATCTCAAACATGGAAAGAATAAAGCAAAATAAACATGCCACACGTGGGAATTACGAGCCAAACCACACTTCATGCAGAAAGGCGTAAGAAAATTATACAAGCTTAACTATACGACACGCAGGAAAGGTGAAGAGCGATATAATTGTCGAGCACACTCGAGGTCTCAACTGAGATCCTAATGTGTTGCACATGTGAGAAGGAAAAGGAGGGCGTGAACACCGGGATGTACTCGAATGTTTTTAACTGATACAAACAATCCACGCAACTCACGCGAGAAGAGATAAAAAGGTGTGAGCACTGTGACGCGCCCGAATGTTTTTAACTGAAGCGTGGTGTGAACACCGAGCGTATCCGAATGTTTTTAACCAAATGGTGGTGTGAACACAGGGCATACCCGAATGTTTTTAACCGAAAGGTTGGGGTGAACACTCGGACGCATCTGAATGATTTTAACCAAAGGGGGTGGTGTGAACACCAGGACGCACCCGAATGTTTTTAACCGAAGGGTTGGTGTGAACACCGGGACGCACCTGAATATTTTTAACCGAAAGGTTGGTGTGAACACCGAGATGCACGTGAATGTTTTTAATTGAAGGGTTGGTGTGAACACCGGGACGCACCTATATGTTCTTAACCGAAGGGGGTGGTGTGAACACCGGGACGCACCCGAATGTTTTTAACTGAATGGGGTGGTGTGAACACCAGGATGCACCCGAATATTTTTAACCGAAGGGTTGTTGTGAACACCGGGATACACCCTAATATTTTTAACCGAAAGGTTGGTGTGAACACCAGGACGCACCTGAATGTTTTTAACCGAAAGGGTTCAATCCTAACGCGTCTCACGCAAGAGGAAAAATGGGGGATAGATTCGAACTGAAGGGCACGAGTGATTTTGACTAGAACTCCTCTGAATGAACTGTACATACAATATCATGCATATAAAGGAAAGAGACTTAACAAATGCGATACAGTGTGAATGCATGTTCTACGCAAGACAAACAACCGAGATACAATGTTAATGGCATGTTCTATGCAGGAAACGAAAGCATAAGCATGTTCCATGCATGATTGAAAAGCAAATGCAAGATGCACATACAATTCTCGTGAGATGTACATTTTACAACAACATATGCGAAATGCATATTCTATGCTACAAAGTGAAGTGCATGTTCTATGCTACAACGAAAAAGAAATGCACATTCTATGCAAGATAACAAAGCATGATTTAACGAAAACAAACTCAAAGGAAACATTTGATTCACCTCTCGGAAGAATTGCAATGTATTTAAAGGATACACCTCATCCACATTGACAAGTGACGAACGTCGCGTACCAAAAACTCAATTCGAGCTTCCGCAGAGACATTCTGAACCAAACAATGAGCAAACCCTTCAATTCTTGAAGACCAAAGACACAAAGTAGCATTAGGACTCCAAGGGAAATCTCAGAACACTTGCCGCTAGCCACCTGCCGACTACTGGTGATCACTACCGGCCACCAATGGTGGCTTGCCAGCCACCAGTGTCAGATTCGGGGCAAATTTGTCATTTTGCCTTGGGTCTTTAAGTATACGCCTCCTCTCTCTTTAGGCACTCCTTCCCTCTAGATCCACGCTTTCTACGCATTTTCCAACGTCCCACGCGAAGTTTATTCGCTATACCCTCTTTGTTTACTCCGTTTTGAACCGATTGAAATTTGATTTTGGTGTTTTTTCTTGGAGTTTCACCTTTTGAGGCTTATTTCCCTCGAGTTTCTCTTCGGTTTTGCATCTTTTCCCGAGCTTTGACTTTTTTCTCCACTTTTTCTCTCTTAGGGTTGACTTTTTCTAAGTTTGTCCTTTTTTCTCCATTTTCGACCACTTTCTCATCTTCTTTCCAGATGGCAGTTGACATACCTCATGACGAAGCTCCATCAGAGATCCCACCCCAGTTTTCTCCAAAGATAAAGGCGGAGCCTAAGCCAATGCTACTACCAATCAGGATTCGACCCTTTGATCCTACGACATAACATATCATCCTTAGAGGCATATGCTACCCCAAGGGGGTATCAGGCACTTTAGAGCATTTGCGGGACACGCACCAGAGGACCTCTTGCTATGAGAGCCGAACTCCCATTTGTCATATAGCACCACCGAGGTATAAATTGTATTCTCTTGTTTTCTTCACTGTACATTGCATTTCTTGCCTTAACTGTGTTCCTTGCTTCAACTGTAATGTTTACACTGCATTTCTTGCCTCTTACTGCATTTCTTACCCTAATCGCACTCTTGTACTGTATTTCTTATACTGCCTTTTCATTTGCTGGTTCTCATATCCCTGCATGTCACTGTTTTGATCACAAGAGGACTCTCATGCCATCAGGGGCTATGGAGCCATGTCCGCAAGGGATTGGTACATGGAGCTTCCCATCGATGTCCGCTACATCATCAATGAGGCTGGCTTCGGGTTATTCTGCATTGGGCTGCCATGCCATATCGCGAGTCACCCACTTCTTAGTGCATTAGTGGAGCGGTGGTGGGATACCACCAACTCCTTCCACTTCTCTACTACTGGGTAGATGACGATGACTCCCTATGACTTTGCCATGCTGACAGACGTCGAAGTAGGGGGTCATCGGATCCCTTACGATATTGACATAGGTGAGTGAGAGATCGCCTGGCTACACCTGCTAAGAGCACGTCCACCTCTCTTTCGGCCGGGGATGGCATGATGTAGTTGGTTCGCTAAGCGTTTCTGAGCGAGAGAGCCAGAGACCCCAGAGGAGACCAAGCATTACCCCCGAGGGTTCTTGATGTTCTTGCTCGGCACCACCTTGTTTGTGAACAAGTGGAACACTGTAGGGTTATATCTCCTGAGCGCTCTGGTGGACTTATCTCAGGTCTGACTTTATGATTGGGGCGGTGCTGGCCTAGCCACATTGTATGGCTATATGAGCTCAACATTCCGCAAGAGGGAAAACAGAGTCGGAGGCTACTAGCGAGCCTGGAAGGTACGCTTTACATTTCTGTTTTACATTTTATGCCCGCCATTTCTGTGCTTTCTGCTTTGCACTTTCTGTACATTGCACACTGCATTGTTTACACCTATATACGGCGCTCTCTACATTGCACATTCTACATCCTCTGTATCTATATTTGCACTTTCTGTACACTGCAGTACACATTCTACTTTTTGTGTTCTGTATTTTGCATTCTCTATACGCTGTACAACATGTTATTTCCTGCACTCTATATCTATACTTTCTGTACACTGTACGCACATTCTGCTTTCTACATCCTGTGTTGGTACTTTATGTACACTATATACTTACTATTGCCTTTTCCTTGCAGCTATGGGTATACGCATATTTCCCAACCCACACTCCGGAGCCGGAGGTGGAGATGCCCCC
Source organism: Camellia sinensis (assembly GCF_004153795.1). Taxonomy (NCBI): domain Eukaryota; kingdom Viridiplantae; phylum Streptophyta; class Magnoliopsida; order Ericales; family Theaceae; genus Camellia; species Camellia sinensis. Next base: position 144,055 of record NW_021027647.1, on the reverse strand, counting down.
CGTTGTGCTATACTCTCACCGATATGATGGGAGATGCCTGCGGAGGACCCGGGAGACTTTCACATTCTTCCGTCGGTACTTCAACACAGTGACTGCCGCGGAGGTAACTCATAACTCACAGTTGTTTTTACTTTACTTCAGCTCTGATTCACATTGCAATATCTTATGGCAAGTAAATAATTTGCGCATTCTCTGTTTGCAAATCGCTTGGCAGCCTTGGGCATTGATGCTGGCTGGAGTCAGAAACCAGTATGCCAGTGCCCGAGGAGCATCTCATTTTTGACTTCTGCTCGAGGCTTCGGTTTGTCAAGTTTGGTTTCTAGGCGAGCGATTCGTGCGCTAGACCTTAGGTTTGCCTGAGCCGGTAGTTCCTATGTCGCCTCCGGTATCTATGAGGGCCACAGAGCGCCTCTCTTTCCAGGAGATGATTCAGTTCACTGGGGGCCTGGATGCCGACTACTTCCTCGAGGAGGGGGATTATGCGATATTCATCCAGACACACCTTATGCCTCCTTTACAGGTGCTCGTGCAGGTAGAGCAGTAGATGCCTTTTCGGTGAGTAGGACCCGATGGATGAGGGCCAGGGCTAGAGGGGTTCCTCTCGCTGGACAGGCTGCAGGTTGGCTAGAGATCCCGACCGCACTGACATGCTGGAGGCCGGTCAGGACATCTTATCAGATCCCGATCAAGCCAGCGGGAGGCCGAACATAGATATGTCAGATCCCGCGACGCATCTCCGGTATGTACCACTTCTTTTCTACTTTTCCATTCTCTTTTTGATATTTTTTCCTTCCAGATATTGATCATTTTCAATGCATTTGCAGGCACTTCCGGGGTACATTGAGGGATTGCTTGAGCTAGTAGTGTCATTTGAGAGCATGATACTGAGGAAGGAGGCGTTGCTCAATCTTCATGGCATCCGGGTATTTTCCCTATTCTCTACCCTCAATTTAGTATTTTCCATACTATTATACACACCTATTCTCATTGAAGCATTGATACTTATACCACAATATATATTCTGCCCCTTGTCACATCACACTAATATGCTGCACTGACATATTGTGCTGCACTTGCACTGTATCTGGCTGATTGCATTCTCCTACTTTCATCATATTGCATCTGTAACTATACTTTGTATCTGACGCGTCCATACTGTATATTTTTTTAGGTTCCAGCCTTACCGAGATCACCAACGGCGGCGACTGAGCCTACATCATCACCACCTCCATCAACAACAGAGAGGAGGGAGAGATAGGCCCCAGCGCGCAGCTGAAAGGGACGTCGTGGTCGAGGCCAGAGGAGCCCTTCAGAGCCCCTGTAGAGTGATGACGATGCCGAGACAAGGGGCTCCGAGGAGGCAGTGAGTCTACAGTCTGAGTCCATTGAGAATGGAGATGACAATGGCTTGAGATCTGAGAGTAAAGGCGATGTTGAGTCTGGCTCTGAGGCAGAGAGCGGCAAGGATTCTGGTTCTAGTTCGGCATCTGAGTTAGACAGCGGTGCTGATGTAGACAGCTCTGAGTCCCCACCTAGGAAGAGGACGAAGAGGGCCTCTCCAGCCTGAGATGGCTGGTGCTGATTTTCTTGTATTTTTGCGTAGTTTCTTTTTTGTTAGTAGTGTTAGCACATTGTATAGCTTCAGACAGGTTTTATTTGCTTTAAAAACTTGTACTGCACTTTTGCAAAAAACAACCATGATCGGAATGAAAACCAGTTTTTCTTTGAAAAAGTGTTGTATTTTGCATCATGAGCACCACTTAGCATGGAATGGAGATTGAATTTGATATTGAAAACTGAATACTTGTATTGTCACAACAGTCCTAATCAGGTAACGAACCGACCAACAACTGAAATTCTAAACACAACATACAACTTGATAATCGAAATAGCAACAACTCGGTAAACAAAACAAAACAACTTGATAAACAAAACAAAACAACTCTAATACGACTCAACAAACTTGCTAAGACTAAAAGGACTCAAAACAAGACCTTAAAATGCATAAAAAACAGAAGAAAACACATGTTTTCAGCATTCTCAGCACATAGATGGACAATAAGACAGACAAGATAGCTACCAGCCACTTAAAGAGCATGCCGACCATGGATGGGATGTGCCGGCCACCAATAGTGGCCTAATGACCATAAGAGTGGCCAGCCAACCACCAATGTAAAAGACCTCCAGATTATTAACAGCTGGCTTAAACTCATTGCCTTATCTTCTACAAAAGTTTCAGCTTCGTCATTTCTTCTCCATAACTCATTTTGCCTGCTATTTTTGCCACAAATGGAGCCATTTCTTGCCCAAAACCTCTCGAATTGGATTACAACTTTGGATGGCTTGGAAAAGATGAATTTATGGGGTTTTGGCATTAATGCACTTTTCCCGCTGAGTCGTTCTCAGCTTTGTTTTCCATTCTTTCATGCCGCGGCTAGGTGTTGGAACCCACTTACACATGTCTTTAGCTTCGGGGGACAAGAGATATGCCCAACAATTGAAGAACTTCAAGTGCTAATGGAGTCACGGCACGATGAGGAAATCTTGACTTAGCCCCGTTTTGGTCACATCCAAGCTTTGGGACAGATGTGCAGGCTTACTCTACACGAGGCCCGATCCTTGGTTCACAACGGAGAGCTGGACATCCCCAGTCTGATTCATCAATTTTCTGTCGTTCGTGACCGCGATGACTTTCTTTGGCGGGGTTATCGACAACACGCCCTTTGTTTGTGCATGTTAGCTCATTTCCATCTTGCCCCCAGTTTTGGAGGGTCTAGCAGTCGGCTAATTGAAGTGGGCCAAGGTTTGAAGGAGGGCAAGAGTTGCATTAGTTTGGTGTTGGCTGAGACTTCGATGGGCTTAGACACCTTTCATCGGCGAGAGACCACCAAATTCGCGAGGAGTCCACTACTTCTTCAGGTAATGTTTCCCACCCTTTCAAATATGTGCTTCTCACATCACTCGACACTCATGCTCTATTTTTCTCTCAAAGCCCTTTTCTCACTCTTTTCTCAACATACATCTCTCTATTCTTTAATCTCTCTTTTCCTTCATCCCTCCCCAGATATGGCTTATGGACAAGCTGAAGGTAATGGACTCTTGCCCTGCATACTCAGCCCGAGCATACTCTTTCTGCCAACAGCTAGTGAACTTCCCGAATGAGGGATGGTGGTGCCATTGGATGTGCAACAGGTCTGCTGTTAATATTGCTTGGTGTTGCCCCTAGCTTAATCTGAACGAGATGAGCTACAGCATGACTCGGCAACCTGACATTGAGCTGATTGGCCTGACATACTGTGTATTCTACTTTCATTCTGGTTCAGACGTCAATTTGGACATGATCAGACTTGCCCAAAGGACGTGATAGAGTACTCGGTTTCATTCCCAATTCGAGGTTCGCATTTGGCTAGATACCTCACTGCTTGGAGGACAAGAGAACTTCTGGCCCCTACCCCTAGTTTCAGCTGTGCACTTTCTGGTGAGTGCCTGACTTGGCTCGAAGATGAGGCACAATTCGGGCCCACTTTAGCATCAGAAGCTTCCACAAGCACGAGTGGGGGAGACATGAACACCTGACTCATCTATGCTCCTAGTTTATTGCTTTGATCTTACTTTTCAAGTTTTATGCATGTAGTAAAAGCAACTTCGATTTGTATCAAGAGTTGGATAACTTTGTATTGAAATCAATGAAATTGAAGTTGTGAGCACTAAAAATTTTCCTTTTGGTCCAAAAATGATATAAGTTGTAAAAGGTAAATTCAAGCAAAAATCAGCTTTTATCAAAACTTTTCAAAACCATTTTTGATAAGGATCACAACTTAACATGCACGGAATCTATTCTCGAGATGTACAACCCCGAATCCAAAGATCAAAAACTGCTCCTTGATTGAATAACACTGCGCAGTATTGTAACCAGCTCTTCTCTCAGAGTAGAGATCATAACTGAACATTCAGGTAAAGAACGGACAAAGATGACCTGATCAACACATGGACAGGACAGCTAAGTTGGAAGTGTTTAGGGCCGAACTTCAAGATGAAGTTGCCTACGTATCCTGAAGATGGGAATCAGGCCTTAGGTAGTTCGGTTCAGGTTCACTCGAGTATTAACGCTCTCCTTTTACGCTCTAACTTTTTCCAAAGTCGCCCTTTAGGGTTTTCAACCTTGCGAACTCAGTTTTTCTTTATTTCCAATTTTTGTGCTCTAACTTTTGCCTAGGTCGCCCTTCCGGGTTTTCGGCCTAGTGAGCCTCTCAGGGGTAGTATCCTTTCAACTTGTCCATGTTGATTGGTTGGGAAAATTCTAGGTCATCCAGGTCCATGAGAATAACGGCTCCACCCGACCAGATAGTTTTGATGATGTAAGGACCACTCCAATTGGGTCTGAACTTGCCCCTAGGGTCATGGATGGGACGTTGGTTGTCTTTCAGCACTAGATCCCCTTCTTTGAGATTTCAGGACTTAACCTTCTTGTTAAAAGCCCTAGCAATCCTGCGTTGATTGCCCTGAACATGGTATAGTGCTTTCAGCCATCTCTCATCGAACAACATCAATTCTTCAAACTTACTTTGCTGCTAGTCCGCCTTTACTATCTGACACTCAGCCATAACTCGTAGTGACGACACTTCTAGTTCAATCGGCAAAACAGCCTCCATACCATAGACAAGAGAGTAGGGATTTGCCCCAGTAGACGTCCGGATTGAAGTTCTATAGCCCCAGAGTGCAAATGGCAATTTGTGTGGCTAGTCCCTGTAGGTCTCAACCATCTTTTGCAGAATATGCCTGATGTTCTTATTGCCACCTCAACAGCTCCGTTGGTTTGTGGCCGGTATATATATGACTTATGGAAAGCCACATTGTATTTCTCCAACATGTCAATGACTTCTTTCTTGAAATGGGAGCCATTATTTGAGATGATCTCGTTTGGGACTCCATAACGGCAAATGATGTTGTTTTGGATGAACTTAGTCACATGTGCTACCTTCAACATTGCATAAGACTGAGCTTCCACCCACTTCGTAAAATAATCAATTGCCACCAAAATGTATTTATATCTGTAGACACCCCATTTTTGACCGACCTTAAGACTTAGACGTCACCAGTTCAGCGCTCGGGGATACAACATATTATGCTCGTTCAGAAGTCTCAGAGTCTCGGCTGTGAACCCTGCCTCCGGACTTCCGAACCCTCTTTTGTGCTTTGCCTCGGTTTGCGAACCAGGCTCAGTTTTCTCTGTTTCTTTTCCTGAGGGGAGGGAGAGGTCTTGTAGACCATCTCTCAGTGGCCGTAGGCTACATTTTGTGGCTATAGGCCATTTTGTCCATTTCGGAGCCCGGTTTCCGATTTTTGAGACCGTCAGGCCGTGTGCCTCGTTCGGGACCGCTCAACATCTCCATTCGCTCTGATCTTTTTGGCATACATCTTATTTTCTCCCTTTTGAGGGACACTGGGGTCTGAGAAACCCACTTCGTGGCCGAACGCCACTTTCGGTGCTTAGCAGCCCATTTTCGAGACCCCGAACTGTGTGTTTTGGCCCCCGAGCATTCGTTTTGCATCGGTTTTCGTTCATTTTTGGAAGGTGCCTCTGTTTCATCACCAGAAGTCACTGGAGGTGGGAGGCCAGCAATTATCTTGGCGACCAGTTATATTCCATTTTCACCCTCCGGCACCCGTTTTTCTCACTTCCAAACCAATGTTGAACACCTTGGGGCCACTTTCTTCAACCTAACCACAATATTTGTGTTGTACACACATGGGAGGACCCTAAAATTTTATGGCCGGCCAGAAATTCTATTTGACCCTTTTGAACCCCTCTTAAAAATGGCTTGTTCTCTCTCCTGTTTTAAAGTTTCCAAATTCGAACCACAGGGTTGTGAAGAGGAACTAGGAGGCCACCAATATGTGGTGGCCGGCCACTAAAGCAACTTGGCCTTTTTAACCTTGGCCGGCCACATGCAAGCCCAAAAACCAGCCGGCCATGATCCTCTCATGTTGGACTTTACAACTGTATAGCTCTTTCCCCCAGAAAATATCTCAATCCGGGGGTTATTTTGTGGGGAAAGCCTTGGTCCTTTTCCCCCACCCTTTCCCTTCCTTGTCTCTCCCTTTTTGGTCCTTATAACCAACTGCAAGCATTGGTCTTGAAGGTGAGAAAAATTGGTCTTCAAGCTTGTATACAAAAATCCTCCTCCATTTCTCTCATTTCCTTGAAAACCTCCAAGTCCTACACCACCATTTCTTCTACACCACCAACCCCCAACCTTCCATCCTCCATTCCAGAAGTTTGAAGGTGTTCTCCAAGGTCTAAGGGTGCTACAACTCAAGCCAAGAGTTGCTAAAGGCTGTCTTCAAGGGTGAGTTGCATTTTCCCCTTTTTGGTCCATTTCTTGTATCTTTTGTAAGCCATACATGCTTACTATTTTGAGCTCCAGCCTAAACTGAAAAGTGGCTTTATTTTTGAGCTCTTTTTTCAACTTTTTCTTAAGGGCTCAACCCTGTTTGAGCTCCCCATCTTGCACTTGCTTCAATATCCTTCTTGAATGCCATTTTCTTGCATGATATTTTTAGCTTGTGTAGTGATCTGTTTTGGAGCATGATGTAAACTGTAAGTAAGGATTATTTTGAGCCCCTGCTTGCAATCATTGAAAGGGCTCATCACCGTTTGGGACCTCCATGTACCACTTGTCATTATATCCATCTCTTGGTCCCCAGTTTTTTGCTGACTTGGCAACCCTTGTGCTTCTGTTTTTGTCATTTTACAGAGCCCCTAGAAAAGGTCTTATTTCGGTCCATTCTTCCATGTGTTCATTAAGGGCATTTCCTCATGGTTTGAAGCACCTTTCATATACTTTGTGTTGTATTCTCTTTTAATCCCATTTTTGCATGATTGTTAGCCTAATTGATGCCTTCTGTTTTTGTCATTTTACAGAGCTAGAAAGTAATCTTATTTTGGCCAATTCTTCAATGTTTCAATTAAAGGTCTTTCATGATTTGAGGCTCTTTTTATACACTTCATGTTATATATCCTCTCTTTTGGACCTCAATTTTGCATGCATTTTTGACATATTTGCATACTGTTTTGGGTCCGAACCCTCAATGAAAATGCCTTATTTGGTCCCCTCATCAGTATTGTAGAAGAGTATTTTTCTGTTTGGGCCTTTAACATCTACCACTTCTTTCTTTGGCCCATCTCTTTGCCCTTTTCTTTGCATAAAGAGTGTTGCTATAACGCTGTGTTTGTTTTTGGGATATTCAGAACTTCAAAAGATCATGATTTTGGGCCTCTCTTCAACTTTTTTTGAGGGCCCCTAATCTGTTTTGGGGACAGAAACTGTGAGTTGCTTCTTTATCCTCTTTAATCACATTTTTGCATGCTAAGTTTTGCCCTGTTTGTGTTACTGTTTGGCTTTGATATAAACTGCCAAAAGTGCTTATTTTGGGGCTGCCTTTGCTTCTAGTCTATTCATTGCATGTCCATATTGTGCATGTTTGGTATAGCTATAGGCCATTTGCGGGTGCCAAAATTCATGTTTCGAAGCTATTCCATGCATCGGGTTACTTTTGCCTCATTTTCGGGACTTGTTTTCCCCCCATTTCAGTGCTGAATTCCATTAGCCATGTTTGCATATTCATTTTCCCATGCTATTGCATTGGCGTAAGCCATTGCCTTCGGTTTGCGTGCCCGTGTGCAACGCATTTTGAGGCACTTCTTTTCATCCATCGCTTCTTATGTGAGTGTGGCTGGGTCTCTCTCATGTTAGTATAAGTCCATGTTGGCATTTCCATGCCATTTTAGCCCAATTGCATTGCGTATGTTATTGTCCTCGGTTGCGTGCCCGTGTGACGCATTTCGAGGCACTGTCCAATTTTCAATCACCGGCGCTCTTATGTGAGTTGTGGCTGAGTGCTCTCTCATGTTGTAATAGTCCCCCTGTTCATTCTATATGCATTTAGCCCTATGGCATTGCGTATGCCCATTGCTCGGTTTGCGGTGCCCGTGTGCACGCATCTCGAGGCTCTCATTTTCACAGGCATAGTGCATACTAAGGTTGTATCTTAGATTCGCATTCATGTATTTTCTCGATTGGCGTGCCCGTGTGCACGCATTTCCGAGGCATGTCATTCCATAGCATTGTGTATGTTAGGATTGTATCTTAGTTTCATTTCATGCATGTCATGCATATTGCATCGTGTTCGGAATAGGAGTTAACCCGGGCACGGGAAACGAGGTGCATTTCGTACTCCGAGTGACGGAATGTGTCTCAATTCCCTAGTCACCGACACTCCGGATCATCCTGATGGAGTTAGGTCTTGTTGTGTTTTCATGTGCATTCATTCTATATTGAGTTGTGCAATTCGACTCCTCGGCCATCATGCCTCGGTATGCGTGATTTGGTGGCACGAGGATCGAGGCATGCATATATTTGTTGAAAATACATTGCTATGCCCCTTTCCTGCTCTCTGTTGCAGGCAAAATGAAGAATCAGCAACTTTTCGGGACTTGGCACGCGTTTCAAGAATAACTGCTAAACAGAGGCTAATTGGGCTCCCGGTGGATTTCCGCGCAAGACACCCGGACATGCATCATCCATCAGAAGCAAGGCAGTCCCTGGCTTGCATGCCAGTTTTATTTTATTTCTTAGTTGATTTGTTAATTAATTAGGATTTTGTATATTATTTGGACTGTATTATTGGACTGTAATATTCTTTTATTCGGGAACTGTATTATTCGGACCCTTCTGTGCGAGGGCATAATTATAATAAGTGTGCGTGTGTGTGTTGTATGTCTTCCAACCCCACGTCTTTCTCCCTTTTATTTACTGCTTATGGTGGTTAGATTAGGGCATATTTCAATTAGCATACAGTATGACAGCATGTTTGCCATCATTCATTTGTTTTGCATGCACCGGGCTCGGCGCATCATACTAACTGCATTTGTATTTCATTACAAGTTGAAATACATGTTAGCTGTAGCATTCCATATGCCCATGTTTAGGATAGCCGAGCCTGCTATTAGTTGCATTTTGCATGTGTGTTGCATTAGGCATTTTCTGTATACTTAGGATCATGCATGATTTCTAATGTAGTTTCTGTTTTGGCTTGGAGTACTCGGTGAGTTTTATGCTTTAGCACCCTTTGCATGCGTGTGAGTGACTGCCATGAATAGCATGCTTACCATGAGGCTATGCTTATGTTGATATATCTGCCCTGAATCGCCTGTGGGTGAAGGTTGGGTTAGTTGGATTGGAATAAATCATCAAACTGTTTGTTTTAAGCCCACTAGATAGTGGCAAAACATCCTTTCCTAAGCCCACCCGAGGGTGGCAAAATCTGCATTTTTAAGCCTACTTGCGAGTAGCAAATCATCTTTCAAATAAACAAGCTGAAATGAATTTTGTCTCAATCAGGCGACGCCCCAGTCTACTACTTATATGCTGTCCGCATCAACATAGTAACCTAGGCTAATAACCAGAAATAAGAACACACAAAGTTTTCAAAAATGGATATCACGGTTTAGTGAGACGGCCGATTCTTAGATCGGGCGAGCGGGGGTGCTCACGAAGTGACCTTTCCCAATCGTACCCAAGTTCCCGAGCCGAGGCAACTTTGGTGATGACGGACACGTGGCCTTTGGCACCGAATCAGGGTTTCCTAAATTTCCCATTAAAAAAACATTTAGGTGGCGACTCTGTATCTGGCAAAGCAGTCCATGTTTGACACTTCTTTCAAAAATCAGTTTTCTCAAAAACGATTTACCGGATTTGGACTCTTTGGTTCAGACCTAGAATCGTGACAAATTTGAGAGTCCTGAGCTGTAGTGACCCCAAAAAGAACAGAATGGGAGCTCGTTCCTCCCGGGGCGTTCGGGGACGTCTACAATACCCATTTGATCCTTTCGGTGTAACTGCACAGATGACATCGATTTCCCAGAGTGAGAAAGGCCATGGTGAAGTCATGTTGTATAGCTTCGACGGCGAGATATTCATACGATTTGCGTGAATTTGACATTTGTGGCATCGCCGAACAAAACCGATACAATCCTCCTCCATAGTAGACCAGTAGTAACCTTGCTTAAGAATCTTCCAGGCTAACATTACTCCGCTCATGTGTGCTCTGCACTCTCCTCCATGGATGGCCACCATTAGGCACTTTGATTCCTCTGCATCGACACACAACTTGTGCATTCTCAGATGACCCCTCTTGTACAGTTTACCACCGCAGATGATAAATTGGATGACCATCCACCGTATTGTCCTTTTATCTTTGGCATCTGCCCCTAGTGGATAAACCTCATTTTCCAAGAAGTTCCAGATGTCATAGTACCAAGGGTTTTGATCTTGGACTTCATCTATTGCGGCGATAGTTTCGTAGGCCAGCGTATATCTCTGTTCAATGATGATTAGATGCATTCGGACCCCAAATAGGATGTCTATCATGGAAGATAGAGTTAATAAAGCGTCAACAAACTTGTTGTTCTCTCTTAAAAGATGCGTGAAAGTCAGCTTCTCAAACCTAGCAATCAGAACATCAAAGGTCTGGTGATAGATCTTCATTTTTTCTTCGTTAACCTTCCAGTCTCCTTTTGCTTGAGACACAACTAGGTTCAAGTCCCCAATGACGTCCAACCTTTTTGCCCTTAATTCTTGGCGGCTTCCAAACCAATGATACACGCCTCGCATTCTGCTTCGTTATTGGATACCTTGAACTGGAGTTTGAAGGCTAAGGGTATATGCGAATTATCGAGTGCTATCAGCAACACCCCTATCCCATAACCATAATGATTAGATGCTCCGTCAAAGTACATTGTCCAAATCTCTTCCTTGACCTGCAGAATAGCTTCATCTGGGAACAGGTATTCTATCGTTTTATCCCCTTCCACTGGGTGGCCTGCCAGGAACTCTACTACCGCCCTCCCCTTGACCGACTTGCGAGTAACATACTTCAGATCAAATTCGAAAAGAAGAAGCAACCAACGGCTAGCCTACCTGTAAGTGCTGGTTTCTCAAAGAGATATTTGATGGGATCTAATCTCGAAACCAGAATTATGGAGTGAGCTAACAAGTATTACCTCAACTTCCTGGTAGCCTATACCAAGGCTAAACAAGCTTTCTCCAACAGGGTGTAACGGGTCTCGTAATCCAGCATTTTCTTGCTTAGATAATAGATGGCTTTCTCCACCCTATCCTCAGATTCTTGAGCAAGAATGCATCCCATCATTGTGTCCATTACTGACAGATATAGAATTAAGGGCTTTCCCGGCCCTGGCGGTGATAACACAGGTGGATTCTAAAGGTACTGCTTGATTTGCTCAACAGCAACTTGACATCGATCATCCCATCAGAACTTCTTTCCTTTCTTCAGGAGACCAAATAGTGGTTCACAAGTCAAGGTTAATTTTGAAATAAACCGTCTTATGAATTATACTTTACCCAGAAAGCCTCGCACCCTCTTTTTAGTCCTTGGTGTTGGCATTTCTAGGATGGCCTTGATTTTGGAAGGATCTACCTCGATGCCCCTTTGTATGATCAAGAAACCCAGCATTTTCCCCGCTGTTACGCCGAAAGTACACTTTTGTGGATTCAATCTCAGTCTGCATTCTCTAATCCGTTGAAAGAATTTCTTCAAGGCGATGTGGTGGCCCTCTCTTTCCTTGGATTTGACAATCATGTCGTCCATGTACACCTCGACCTCTTTATAGATCGTATCATGCAGAATTGTGGTTGCAGCCCTTTGACGGGTAGCCCCGGCATTCTTCAGCCCAAACGGCATCACTCTGCAGCAGTAGGTTCCCTATGGCGTAATGAAAGCAATTTTCTCTCTGTCCTCGAGCTCCATCAAAATCTGGTTATACCCGGAAAATCCATCCATGAAGGAGAGCAATGCATAGCCTGCGGTGAAGTTCATTAATTCATCGATGTGCGGTAGAGGGAAAGTCATCCTTCGGACTGGCTCTATTCAGATCCCTGAAGTCCACACACACCCGAATTCTGCCATATTTCTTTGGCATTGGAACAATGTTGGCCAACCAAGTTGGATACTCAGATACTAGCAAGAATCCAGCATCTATTTGCTTGGTGATCTACTTCTTAATCTTCAAAGCCCAATCCAAGCGTATTCTCTGCAACTTCTGTTTGATGGGTCGGGCCTCAGGGTCAAGAGGGATCCGATGCTGTACAATCTCAAGATCAATTCCAGGCATGTCTTCATAGGACCACGTGAAAACATCTTTGAAATATTTTAATAAAGCGACTAAGCACTCGCGTTCCTCCAAAGACAACGTGGACCTGATCTCAACCAGACACAGATCCTTCTCAATACCCTCATTAAAAGCAATGATTTCATCAGCAAGGGGTTTTGCAAACCTCTCATCTTCTCGAGTAATCAAAATTTTCAAAACCAGAGGAATTCCTTCCTCTTCATTTTCATCAAAATTTTGAAAATCATGATCAATGCAATAAACAAGAGGCACAGAAAAATACTCAGAATTTGTAGTGGCATTCTCATTCACAAGGTCAAGCTGATCCAGTTCCTTTGTTACAACCGAATCAAAGGAAAAAGAAAAGGACGAACTGGAGAAAACCTCAGCATCCAAGTTATCAACCCTAGGAATACCAAACCCAGACTCGGAAGAACCGAAATCTAATTCTGACTCCATAGACTCTATGGAATCAGATTTTGGTTCATTACCCGACTCAGAACTGCTAGATAGGTAGCCCTCCTCCAGCTGCCAAATGAGGGATGGTGCGTCAGATGCATCCAAGATACTGCTAGAAGAGTTCGCACCTAGTTGGTCCCTGATCATGGAAACAATCAGGTTATCCCCTAAGCTCTCTAAGTTGATCGGAGGATCCGAAAGGAGACATGCCAGTGCTACTCTTACCTCAAGCTCGTTGCTATCAGAATCACTTTTTGTGCTTTTCACAGCTTCAGCAGTTGGTCCAGCTATTTCTTCCGTATCACTGTCTTGCAGCTGCAAGTCAAAGAAAATCTCAAGCCAGGAACCCGCTATTTCTCAGAGTTGAACCAAGGCTCGGCGAAACCTCAAAACGGGAAGTCTTCACCTTCCCAAACAAAATGACCATTCAGGGTTCCCCGGATAGGTCGGTGCACAAGCTCATAACGCTTCCCAGTCTACTTAGCTTTGGCTCTTCCTGCCATCTCTTTCCTCACCCAATCCTCTTTGGTTGGCATATAGCCAAGACCAAAGGCATGTGGGTTATGCGGCACATTGGTTGATGCAGTAACACCCTTCCGGCCACTCCTTCCTAGCCCTATTCCTGGCATGTGTTGGAGCTTGTTCATGAAGTATATAGATTGGGCACTAACATACAAGCCCTCATCAATAGCCAAGATATTCTGCACTACCTGGGCCTCAGCCAAGGTAAACCCCGAAAGGAAAACAACATCTTCACCATGTACAATCTCCAGCATAGGTGTAGTGACCTCTGGCGGAGGATGTATAGATAAATTCCCGAAGACTATGGCTACTCCTTTTCCATGGGGGTACTTCAGCATTTGGTAGAGGGTGGAAGAGACAGCTTTCACTTGGTGCAACCAGGGTCACCAAAGTAGTAAGTTGAAAGTAGCTGGAACATCCAGGACATAGAGCTCGATGTCCTGTTGAGCTGGGCCAACTTGTACTCTGATCTGCACTGTCCCCATCACCTCTCTTCTTGTATTGTCATATTCTTGGATCACTTAGGCTGTGGGCACGAAATTCGCCGGTTTCAGGCCGATAGTATAAGTCGTGCGACAAGGACAGACGTTGATTGCTGACCCGGTGTCAACCAATACCACTGGTATCCATTTTTCTCGGCACTCTACTGATATGTATAGAGGCTTGTTGTGTGCAGAGCCTTCTGGCCGCAGTTCTTTGGCCGTAGTTCCTTGCATTCTAGCACCTCTCGGGAAGACTAACCCCACCAGTTGTTTCGGGGTGGTGTTAATAGATAATTTGGCTTTATCCATCGCTGACAGTACAGTTTGTCTGTGTACTCATGAAACCATAAGCAGACCCCAGATAAATATATCAGCTTGAATCTTCTTCAATTATTTTAGCACAGCCTCTTCCTCCAACAGTTTTTCCATTTGTTTCTTAACTTCTTTATCCTTCCCGGATGCCTCGGGTTGGTCTAGATGCAGTGGTTTGAAATATCGGCCACTTCTTGTCATATGGTCAACTTCTTCCACATACCAAGTGTTTTCAAGAAGGTCTTCTCCCCAATCTTCATCAGTATGGGCCTAGTGTAGGTCGTCGTCATCCCTCCAAACTCCTTCGGCAGCCGACAAGCATTTGTCCGGCTCTATTTGGATCATTCTTTCATCACAAACATTCCCTGTAGGGTGTTGAGCTTTTCTATCTTTCTGGTCATTTTCACTCATTTCTTGTTCAAACCGCTTCAGCGCGGCTTCTTGTTTAGTATGTACAGTACTAACATTGCCCAGTTCTTGAGCCAATTGTTCTACACTGGTGTTTTTCGACAGTTTACCCTTTCCATCGGCCATTCCAGCCATTGTAGTGGTTCTCGCTTTCTGTTCTTCCAGCTTCAATTCAGGTCCTTCATCTTTGTCGGGTTCATCACTTACCCACCCAAAATTGCCTGTTGTCCCGTTTAGATCAAACCAATCAATATGCACATCCCCTTGATCTTGCTCATCAAAGAATTGCAAATTGTCTATGTCCACCTCCAAGTTGGCCAGATCATCTAATCCCTGACTTGGGCCATCCTCTCGAACTACACTGACCTCCATCCCAGTCGGCGACACCAGTTCAGCTTGATTGATTGGCATAATATAGTAGTATGGTTTGTACATCTCTTCAGATAAGTCCTCAAAGCCCTCAGGCAACTGACTGACTTTTTCCACCAAGGCCAACCTCCCTTCATCTACCACTGTCACCACCATTGGTTCGAGTTGGAGTGAAGACATGTTTATTATGCACAAGTCCGTGCTCTCAGGGAGAACAATGCCAGTTTCGGTAGGTGGGAAGAGGTGTTATATATACTGGGGTCATAAGGGACGGCCAGTGTATGGATGAGGTTTATATGCCGGGGTGGAGGGACTTGGTTATGTGGTGGGAGAGGATTTGTAGTGACGTTTGGCTTTTGGGGCGGCACTATCACCTTATTGTCAATGAGATCTTGAATCTGATGACGCAGCCTATAGCATTGATCAATGTCATGACCGTGTTGTTGGTAAAAAGAACAGTATTTGGCCGGGTTGTGTTTCAGAGGGAGAGGATCGGGCGGTGGGCGTTGTTCCAACGGCTTAAGATGCCCTTTTCTGATCAGGACCCCTAGGGCTTTGGATAAGGACATGTAGAGTGGGGTAAAGACCCTTTGAGATCAGGCCTGGCTAGTTGAGGTTTGCGGAGTTGTGTTGGATGTATTAGCGAATGGGTTGGTAATTTTGGGTGTGGTGGTGACCACAGTCACATCCGAAGGCTGTGCAAAGATGTTACCAGTCGTGGCTGCATTGGAGCTACGTATAAAGGGCCTCTTGGGCTATTCTTTCTCATTGTCTATCAGCCCCGGCTTCATCATATCCTCAATTTGAACCCCTATTTCATGGAGCTCAGCAAATGTTAACAAAGGCAAGACTATCATCTTCTGTAATAATCTACCTTGCAGGTTGTGGACCACCATTTTGATTTGGTCCTTTTCAGATGGCCTGATAGTCATCATGGAGGCCTTGGCCCTCCATCTCATTACAAAATCCGAGAAACCCTCCTTCGACTCCTGACGGGTCGCTTCAAGATCACGGGTAGTGACCTCGATCTGAGTATTGTAGGAGTACTGCGTGATGAAGGCCTCGGCCATTTTCTCCCAGCTCCATTTCACGGAGTCTTCCAACTTTGCGTACCAGATAACTACTATACCTGACAGGGTCCGGCCAAAAAGTGACAGCTTCTGAAGTCTAGTAAGACCCATTAGTCGTAGGATATTAGAGAATAAACGCAAATGGAACATGGGATCCCCGGAGTCGTCGAACCGGTCTATGTGTGGCATCTTGAATCTGTCCAGTAGAGTCACTACGGCGTCTGTGCATCCATCCTCAATGTCAGGGATTGAATTCACGCCCTGTGCTCCCTTCAAGAGCTTTTCTAGCTTATTGACCTTCAGTGTAGTGGGGTCAACCTCGAATTCAAATGGCTTCTCCATTTGGTACACTGGTACCTTGGAGGTCTGAGGTGGGATCGGATCTGCTGGAATGCCCAAATTCTCCTGGATGTTGACAGTGACTCCGGGTGCTGGAATACCCACTGCAGGTGCATGGGATGCAGAAGCTACTACCAGTTGTGGTTGCTGTTGCTGAAGCATATTTATCACTTCTGCTTAGCGAGCTGCGACCTCAGCTTGACGGGCAGCATCTAGCTACATAGTCTCAATGGTCTGCTAGAGTTGACGAAGCATATCTTCCATGCTAACTGGGGGATGTTGAACCATCAGAATTGGCGAATACTCTCTTTCTGGAGTATAAGTAGACGATTGAACCTGACTGGGTGCAGGTGAAGTAAAAGGTGACTGCTGGATTGGTGAATTATGCCTAATCCTCCTCCATCTGGTAACCCATGGGAGTGAAACAAACACTGGTTGTCCTCTGACAAGATCCCCAGATCTACAAATCTTTCTCACATGGGTCAAGAGTGCTTGGGGGGTAACAAAATCGTCTGAAGTGATGGTGAAAAACTACCTTGCAAAAATAAAAAAATAAAGCAAAAAGAAAACAAAAATTAGAAACCGCACAACACCTCGGCTTAGATACCAACAACATGTAGTTGCAAACATAAGCTGTAAAACTGTGCTCAATACTGATTTATGCCCCCAAAAACTGATGCCGAAACTTGCAACTGATACATACATTCCTGTAGAGTTTCACTCTAAAAGCACATACCAGTTAAGTGAGAGCTAAAACACTCCTATGATGGGGAAAGGTTACCCTGTCCTAGTTTTGTTAGGAGCTAGGGTTTCACTACTCAAGAAAAGTGTCTCACACAATCCTGATTTGGGTAAGCAACCTGTCCTAGTTTGGAACAGTCTCTATGGCTTCCAATATACAACTAGGTCGATTGGTCAAAAAGGGTACCTCAGCAAGACTACCTAATATACCTCTCACACCTAACACCGAGAAATGAAAGGAGGATCAAACGGCATAGCGGTAGTCCAGATCCAAGGGTTGTGTTCCCATTACGGCAAAGCCCGCAACCGGTCAGCCTTTCGGCAACCTTTTCCAAGCGAGCCTCCGGCAAATCGTTTAGGAATAGCAGATGGCAAACACTGTGACTTAGGCGCACCGATGCAAATGCAAATGCAAACAAACACATAAGTGTAGATAAAATAACATATCATGAGTTCGAGTCAAGTTCTCTAGTTTCCCCAGCAGAGTCGCCAGAAACTGTGGCTCGGTTTTTTTGGGCCCCCTTTCGGAAGCTTCAAAAGAAAGCCCTACAGTTTAGACTACCGCAATTCTAAATCTAATCTCACAAGTGCAATGTGAAATTGATAATCACCGAAGAGTCCAAATCTGGCAAATTGTTTTGGAAAATTGATTTTGAATCAAAAGGTGCCAAAATTGGATTGCTTTGCCCGATACAGAGTCGCCACCTAAATATTTTATTTTTGAGGAAATTTAGGAAACCCATGACTAGTGTTAAAGGCCACGTGTCATCACAAAAGTTGCCTCAGCTCGGGAACTTAGGTATGAGAGGGGAAGGTCATGAATTGAGCACTCTCGCTCGCCCGATAAAAGATCAGCCTCTACTAATCATGATATGATTTTTTTATAAACACTATGTGCTCTTGTTCCAATTATTAAGTTAGCTCTACTATATAATGCGCACAAGCAAGTATAAACTAGTTTGCTCAATTTGGAACAATTCAACTCATGTTTGTTTGTGAAAATGGTTTGAATTTGTCACCTCAAGTGGGCTTAAAGTTTGCAGATTTGCCACCAAACACGGTGGGCTTAAAACATGATTTGACACTCAACAAAGTGGGCTTAAAATGCACATTCATTGAATCGTTCCAATTCAAACAACAAGCCTTCATCCACATGCATTCAAGCAGTTTATCAAATAAGCATTTAGCCTCATGGCAAGCATGCAAATCATGGAAACATTCACATTGATGTGAGTATGCTAAAGCACTAAAAACTCACCTAGTACTCCAAGCGAAGATAAACAAAAAGAGTTAGAAAAATATGCATGATTCCTGACTATGTTAAATGTCTAATGCAACACATGCGAAGAATGCAATTAATAGGCTCAGCTACTAATATGGCATATGATTCAATTTGATAACATACAGTCTAAGCACGTATTCAAAGAAGTATCGAAATGGCAATGCAGTTTGAATAATGCCTCGAGCCTCGGTTCATGCAATACGAATGAATGGATGCAAGCATAAGGTATGCTAATTGAAACATGCCCCTAATCTAACCATCAAAAGCGGATAAATAAAAGGGAGAAAGGCATGGAGTTGGAAGACAAACGCACACGCACGCACACTTATTACAACTTTAGGCCCTGGCGAAGAAGGGTCCGAATGAAGCTAGCTAAGCTACACTACTTCACTAATTGTTACAACACTTTGAACTAATTAGAAAACTAACTAATTGAATAATTACAACACAAATTAATTAGCTACAACTAACTAATTAAATATTTACACAGGCTAATTAAATTAAGCTAATTAACAAGATAACTCGTTTTAGAAGCAAGGGAGGCCCATGCAAATGCATGCTCGATTTCCATCCGAGGAACATATGTTGTCTACCCTTGAAAGCCTCTGTTTGCATAACATTTGCACTATTTCCTTCTCCAGATCAACTCTGTCATGCGTCACAAGGACACTGCCCAAAATTCACTAGTGGCTGACAGGCCAGAAGTGGTGGCTGATGGGTTGTCGTTCAACAGTGATGGCCTTCCGGCCAGTAACAGTGGCCAGCCAGCCACTGGTGATGCACAATTCCATGCTGCAATAGAGAGCAAATAGGGCAAAGAAAGGGTATCCTCACAGGTTATATGTATTGTGTACCTCTCCTTATCATCAAAACAAGCTCAAATGAGTGATACATTTGGCCCTCAAACCATCAATCAAGCAATTTCCATGCATGATGAATAAGGGACCAATTTGTACAAGTTCAATGAATGCAAATCAAGACTCAAATGCCATCACCCTATCATGCATGATCAAGGGCAATGGAGACCTAGGAAAGTGGCACATTTCATCACTTTTGAGTATGAAATGTTCCATTTTCCTTGTGTTCAAATTAACGTCCGATTTGAACACATGCAATGCAACACAAAGAGATGCTTATCTTGTCACTTTTACTTGCCAATTTTGTTAACACATTTTAGTTACCAAATCATTCTTTAATCAATTTGTCCATTGGTGAGTGTCCTCTAAGATGAAAGAAGTGTCAACCAAGGGATAATGTAAGGCAAGAGAGAGATCATGCCGTTGATAATGAACCCTCAAAGAGGGTTAAATCATTAAGCATGACCTCAATCTAGCGCTTAAAGGATCCCAAGCTTGTGTAGACACCCCATTTTTGACCGATCTTAAGACTTGGATATCATCGCTTGTGCACTCGATGATTGTGCTTGTTTTGAGCACCCGAAGTTCTGGCGGAACGCCTTGTCTTTGAGCCTCTAAACCCATTTTGTTTTGTGCTTGTTTTTGGGCCAAACCTTGTTGCCTCTTGCCTAGAAGGGGGAGGTACCTTGTCGGCCACTTTTTGTTCTTGTCGACCACTTGAAGTGGCCTCAGCTAGTTAGAGTGGACGGTCGGCTACTTAGAGTGGCCGACGGCCATTTGTTCTTTTTTTCAGATATTTGTTTACCAGTTGTGCTAGCTGCTGTTCACTGAAGTGCATCTCCATACACGTCTATAGAGGGATGAATACAAGCCTTACTCTTGATTTTCTATATATAGGGGATACTCTCCCCCATTTGGAAAGGTTGGACATTTTGGATCAAAATTTCCTCTCTCTCTCTCTCTCTCTCTCTCTCTCTCTCTCTTCTTATTTTGTGCCTTATAGTTAGATTTTCTCTAACAAAACTTTTTGCACAAGGCCCTTAATCACAATTCTCACCTTGGAGCTGAGGTTCTTTGAGGTTTAGTTGAGCTTTTGGGAGGTTTGAGCTGGAATTTGTGCCGCTTTGTGCGTGCTTCAAGAGGTATAAAAGACTTACCGCCTTAGTAGCTCTGCTTTGATTACTTGCTTTGGCCACCTTTTGTTCTAATTTTTGGCCTGTTTTTCAACTATTGGTACAAAAAACTCTGATTTTTAAGCGCTTAACATGATGGTATTAAGGTTATTTGTGTTAAGGGGTAGTCCTACCTTAACTCTTGGTTTTCCCCTAATTGTGAAGCTTTTTGTGCCACTTTTATTCAAGGCTTTCAAATCATACTTTTTTTTTTTTTTGGGCCTTAAACACTGAAATTCAGATTTTTTTCAGTTGGTGGAAGATGTTTTTGGAAGTCCAAAATGGAGGGGTTAGCCCTCCCCTCCCTGTGTCTCGCGTTGCTGCTAGTTAGCATCTACATATAGCATGTTTTTGTAGCCTAACTTTAAGCTTATTTCCAGCATGTGTTTGCCTCTTTATTTGAGAATGATTTAGCTCTATTTGGGCTAACTTTGGTCATATGAGTCTTGTTTTGCATAGTTGCAGTGCAAATGGCTTCACTAGTTTTAGTGTTTAAGGCCTTGAAAGACTGCTTTGCTTGGTTGGTTTGCATGTTGTAGTGTCTTTTTACATGAATTTCAGCCATATATAGTCTGGCACATGCTCATTTTGTTTCACTCTTTCTTCCTTTGCTTTTTTAAGAGTTGCTCTTCAGTCTTGTTTGACATGCTAACATGTGACCATGTTTTTTTTTCTAGCATTTTGTACCTTAATCTCAGCAAGATTTTGCCACTGTTTGACTAGTTCTTAGCTCTCGTTTTGAGGGCTGGTTTGGCCCTTTGAGGCTTGTAATTGTGTGGTTGTTGTGCAATCTCTTCCACTTAACCTTTAACGTTTTTTAGGCTTTTAAAACATGATTGCATGAGTTTGTTGCATGTTTTTGGTTGCCTTTTTTACGCTCTAATTTTAGTACTGAAATCTCGCAATCTCCCTATTCTTCAAACCTCTTTCGTTTGTTTTTGAAGTTGTTTGACACAATGCACCTTGTTGGCTTGGAGTTGTGGT
>NW_021027647.1:107066-122071 GCF_004153795.1 Camellia sinensis | reverse complement strand
ATACCTTATGCTCGCATGTTTGCATCCATTCATTTGTCTTGCATGCACCGAGGCTCGATGCATCATTCAAACTGTATTTTCAATACTTATTTGAATACGTGTTTCAAAGCATGTTATCAAATTGAATCAAATCATATGCCATATTAGTAGCCGAGCCTATTAATTGCATTATTGCATGTGTTGCATTAGACACTTAACATAGTTAGGATCCTGCATCTTTCTAACTAGTTTTTGTTTTGGCTTGGAGTACTCGGTGAGTTTTATGCATTAGCATACTTGCATGAGTATGATTGCCATATTGCCATGTTTTGCATGCTTTCCATGAGGCTATGTGCTTATATGATAAACTGCTTGAATGCCTATGGATGAAGGCTTTGTTGCTTGAATTGGAACAATTCAACAAATGTAAGTTTTAAGCCCACTTTGCAAAGTGGCAAATCATGTTTTAAGCCCACTTGAGGTGGCAAATCCACGTTTTAGCTCACTTGAGGGTGGCAACTTCAAACCATTTTTGAAAACAAACATGAGTTGATTTGTTCCAAGTCTTGCGATTTAGTCTATACTTGCTTGTGTGCATCATATAGTAAGGTTAGATTAATAACCGGAATAAGAACGCATGAGGTTTATAAAACAACATATCATGATTAGTAGAGGCTGATCTTTGATCGGGCGAGCGGGAGTGCTCATTTCAGGACCTTCCCCTCTCGTACCCAAGTTCCCGAGTCGAGGCAACTTTGATGAGGACAGACACATGGCCTTTGGCACGAGTCATGGTTTCCTAAATTTCCCCCAAAACAAAATATTTAGGTGGCAACTCTGTAATCTAGCAAAGCAGTCCAATTTTGGCATTATTTGATTTAAAAGTGATTTTCCAAAAGATTTGCTAGATTGGACTCTTTGGTGTTTTATCAGTTTCACATTACACTTTATGAGATTAGATTCAGAACCGTGACAGGAATCTGAACTGTAGGACCAATTTGGGTTGTCCGAAAAGGGGCGCAAAAAAGTCAAGCCTACAACTTGAAACAACCCTCAAAAGCAAATCAAAGAGTGAAGCAAAGAGAGAGGTTGCAGAGTTTATAGTGCTAAAATGGAGTGAAAAACAACACTAAAAGATGCTCTCAACTCAAACAAGAGGTGTCTAAGACCCTAAAACACCAACTTGTGAGGACTATTACACTACAACCATGCAAAACAAGACTCAAATGAACTAACCAGCCCAAAACAGAGCTAAGGCAGGCAATTTCAGAGGCTAAAACATGCTAGACTTGAGCTGAGTTAAGCTAAAAAAACATGTTAACATATGGAGCTAACTAGACATGAAAACAAGACATAAGGAGGAGAGGCTAACCCCTCCAAATTTAGACTTCAAAATTAGTTTTTTGCCACTAAAAAACCTCTGAAATTCAGTGGTTAAAAGGCCCAAAAAAGTTGGTTTGAAAGTGGTGAACAAAGCTACAAAAGCTTTACAAACAAAGAAGTGAGAACGGTGAACCACCCCCTAATCTAAAAATGGCCTCAAACCACCACCTTTAGGCCACAAAAATAGAGTTTTTTACAATTCAAAACCAGCCCCAAAACAATAGAAGAAGGAAGAAGATGGCACAACAAGTATATAAAACAAGCTAACAAAGCAAGTGTTATACCTCTTGAAGCCAAGGCACAAATTAGGCAACAAAGCAAGCCACAACCACCTTCTAGCACTCAAAGAGGGTCCCAAGTAACCTCAGCCCAAAGAGAAGCAACTTTGGTCAAGGGAGTGTATGCAAAAGTATAGATTTGTGAGGAAATGTATACAAAATTGCAAGAAAGAGAGAGAGAGAGAGAGAGAGAGAGAGAGAGAGAGAGAGAGAATTTTGCTCTAAAATTTATAACCTCCCAGAATGGGGGAGAAGGTCCCATATTTATAGAAAAACAAGCTTTTGACTGAGTTATATCAGTCCATACACGTGTATGGTGATCAAACCCATTGTGCCAACAGCTCAAACAGCTGTTAAGAAAATATCTGCAAAAAGGCATCAATGGCTGGCAGGCCACTAATGTGGCCGGCCGGCCACCAGCGATGGCCGGCAGGCCACTTGGGTGGCCGGCAGCCACCAAGGGTTACAGGCTTGAAGATTTTGGTCCAAAACAGGGCACAGAATGGATAGGGGTTGAAGGCTCAAAGACAGGGCATTCCACTGAGGACTTTGGGCACCAAAACGTGCACAAAATAGTCACAATCATCGAGTGCACAAATGATGACATCCAAGTCTTGAGGACGGTCAAAAATAGAGTGTCTACAGTTGCCCCTCTTAGACAAAACTCGGTCATGAAATGACATGAGTAAATGTCAAAGTTCAAAGATGACCCATTTTTGACAAGGCCGAAGATTTGGACAAATAAACAAGTTAAAAGACAAAACGTTGTGCCCGCAGGCTGCCTACGTATCCCTTTGCAAGGAATCAAACCAGCGTAGTTTTGGGGCAAGATGGAAGTGATATGCACGATGCAAGAACATAACTTATGATCATGCAATGAGGCTGTAATGAAACATTTAAATGCAAACGTAATGCAATGAAAATGCCAGATTCGAACAAACCGAAATAGGGTATAGCAATTTCAAACATGGAAAGAAGAAAGCAAAATAAACGCGCCACACATGGGAATCACAAGCCAAACCACAGTTCATGTAGAAAGGACGTAAGAAAATTATACAAGCTTAACTACGCGACGCGCAGGAAAGACGAAGAGCGGCATAATTGTCTAGCGCACTCAAGGTCTCAATCGAGATCCTAATGTATTGCACATGTGAGAAGGAAAAGGAGGGCGTGAACACTGGGACGTACTCGAATGTTTTTAACCGATACAAAAAATTCACGCATCTCACGCGAGAAGAGATAAGATGGTGTGAGCAGCGGGACGCACCTGAATGTTTTTAACCGAAGCGTGGCGTGAACACCGGGCATACCCGAATGTTTTTAACCGAAGGGTGGTGTGAACACCGGACATATCCGAATGTTTTTAACCGAAGGGTTGGTATAAACACTGGGACGCACCCGAATGTTTTTAACCAAAGGGGGTGGTGTAAACACTGGGACGCACCCGAATGTTTTTAACCAAAGGGTTGGTGTGAACACCGGGACATACCCTAATATTTTTAACCGAAAGGGTGGTGTGAACACCGGGATACACCCGAATGTTTTTAACCGAAGGCTTGGTGCAAACACCGGGACGCACCTATATGTTTTTAATCGAAGGGGGTGGTGTGAACACTAGGACGTACCAATATGTTTTTAACTGAAGGGGGTGGTGTGAACACCGGAACGCACCCGAATGTTTTTAACCGAAGGGTTGGTGTGAACACCAGGATGCACCCGAATATTTTTAACCGAAAGGTTGGTGTGAACACCAGAACGCACCCGAATATTTTTAACCGAAAGGGTTCAATCCTAACGCGCCTCACGTGAGAGGAAAAAGGGGGATAGATTCGAACCGAAGGGCAGGAGTGATTTTTACTGGAACCCCTCTGAATGAACTGTACATACAATATCATGCATATGAAGGAAAGAGACTTAACAAATGCTATACAGTATGAATGCATGTTCTATGCAAGACAAACAACCGAGATACAATGTTAATGGCATGTTCTATGCAGGAAACAAAAGCATAAGCATGTTCCATGCATGATTGAAAAGCAAATGCAAGATGCACATATTCACCTCTCCGAAGAATTGCAATGTATTTAAAGGATACACCTCATCAACGTTGACAAGTGACGAATGTTGCTCACCGAAAACTCAGTTTCGAGCTTCCGCAGAGATATTCTAAACCAAACAATGAACAAACCCTTCAATTCTTGAAGACCAAAGACGCAAAGCAGTATTAGCACTACAAGGGAAATCTCAGAACACTTGCCGGCCACTAGAGGTGAGGGGTCCGTTGGCCACCTGCTGACTACTGGTGACCACTGCCGGCCACCCATGGCAAATTCGGGGCAAATTTGTCATTTTACCTCGGGTCGTTAAGTATACACCTCCACACTTCATTTGTTCACTTCTCTAGGGCCGAAATCTTTCTCCCTCTCTCTTTAGGAACTCCTTGTCTCTAGATCCTCGCTTTCTACGCATTTTCCAACACCCCACGCGAAGTTTATTCGCTATACCCTCTTTGTTTTCTCCGTTTTGAACTGATTGAAATTTAATTATGGTGCTTTTTCTTGGAGTTTCACCTTTTGAGGCTTATTCCCCTCGTGTTTCTCTTGGGTTTTGCATATTTTCCCAGGCTTTGACTTTTTCCTCCACTTTTTCTCTCTTAGTGTTGACTTTTTCTAAGTTGGTCCTTTTTTCTCCATTTTCGACCACTTTCTCATCTTCTTTCCAAATGGCGAACGACATACCTCATGACGGAGCTCCAATAGAGATCCCACCCCAGTTCGCTCCAAAGATAGAGGTGGAGCTTGAGCCAGTGCTACTACCAATCGGGATTCGACCATTTGATCCGATGACATATCATTCTCAGATGCATGTGCTAACCCCGGGGGGTATCAGGCACTATAGAGCATTTGTGGAACACGCACCAGAGGACCTCTTGCTACGAGAGCCGGACTCCCATTTGTCTTACGGCACCACCGAGGTATATATTGTATTCTCATGTTTCTTCACTGTACATGCATTTCTTTCCTTAACTGTGTTCCTTGCGTCAACTGTAATGTTTACACTACATTTCTTGCTCTAATCACACTCTTGCACTGTATTTCTTATACTGTCTTTTCATATGCTTGTTCTCATATCGCTGTATATCACTGTTTTGATCACAGGAGGACTCTTGTGCTATCAGAGGCTATGGAGCCACGTCCGTGAGGGACTGGTAGATGGAGCTTCCTGCCAATGTCTGCTACATTATCGACAAGGCCGGCTTCGACTTATTCTACATGGGGCTGTCGCGCCATATCGCGAGTCGCCCACTTCTTGGTGCATTAGTGGAGCGGTGGTGGGATACCACAAACTCCTTCCACTTCTCTGCTACTGGGGAGATGACGATGACTCCCTATGACTTCGCCATGCTCATAGGCATAGAAGTAGGGGGTCATCGGATCCCTTACGATATGGACATAGCAAGTGGGCGGCCGCCTAGCTACACCTACTAGGAGCACGTCCACCTCTCTTTCAGCCGGGGATGGTACGATATAGCTGGTTTGTCGAGCGTTTCTGAGGGAGTGAGCTAGAGACCCTAAAGGAGACCGAGCATTACGCCCGAGGGTTCTTGATGTTCCTGCTTGGCACCACCTTGTTTGTGAATAAGTGGAACACTGTAGCGTTATATCTCCTGAGTGCTCTGGCGGACTTATCTCAGGTCCGGCTTTATGATTAGGGTGGTGCTGGCCTAGCCACATTGTATGGCTATATGAGCTTGACATCCCGCAAGAGGGGAAACAGAGTCGGAGGCTACTAGCGAGCCTAGAAGGTATGCTATACATTTCTGTTTTACATTTTCTACTCGCCATTTTTGTGCTTTCTGCTTTGCACTTTCTGTACACTGCACACTGCATTGTTTACACCTATATACTACGCTCTCTACATTGCACATTCTGCATCCTCTGTATCTATATTTGCACTTTCTGTACACTATATTGCACATTCTGCTTTCTGCATTTTGTATTTTGCATTCTCTGTACACTGTACAACATGTTATTTCCTGCACTCTGTATCTGTACTTTCTGTACACTGTACGCACATTCTACTTTCTACATCCTGTGTTTGTACTTTATGTACACTGTATACTTACTGTTGCCTTTTCCTTGCGGCTATGGGTATACGCATATTTTCCAACCCTCGCTCCGGAGTCGAAGGTGGAGATGCCTCCCGTTGTGCCATACGCTCACCGGTATGACGGGAGATGCCTGCGGAGGACCCGGGAGACTTTCACATTCTTCCGACGGTACTTCGACACAGTGACTGCCGCGAAAGGTAACTCGAAACTCATAGTTGTTTTTGTTTTACTTTAGCTCTGATTCACATTGCAATATCTTATGGAAACTAAATAATCTGCACATTCTCTATTCGTAGATCGCTTGGCAGCCTTGGGCGTTGATGCTGGTTGGAGTCAGAGACCAAAGGGTAAGTGCTTAGTTGCTATAAACTGCTTGAATGCCTGTGGATGAAGGCTTGTTGCTTGAACTAGAACAATTTGAGCAATGTTCATATGTGATCACTTTTTCAAGTGGTACATATTCGAAACAATTTTCAAAACAAACATGACTCGAAGTGTTCCGATTCTTGCAAGTTAGTCTATACTTGTGTTTGTGCGCATCACATAGTAATGCTAGCCTAATGAACCAGAACAAGAGTATATAATGTACATAAAAATCATATCATGATTAGTAGAGGTCGATCTTTGATCGAGCGAGTGAGGGTGCTCAAATGTATTCATGACCTTTCCCTGTTATACCTAATTTCCCGAGCCGAGACAATCTTGGTGATGACAGACATGTGGCCTTTGGCACTGTAGACACCCCATTTTTGACCGATCTTAAGACTCAGACGTCATCGATTGAGCGCTCGGT
The DNA here is from genome assembly GCF_004153795.1 of Camellia sinensis. Classification (NCBI taxonomy): domain Eukaryota; kingdom Viridiplantae; phylum Streptophyta; class Magnoliopsida; order Ericales; family Theaceae; genus Camellia; species Camellia sinensis. Next base: position 115,527 of record NW_021027647.1, on the reverse strand, counting down.
GATAGTCCATGTTGTGCTCGTTTCGAGTTTCCAAAGTTTGGCTGAGAGCCTTACCTCTGGGCCTCTGAACTCTTTGTACTTTGGCTCGGTTTGTGGACCAAGCCTTGTTTTCCTTCCCTGGAGGGAGGGAGTGGTCTGTGGACCACCTCTTTGTGGTCGTAGACCACTTTTCGCAGTTGGAGACTAGTTTCTGATTTTCAGAGCCTTCAGCCACGCACCTTGTCTCGGGACCGCTTAACGTTCTCCGTTTGGCTTGGCTTTTGAATCACACCTTGTTGCCTTTGCCTAGAGGGACACTGTGGTCTGGGAGACTACTTTTGTGGTCGTAAACCACTTTTCGTGCTCATAGACTAGTTTTTTAGGCTTTCGGCTGCGTGCTTTGTCTCCCGAACTTTCATCTTGCATCCTTTTTGGTTTGTTTTTGGTGCAAACCTTGTTTTCCTTGTTTGGAAGGTGGTACAAGGGTGGGAGACTAGGTCTTCCCCTTGGAGACCATTTTTCTTCCCGCCAGCCAGTTTTCTGGTCGGCCAACTGGTCTCCTTGGTCTTTGGGCCACCTTTTCTGGTCGGCCACCACACCACTGCATTGTTTTCATGCTGCTGACCATCTCCCACTATGGCCGACCACTTTTTGTCTTGGGAGACCACTTGTGGTGGTCGGCTGCTTTTCATCACCTTTTTGGAGATATTTTTAGTACAACTGTGCCAGCTGAGAGGCACAGAAGCCATCCTCCATACACGTATATGGAGGGATGGCTTTGAGGCCAAAGCTTGTCCAACAAGCTTGTTGCTTGTTCTCTATAAAGGAGAACCTCCCCCCTCCTTCTCCAGGTTGAGTTCTTTGTGTTTGAGCTATACATATATATATCTTTGTATCTATCTTGCTCTTGCTCTTCATTTTTGTGCCTTGAAGTGTTATTTTATCACACTTTTGCACACAAACACACACTCAAACACCATACTCTTGGAGCTGAGGTCCCTTGAAGTTGTTTTTGAAGTTTTTGGACTGATTTGGGTTCAAAAAGTGTGCTGGAGTTGCAGTTTTTAAGGTGTTCTTTAAGGGTGAGAAACTAACCCTTTAACCCTTTTTTTTTTTTGCTTAAGCTTTTAGACCTGTTTACATGCTGATTTAAGTTTAACTTCCACTGCAAAAATTTCTATTTTTCAATCCTTAAAATGTTTGTTTAAGGTTACTTTTTTGTTAGGGGTGGTCTACCCGCTCTTAGGCCTTGTTAGGCCTTGTTTTCAGCCATCCCTTTTGGCTCTTGTTTTAGGCTTTTCATGGCCTTTCTACCACTGAAATCCAGAGGATTTTCAGTGGTGGAAAGGTGGTTTTGAGGTCCCAAATAGGAGAGGGTCATCCCCTCTCCTTGTGTCTTGTATGCTTGCTTCATTTGCCTCATGTTTGAGCATGTTTGTTAAGCTTATGTTGGCCATATCTTAGCATGTATTTGGGGTTATTTCAGCATGGCATACCACTATTTTTACTTGGTTTTGTCATCTCTTGCATGTCTTATACACTTGCAGTGTAATCCTCATAAACTAGCTTTCTATGCTTCATGAAGTAGCATGTCATTCTAGCTTGTTTTGAGTCCATTTTAGCATGTTCTTGGTGTTGTTTTACCATGTCATACCTCTGTTAAGGTTTGGTTTAATGGCCCCCTGCGTGCTCCATACACTTGTCGTTTGGAACGTGTTCCCTTGGTTAGTCTCTTCCTTGGTAAGAGTGGACTAAAGGTTTGTAGTGAGACTAGTTTCTTTCCTAGTACTCGGGTGTTGGTGTGGGGTGATCAGTTGGCCTTGGGTTTTGGCGTATCCTTAATTTCGAGGACGAAATTCTTTAAGGGGGGGAGGTTACAGCGATCCCGATATTCCCTGTTGTTATTGAACCGTAATCCGGACTCGGTTCCATAGATTTGTTGTTGTTGTCTCATTCTATTTTCTGTCCCTTACTCTTTATCTTAGAGTTTTGGGTTGTGTTAGACTTGTTGGGTTATGTTGGTTGTGTTTTAAAACTTAGGATCTTTGCCCAGTTTTTGGCCTCTCCGCTCGAGCGGGGGTTTCGGCGCTCGAGCGGGAAAATCACCTTCCCTGTACTTCCTCTGTAGTGTTGGACGCTCGAGCGTGAGGTTTGACGCCCGAGCGGGAGTTTGAGTGTGACGCTCGAGCGGGGAGTTGGACGCTCGAGCGGGGACCTGTTCTGCAAAACTTCTGGATGGTGGTATCCGCCGCTCGAGCGGGGGGTTTTGGCGCTCAAGCGGGAATTTGTGAGTGACGCTCGAGCGGGGAGTTCAACGCTCGAGCGGGTCGACCTGTATAACACACCGAGATTCAGCTTTTTGAATCACTTTTTGATTTCCTTTCTCTCTCTTACTTTTCCGAAAAAGCCATTGGAGAGCACCTCACTCTAAAACCTAACTTCTCTCTTAGGATTGATCTAGCTAGAGTGTTTTCCTCACCTTGGGCCTTTGTAAGAAGTGTGTTGATCGTCGAGGGCTTCGTTGTGATCCAAGAAATTTGGGATTTGGAGCACTTTGATTTCGGGTCATTTTCTCTATTTGAGTTCTACATTTGAGGTAGGGATTCTCCTTGTTCTTTTTCAATACTCCGTCTATAGATAGACATGTGGTAATTTTGTATTGCATAAAAATCATATCCATGTTGGATTTGTTGAAATCATGAGAAGGAACCTAGGGTTGGGTGTTGGAAAATGGTTATGTTGTCATTAATGGTTGTTTTGGGCTAATTGGAGTGTAAATTAGCATGTTGGCTCTCTCCATCTGGCGCGTTGTATAAGAAGTCCTTCACTGGTCCTTACCCACAGCGGATCTCAAACATCTTTTAAATCCTGGTCTTCTCCGTTGTTCTCGCCTGCCTGTCTGTTTTTGTTCGGATGTTCATTCCGAGATTTAACCTTTGCTCGCGGTCTTTTTATCCATGGTATTGTATCGTGAGCTAGACTTTGATTTAGGAGAGACACACTTCCTCTACGCCCGATGTGTTGGGCACTCTCTCCATTCAAAGGCCTCTTATCGTGAGAGGTGGTGTCAAATACGTGATTAAGTCCCCCTTAGTTCTGTTCCCGACTGGAAGGCCTTTTTTTGTACTATGCGACTGGCGAGATTGGTTGGGGTAGATAAACCCAATCTGGTTGAAGGTCTCCCCTGTCGGCTAATTGGTAGGATTTAATGACTCTTATTTTGCCCATATAGATATAGAGAGAAAGCAGTTGATCATTTTCCACGGGGTTTTGGTGTTCGTTCTGAACCTAGTAACGAATGCTCGACAATTGCCGGCCAGCAGGCTATGCTGCCTTCTGAAGTTTTTCGAACCAAGTCAAGCTTAAAGGTTCACTAAGGCTTTGATGGAAGAGGATGCACATTAAAGCTTTGGTTCCGTCGGAAAACTGCCATAACCTGACGAAGAGTGGCTTAAGGTGGCATGTAAGAGGATACTGTCTTCCTTCGTACGGGTAATTTGGCTTTGGATGAAGCCTGAAGGCGTAATGGTGCGTTCTTAAATTGTGCGAAACTAAACGAACGGCAAAGCAATGGAGTCCATTGCCAATGCTTTTTCTGTTGGAGTTAGAGGCAAGGTGGGGCGGTATTGGATCATCCACATAGTATAAGAGGGGCCAACCGCTGAAGGTGAAACTCTGTGTGGATCGCGTGTCCTAGCATCCTTCCCTTCTGTCGCGCTGTTCTTCAGCAACAGTCCGTAAGCTCGGACGATCTAGGAACAACTTCGTTTGCTGCGATGATGTATTGGTGGCGTGATGTGCGGGCTGATAGCTACTTCCCTCTGTGTAAGACCTTAAATGATAACTCGTTTCTACAGACCGGAGTGACGAGTTCTGGAAGCCTTGATTGAGTGTCGCATCGTCCTGTAGGCTTCTAACTCTCTGCTTGCGATGTCAGTGGGATATGCTATGACGATCTTCTGAGTGGCCAGGAGGGTGGCATTGCCTTTGGCGCCGCCGACTCCTGTCGCTAACGATCTTCTGAGTGGCCAGGAGGCGCATTGCCCTTTGCGCCCGCCACTCCTAGTGTCAACCCTCCTTATTCCCTTGATCTGGCGCTTCATGGCCTCACATGTCGCTGCGCATGTTCCTTATCATTCATTGCTCCTTCACAGCGGTCCTCCAAAAACTTGAGGATCGATCCTCCACCTGTTGTCTGTCAGGACTTTGTGAACGGAGAGTGACGAGGGCTGTTTGCCGCACTCCTCCCTGCATCCTCTGGGATTCTGTCGCTGTGGACTCCAGTCGCCATGACGAGGGATAGAAGGTAGGACCCTTCGCGCAATATATAACACCCCTCTGGTGTTTGTCCTCGATGGCGACTACGTAAAATTCTTCAATGTGCCCATTGTTCTAAAGAGGAAAGAGATATACAGATATAGAGGTTTTTGTTCTAAAAGTCTTGACTGTTCCCCACAGCATGGCCGCCACTTGTACAAGGAAAGATAAACATTTACCACGACAGACATGTGGCCTTTGGCACCTGTAGACACCCCATTTTTGACGCGATCTTAAGACTCAGACGTCATCGATTGAGCGCTCGGAGATAGTCCATTGTTGTTTCGAGTTTCCAAAGTTGGCTGAGAGGCCTTACCTCTGGGCCTCTGAACTCTTTGTACTTTGGCTCGGTTTGTGGACCAAGCCTTGTTTTCCTTCCCTGGAGGGAGGGAGTGGTCTGTGGACCACCTCTTTGTGGTCGTAGACCACTTTTCGCAGTTGGAGACATTTCTGATTTCAGAGCCTTCAGCCACGCACCTTGTCCTCGGACCGTTAACCGTTCTCGCGTTTGGCTTGGCTTTTGAATCACACCTTGTTGCCTTTGCCTAGAGGGACACTGTGGTCTGGAGACACTACTTTTGTGGTCGTAAACCACTTTTCGTGCTCATAGACTAGTTTTTAGCTTTCGGCTGCGTGCTTTGTCTCCCGAACTTTCATCTTGCATCCTTTTTGGTTGTTTTTTGGTGCAAACCTTGTTTTCCTTGTTTGGAAGGTGGTACAAGGCTAGGGAAGTCTTCCCCTTGGAGACCATTTTCTTCGCCGCAGCCAGTTTTCTGGTCGGCCAACTGGTCTCCTTGGTCTTTGGGCACACCTTTTCTGGTCGGCCACCACACACTGCATTGTTTTCATGCTGCTGACCATCTCCACTATGGCCGACCACTTTTTGTCTTGGGAGACCACTTGTGGTGGTCGGCTGCTTTTTCATCACCTTTTTGGAGATATTTTTAGTACAACTGTGCCAGCTGAGAGGACACAGAAGCATCCTCCATACACGTAATTGGAGGGATGGCTTTGAGGCCAAAAGCTTGTCCAACAAGCTTGTTGCTTGTTCTCTATAAAGGAGAACCTCCCCCTCCTTCCAGGTTGAGTTCTTTGTGTTTGAGCTATACATATATATATCTTTGGTATCTATCTTGCTCTTGCTCTCATTTTTTGTGCCTTGAGTGTATTATATCATCATTTTCTCCTATCGAGACACACACAACACACACTCAAACACCATACTCTTGGAGCTGAGGTCCCTTGAAGTTGTTTTGAAGTTTTGGACTGATTTGGGTTTCAAAAAGTGTGCTGGAGTTGCAGTTTTTAAGGTGTTCTTTAAGGGTGAGAAACTAACCCTTAACCCTTTTTTTTTTTTTGCTTAAGCTTTTAGACCTGTTTACATGCTGATTTAAGTTTAACTTCCACTGCAAAAATTTCTATTTTTCAATCCTTAAAATGTTTGTTTAAGGTTACTTTTTTTGTGGGGTGGTCTACCCGCTCTTAGGCCTTGTTAGGCCTTGTTTTCAGCCATCCCTTTTGGCTCTTGTTTAGGCTTTCATGGCCTTTCTACCACTGAAATCCAGAGGATTTCAGTGGTGGAAAGGTGGTTTTTGAGGTCCCAAATAGGAGAGGGTCATCCCCTCTCCTTGTGTCTTGTATGCTTGCTTCATTTGCCTCATGTTTGAGCATGTTTGTTAAGCTTATGTTGGCCATATCTTAGCATGTATTTGGGTATATTTCAGCATGGCATACCTATTTTTACTTGGTTTTGTCATCTTCTGCATGTCTTATACACTTGCAGTTAATCCTCATAAACTAGCTTTCTATGCTTCATGAAGTAGCATGTCATTCTAGCTTGTTTTTGAGTCCATTTTAGCATGTTCTTGGTGTTGTTTACCATGTCATACCTCTGTTAAGGTGTTTTAATGGCCCCTGCGTGCTCCCATACACTTGTCGTTTGGAACGTGTTCCCTTGGTTAGTCTCTTCCTTGGTAAGAGGGAGACTAAAGGTTTGTAGTGAGACTAGTTTCTTTCCTAGTACTCGGTGTTTGGTGTGGGGTGATCAGTTGGCCTTGGGTTTTGGCGTATCCTTAATTTCGAGGACGAAATTCTTTAAGGGGGGGAGGTTACAAGCGATCCGATATTCCCTGTTGTTATTGAACCGTAATCCGGACTCGGTTCCATAGATTTTGTTGTTGTTGTCTCATTCTATTTCGTTATTTCTTTATCTTAGAGTTTTGGGTTGTGTTAGACTTGTTGGGTTATGTTGGTTGGTGTTTTAAAACTTAGGATCTTTGCCCAGTTTTGGCCTCTCCGCTCGAGCGGGGGTTTCGGCGCTCGAGCGGGAAAATCACCTTCCCTGTACTTCCTCTGTAGTGTTGGACGCTCGAGACGTGAGGTTTGACGCCCGAGCGGGAGTTTGAGTGTGACGCTCGAGCGGGGAGTTGGACGCTCGAGCGGGGACCTGTTCTGCAAAACTTCTGGATGGTGGTATCCCCGCTCGAGCGGGGGGTTTTTAGGCGCTCAGCAGGGAATTTGTGAGTGACGCTCGAGCGGGGAGTTCAACGCTCGAGCGGGTCGACCTGTATAACACACACCGAGATTCAGCTTTTTGAATCACTTTTGATTTCCTTTCTCTCTCTTACTTTTCCGAAAAAGCCATTGGAGAGCACCTCACTCTAAAACCTAACTTCTCTCTTAGGATTGATCTAGCTAGAGTGTTTTCCCCCCTTGGGCCTTTGTAAGAAGTGTGTTGATCGTCGAGGGCTTCGTTGTGATCCATGAAATTTGGGATTTTGAGCACTTTGATTTGGGTCATCTTCTCCATTTGAGTTCTCCATTTGAGGTAGGGATTCTCCTTGTTCCTTTTCAATACTCCGTCTATAGATAGACATGTGGAATTTTTGTATTGCATGAAAATTGTATCATGTTAGATTTGTTTGAAATATCTGAAATAAACCTAGGGTTGGTTGTGTGGGAAAATGGTTTTGGCTTCATTGATTGTTGTCTTGGCTAATTAGAAATTAGATAGCATGTTGTAGTTAAAAAAGAAAAGCCCTAAATTATTTTTTGATTGGGTAAAATAAAATGGGGGTTTGTAGACCATTGTGTGTAAATCTCTTTTGTCAGATGAGTGTGGTAAGGGTGTTAATCCCTAAGGGATTATCCATGGCTTTGGAGTTGATTTTATGGAAACAAGATTAGTGGCGTTGGTTTTGTGATAACAAAAAGGAATTGGAATCGTTTTTGTGAAAATGAGGGAGTGTTTTTCGAAATAAAGTTTGAGAATCGGATGTTGTGTCTTGAGTGTTGAACACACATGTAGAAGTTGTTTCTTTAACTACCATGTTAATATTGTTGTTGGGTTTGTGATTCATGAAATTTGAGTCTTTTAATAGATGTACTAACTATATGTATCTAGAGGTTTTGTCCTTGGTCATCGGTGGAGGATGACACGGTTGTGTAGAATTGTCGGGTTTGCATTTTGCCATTGATTAATCGAACATCGTATGTGATGAAGTGCTAGATACATTTATATATATGTATATTTGCTCGAAGGAGATAGTCATGTGTTCATATGCTTTAACACTTGCTGGTGTCTTGATAGTTTATGTATATGCATTATACATGTTGGTTATGCCTTGAATGCTGTGATTGTTGGTGTTATGCCCCGCGCTGAGAATCAAAAGGTATCAATACCCTTCCAGCTAGCGCCTGGAGAACTGACCGCGGCTTAAGAATCAGAAGGTATCATACCCTTCCAAGTAGGGCCTGGAGAACTGACTGTGCTAATAATCAAGGGTACCATACCCCCTCCAGCTAGCACCTGGTAAACTGGCTTGTTGTTAATGTTGTTGAGTGGGGTGTATTGTTGCTTACTACGCCACATGGCTAGTAGAGTGAAATGGATTGTGTTGTTTCGTTGTAACTGAAAATATCATGGATTTTGATTGTTATAGTTGGGAGGACCGAGTTGCTCCATTTGGTTGTTGTAACATGTTGGTGGGTTGTAAATTTATATTTTTACAAAGGTATGCATGTATAGTTATGATAGAAATGGAAACGAACCAAAATGTCTTTTTGTCTTTTGAAAAGTGTGGAGGAGAACGTATGTTTTAAAGATAAACATGTTGAAAAGGTACATTTGAGTATGTATAGAAAATGGAAGTGGGTATCGGGCTTG
>NW_021027647.1:84899-107041 GCF_004153795.1 Camellia sinensis | reverse complement strand
AAATGGAAGTGGGTATCGGGCTTAGTGAGATTACTTCCTAAGTATTTGTTAATGTTATGAAAGAATGGGAACGGGGATTAATGAAAAGAAAAGAGAATTGAATCGCTTGTAGCGTTGAATGAAACGGTTGTTTTCGAGAAAAGTTCATACATATATATTTTGTATAAACTGTCACATTACTATTCTAGTATGAGAATGAGTGTTCATGATCATAGCTATCTGTAAGTTGTTATTGTTGAGGATCATGTTGAGTTCCCTACTGGACTATATGTTCATCCCACGTTGTTGAATCTTTTTCAGGTGTTAAGCAGGTTGAGCTGCAAGATTTGGATCTATTTATTTACTGGCCACGGGGCCTCAGTTATGTTGGCGGAATGCCATTGTTGTAAAAGGGTTACACCCTTCTTCTTGTACCTTAAGTGATGTAAGCCCAAGGGCAATTTATTAAGTATGTTCATGTAATATTTACTTTGCATACGAATGAGAGTATCGTTAATCACTTCTACGGATTGAATATATGAGTTTATTTCCGCATGTTATCCTTGTAATTGAATTAAGCTAATGAATTTGGTAATGACTTCGAGTAATAAAAAGTGGGGCGTGACAGATTTGTGTTGTTTTGGTCATGCATGCCATGCTTTGTATAGCTATAGTGCATTCTAGCTTGTTAGCTTTGTGTATCAAGTCCACTAACATGCATTGCTTGGACTATTTTCATGATTTCGCATCATTTGAAATGTGATTTTAGTCCATATAATGTGGCCATACACTTGCATTTGTCACTTATTCAATGCGTTGGAGGGTTTCCCCTTTATGCCTTAAACATGAGCCATTGCGTATGCCTTCATGCCTAAGCTTGCGAGCTACCATTTCAATGTGTTTTTGGGGTTATTTTGCCATTATATAACTCTGATTTTTGTTGGCAAAGCCATCTCATGCTTGGTCTTGGTAGGTGTAGTGTAATCCACCTTATTTGCCTTACATTCATCATGCTTTATGCTCTTCATGCTAGCTTATTTTGGCCTCCTTCCATACATTTTTTAGACTCATTTTGACATGTTCTAAGACTATTTTGGGTTGCCTTGACCATATGCTTCATGTTTTGCATAGTTGTAGTACAAATGTCTATGCTAGTTTCAAGCTTTAGGTACTATAGCATGCTTCATTTGTGTTGCGTACATGATTTAGCATCATTTATCATGGCATTTCAGAGCATGTAGCATTGCCATGTTCTCACTTCATTCACTCTTTAAGTGCCTTTGAGTGTTATGCATTGTTGCCTTGCTTATGGCCTAATGTGTATGCTTGCATGCCTAGGCCTTTGAGCCTCCATCTTAGCATGTTTTGGTCCTTGTTTAGACCTATTTAAGCTCTGTCCATGATTGGTTCATGCCTTTATGCCATATATTGCATGCCACCTTTATAGTCCTCTTTGCTAGCCTTATGCCTTAAGGACTCTAGTATGCTATGCTTGTATTGTTTGAATGATTTGGCATCATTTCATACCTTATTTCAGTGCATTTAGTGTTGTTACACTTCCACATTTGTCACTCCTTGAGCACTCTTGAGAGTTATGCTCTTATGCCTAGTCAATGGGCCATTGCATGCGCATGCTTGTATATGCTCTTCATGCCTTCATTTTAGCATTATGGCCACTGTTTTTGGGCATGGTTGAGGTTTACCAACATTCGGTTTAAGTCCATTGAGCATTGTGTATGCCATGTTACATCGCATTGTGCATGTTATGTTGTTGTTTGCATTGTGTATGCCATGTTCTTGTTCGCATTGTGTATGCCATGTTATTCATTGCATTGAGTATACCATGTTGCATTGCATATTGTTGCATACTTGTCCATGTTGCATTGCATGTTTGCATGCTTGAGTTGCATTGCATGTTTGCATACTTGATGTTGCATTGCATTGTGTATGCCATGTTATTTGTTGCATTTTGTTTGGAATAGGTATTAGTCCAAACACGAGAAACGAGGGGCGTTTCATACTTGAAGTGATGAAACGTGCCTTAATTCCTGGTCGCCGACGCTCTGCGCTCTTGATCATACATGATAGAGTTTTAGGCTTTATGTGATTATGTGTGCATTCATTTCATATTGAATTGTGTAACTTTGCCTCTCAGTCATCATACATCGAGATGCATGATTGGTGGCCCGAGGGTCGAGAACCGCACTCCCTTGAGCTTATGAAATGATAGAGAGGGTGGTTGTGCACACATATCTTGCAAATACATTGCCATGCCCTTTCTTGCTCTTTGTTGCAGCAAACTGGAGAAGTGCAGTAAAAACTGGCCGACTAGCTAGAAAAACTTGCGGCTGACCATTTTTCTGGTCTGCAGCAACAAAAAGTGGTCGGCCAGTGGCTGGAAGCATCAACAACTGGTCGGCAGCCCTCCCACAGGTCCCCAAGGTGAGTTAGAAGCTTTCTGGAGATTTGAGCGATGTTCATATGTGATCACTTTTTCAAGTGGTACATATTCGAAACAATTTTCAAAACAAACATGACTCGAAGTGTTCCAATTCTTGCAAGTTAGTCTATAGATATCCCTCAAGTACTCTGGACCCGAGTCAGAAGGCTTTGTAAAGCCGGGGATCTTTATCGGGACAGCCTATGTTTACTTTACTCCCACCGGTTACGAGATGGAGGAGAGTTAGGCAGAGTTCATCGGTCCAGTTTTTACAGCAGTCACCCCTCAATTGACCTGCATCCAACCAGGCTCAAGGACAGTCTTCTACTTCTAGTCGAGCATGAGATTATTCGCCTATTCCGATGACATAGTATCCCCCAATCAGTATGGAGGAATTGATACATCATCTTCAGCAAACAGATGAAACCCTACAGCAAGATGCTGCTCATCAGGCCGAGGTCACAGCCTGTCAGGCAGAGGTAATAAACAGGCTATAACAAGACACAACAACTGTAGCCGGCCGCGGCCTCTGCATCCCATACACCTCCCATGGATATCTTGACACCCAAAGTCGCTGTCCATATGGCTAATGTCCAAGAAAATCAGGGCAAGCCGACAGACCCGATCCCAGCACAAGCCTCCAAAGCACCTGTGTATCAAACTGAAGCTCCGTTTGAATTTGAGGTTGACCTAACTGTACTCAAGGTCAACAAACTGGAGAAGCTATTCAAGAGAGCACAAGGTGATAACTCCAAACCGGATAGAGGACAGGTATACCGACTCTACAGTGACATTGTCAAATCGATTCAAAGTGCCACACATTGATCGCTTCGACAGCTCTGGAGGCCAAATGGTTCATCTACAACTATTTTCAGACATCTTATGGCTGATGGGCTTGACTAGATTACAGAAGCTGTCTCTCTTTGCCGTACCATGCCTGGTATAACATACATTTGGTATGTGAAGTTTGAGGATTCTGTTAAGCATAATTGGAACAAAATGGCGGAGGCCTTTATCACTCAATACTCATATAACATGCAAATTAAGGTCATAACTCATGATCTTGAGGCAACATGCCAAGAGCCGAAGGAGGGCTTTTCGAAATTTGTGACAAGGTGGAAGGCTAAAGCTTCAATGATGACCACAAGGCCTTATGAGAAGGATCAGATAAGGATGGTAGTCTGCAATCTTCACGGGAAGTTGTTGCAAAAGATGATCGTCCTACCTCTGTTCACATTCACCGAGCTCTATGAGATGGGAGTGCAGATTGAAGACGCCATGAAACAAGGGCTGATTACTGATGAGAAAGTGCAAGCAAAAAGGCCTTTTGTGCGTAGTTCCAATACTACCACCAGTGGTATCATAGCTATCAGGCCAGATGTGAGCACTGTCACCACCACAACCAAGACTGCCAATCCATTTGCCAATACAGGTCCACAAACTTCAGCCAACCCTAACTGATCCCAGAGAACCTTTACCCAACTCTACATGACCCTGTCTCAAGCCATGAAGGTACTAGTAAAAAAAGGACACCTCAAACCATTAGAGCCTCGCCCACTTCATGATCCTTTTCCACCCAAACACAACCCAGCAAAGAACTGCACATTTCACCAACAGCATGGTCATGATACCAACCAATGCTTCCGACTGCATCATGAGATTCAAGACCTCATCAACAACAAGGTGATCGCTCTCCCCCAAAAACCAGATGTAACTACAAACCCACTCCCGGCCCACAATCAAGTTCCCCCACCTCAAAATCTAAACCTAATCCATACATTGGCCATTCCCTATGACCCCAGCATATATATTATCCCTTCCCACCTACCAAGACTGACGTTGTTCATTCCCGACAGCACAATTTTGTGCATAATGGATACGTCTGCACTTCAACCTAAGCCTATGGTGGTGACAGTTACAGTAGAAAGGAGGCCAACTTTGGGGGAAGGTGTGAGTCCTTTGTCGGAGAGTTCGAAGGGCTTACCTAATGGGTTGTACGATCCATCCTGCTACATTGTGCCGACTGGTCAAAACAAGTCGAAATTGGTACTGCCAACTATAGTGGAGGTTCATGTCGTTAGGGAAGATGGCCTAAGCCAGGGTTGGATGATTTAGCGAAACTCGAGGAGGATTTAGACAACCTGCGGTTCTTTGACGAGCAAGATCAAGGGGATGTGCAGACTGGCTAGTTCGATTTGAACAAATCAACCGACATTTCTAGGTGGCTGAGTGATGAGCCAGATAAGAAGGAACGAACTAAGATAAAACTGGAGGAAAAGGAAGCAGGAATTGTTGTAGTGGCCAGAAGGGCCGATAAAAAGGGAAAACTGTCGGAGAACACTAAAGCATAGGAAATTTAGCTCAGGAACTAGGTGCTGTGAGCACTGCGAACACAAAATAGGAAGCTGCACTAAAGTAGTTTGAACAGGAGAGGGTTAAAGACAACTAGAAAGCAGTACTGGCCCAACACCCTATAAGGGATACTTGTGATGTGGAAGTAATACAAATGGAGCCGGACAACTATTTGTCGGCTGCTAAAAGTATATAGTGGGACGATGATGATCTACATCTAGCCCACACCAATGAAGACTGGGGTGAGTGCCTTCCGGACAACACATGGTATGCTGAAGAAATAGATCACATTACAAGAAGTGGGCGATATTTTAAGCCACCGCACTTAGATCAAGCTGAGGCATCTGGAAAAGACAGAGAGATTAAGAAATAGAAAGAGAAGCAGTTGGAAGAAGAGGCAATGTTGAAGCAGCTTAAGAAAATCCAAGCTGATATCTCAATTTGGGGTCTTCTCATGGCCTCCTGGGTACATCAACAGGCAGTACTATTTGCAATGGACAAGGCTAAATTGCCCATTGATACTACCCCCGAACAGCTTGTGGGATGGGTCTTCCCAAGTCGAGCCGAGCCAACCCTAACCTTTTCTAACAAAGAACTACAGTCGGAAGGCTCAACTCACATCAAACCCTTGAGTGCCCGGAGAAATGGGTGCCGGTGGTGTTAATAGACACCGGTTCGGCTATCAACATCTGTCTTTCTCGCATAGCTTACTCAATCGGTCTTAGACCAGCAAACTTTGTGCCTACAGCCCAAGTAATTTGGGTATACGATAATACTAGTAGGGACGCCATGGGCATGATGCAAATCAGAGTCCAGGTGGGTCCAGCTGAGCAAGATGTCAAGCTCCATGTCTTGGATGTGCTGGCTACCTTCAATTTACAGCTAGGGCGACCTTGGTTGCATCATGTGAAAGCCGTCTCCTCCACTCTCCACATAGCTATCAGGCCAGATGTGAGCACTGTCACCACCACAACCAAGACTGCCAATCCATTTGCCAATACAGGTCCACAAACTTCAGCCAACCCTAACTGATCCCAGAGAACCTTTACCCAACTCTACATGCCTTTATCTCAAGCCATGAAGGTGTTGATCAAAAAAGGGCACCTCAAACCATTAGTGCCATGCCCACTACCTGATCCTCTCCCACCAAAACACAACCCAGCCAAGTACTGCGCATTTCACCAGCAGCATGGTCACGATACCGACCAATGCTTTAGACTGCGTCATGAGATTCAAGACCTCATTGACAATAAGGTGATCACACCGCCCCAGAAACCAAATGTGACTACAAACCCTTTTCCAGCCCACAATCAAGTTCCCCCACCTCAAAACCTAAACCTAATCCATACACTGGCCATTCCCTACGACCCCAGCGTGTATATTACCCCTTCCAACCTACCCAAATTGATGGTGTTCATTCCTAAAAGTACAGATTTGTGCATGATGGACACGTCTGCACTTCAACTTGAACTTGTGGTGGCAACAGTTGCAATAGAAAGAAGGCTGGCCTTAGAGGAGAGTACGAGTCCGTTGCTTGAGTGCTCTGAGGATTTGACTGAGGGGGAGTATGATATGTGTTGCTACATTATGCTAATTGATCAAGTCAAGGCGAAAGTGGTATTGCCAACAGCAGCGGAGGTCGATGTGGTTAGGGAGGATGGCTCGATCCAAGGTTTAGATGATCTAGCAAAGCTAGAAGAGGACTTAGACAACCTGCAGTTCTTTGACAAACAAGATCAAGGGAATGTGCAAATCGACTAGTTCGATTTGAATGGGTTGACGGACAACTCTGGGTGGTTGAGTGATGAACCTGACAGGGAGGAAAGAACTGAAACAAAGCTGGAGGAAAAGGGAACAAGAATTGTTGCAGTGGCCGGAATGGCCCATAAAAAGAGGAAACTGCTGGAGAACGCCGGCGTGAAAATTTCAGCTCAGGAATTAGGCACTGTGAGTACAGTGGACATGGAATAGGAAGCTGTGTTGAAGCAGTTTGAACAAGAGACGATGTAAAACAACCAGAAAGTTAGAACGGCCCAACACCCTGCGGGGGAAACTTGTGAAGTGAAAGTGATACAAACAGAACTGGGCAATTGCTTGTCGGTTACCGGAGGTGTATGGTAGAAAGACAATAACGGGATCGGATCACCCCCTATGTCTAAGCCAGTGAGCATGGCGAAGTCATAAGGAGTCATCGTCATCTCCCCAGTAGTGGAAAAGTGGAAGGAATTGGTGGTGTCCCACCACCTCTAAACAAGTGCACCCAGAAGAGGACAGCTCGCGATAACCCGTGTCAGGCCAGATCAAAATAGGCCAAAGCCGGTCTCATCTACAATGTCGTAAACTCCTGCGAAGAGCTTGTCATACCAATCTCGTGCGGTCGTGACCTTGTACCCTTGGAAGGCACGAGACTCCCCCTGTGACAAAGAATAGATGAATCAGATATGGCAGTGATGAAAGTACAGTCAAATAAAATGCAGTGTGAGAAATGCAAGTAAAGACAGGCAAGAATGCATGAAAACAGTGCTCATGCCTCAACTGCGACAGATGAAAGGTGAGAAGTCAGCTCGCTCAGCAGGAGATCCTATGGCACACCAAGAATGAAGTCGCTAAAGCGCTTAATGGCACCAGCTGGCAAGATATGTGTATGGGGATGGTACCTCAAATGGCCGTACTCTCACTAGTAGTGGCTCAAGCTCAGGCTCAGGCTTAGGCTTAGGCTTAAACTCTGCCTCAAGGTCAGCCTCAACACCTCCAGCCGCCTCGGCAATGACTGGCTCATCTGCCTCAAGAACGGGTAGAAATACAAGGGGAACCTCTAGAGGGGCCCCGTCGTGTGGTGAACCATCTGTCATCTAGAAAATGGGTGAAAAGTAGGTGAAAAATAAAGGAAAATGGAGAAAAGATAGTAAACTTGGAAAAAGTCAACCCTAGGAGAGAGAAAATGGAACAAAAAGTCAAAGCTAGGAAAAGTGCACCAAACCCGAGAGAAACTCGAGGGGAACAAGTCTAGAAAGGTGAAAATGAGAAAAGAAGTGTCGAAATCAAATTCCAATCAATTCAAAAGAAAGAGAATCAAGAGGGTTTAGCGAATAAAATTTGCGTGGGGCGTTGGAAAACGCGTAAAAAATGGGAAATCTAGAGAGAATGAGCACCTAAAGAGAGAATGAGAGGATTTTCGGATGTGTAAGTGTGAGGAAATGAAGGGGCTTCACTTATATTTAAAGACCTGAGCCAAAATGTCCAAAAAAAAACCCCGAGCTGCCATCGTTGGCCGGTAAGTGGCCAGCAAGGCTCATCCGTGGCCAGTAAGGTTCTTCCATGGCTGGTAGGTGGCCAGCGCCCTCTCCCTGTGGCCGATGGCCTCCGTTTGAGTCTTGATGCTATTTTGTGTCTTTGTTTCCCGAGAGGTATAGGGAAGGTTCATAGTTGAGTTTAGATTATCTTCGCGGAAGCTCAAAACTGTGTTTTGGCACACGATGTTCGTCACTTTTCAACATGAACGAGTTGTATCCTTTTTAAATTGTAAGTCTTCCGAGAGGTAAATCGAAAGTTTCTACAAAATTACGCTTTTGTTCTTTGCATAGAATGTGCATTTCACTTTGTTCCTTGCATAGAATGTGCATTTTACTTTGTTGCACAGAATATGCATTTGAAGTTGTTGCTTAGAATATGCATTTTACTTCACATATATATTGCATGCGCGTCTTGCATCAATCTTGTTTCACGCATAGAATATGCATCTCGTTTAATACATAGAACATGCCTTCACTTAACTTCATATTTTGGCTATTTATCTTGCATAGAACATGCATTGTCACTGTATCGCATACTAACCAACAAACGATATTGTATGTACGGTTCATTCGGGCGAGTTCTGGATAAATTCATTTGTGTCTCGGTAGGAGAACTCGTACTTGTTCATTTTGTGTATCTATTGCACTTGTTTACCTTCGTGCATTTATCGCACACCACTTTTCTGTTCCTCGGGACGTGCAAAGCACGGCCCCAAGAGGTTTTTGTTTCTCAGGACATGTGAAACGCGGCCCTGGGAGGGTTTTACCTCGGGGACATGTGAAACACAACCCCAAGCTTTTTTTTTTTTTTTTCAAGACGCGTGAAACACGGCCCTGGGTGGGTTTTACCTCGGGGATATGTGAAACACGACCCCGAGCTTTCTTTTTTTTTTCTCAGGAAGTGTGAAACGCTGTCCTAGGCAGGTTTTACCTCGGGGACATGTGAAACACGACCCCGAGTGGTTTTGGTTTCTCAGGACGTGTGAAACGTGACCCTGGGTGGGTTTTACCTCGAGACGCATGAAACGCGGCCCTAGGCGGTTTTTACCTCAGGACGTGAGAAACACGGCCCCGAGCGGTTTTTTGTTTCTCAGGACACATGCAATGCGGCCCTAGGTAGGTTTTATCATGGGACGTGCAAAGCACTAGCCCGAGCGGTTTTCTTGTCATCTCAGGATGCGTGAAACGCGACCCTGAGTGGTTTTTGTTCTCTAGTATCTCGAGACGTGCGAAGCATGAGCTCGAGCTGTTTTCTTGTTATCTGGAGACACATGAAACGCGACCCCGAGCAGTTTTTGTTCTCTAGTATCTCGGGACGTGAGAAGCACGAGTTTGAGGGGTTTTCTTGTTATTTCAGGATGCGTGAAATGTGACACTGAGCGGTTTTTGTTCTCTAGTATCTCGGAACGTGCGAAGCACGAGCCCAAGCGATTTTCTTGTTATCTTAGGACGCGTGAAACGCGACCTCGAGTGATTTTTGTTCTCTAGTATCTCGGGACGTGTGAAACGCGGCCCGAGCGATTTTCTTGTTATCTTGGGAAACGTGAAATGCGACCATAAGTAATTTTTGTTCTCTAGTATCTCAGGAGGTGCGAAGCACAAGCCCGAGCAGTTTTCTTGTTATCTCGGGACACGTGAAATGCAACCCCGAGCGATTTTTGTTCTCTATTATCTCGGGACGTGAGCCCGAGCAGTTTTCTTGTTATCTCAGGATGTGTAAAACGTGACCCCGAGCGGTTTTTGTTCTCTAGTATCTCAGAACATGTAAAACACATGAGCGGTTTTCTTGTTATCTCAGGACGCATGAAACGCGACCCTAAGCAGTTTTTGTTCTATAGTATCTCAGGACGTGTGAAACACGACCCCGTGTGGTTTTCTCAATTTCTCAGGGTGCGTGAAACGCAACCTAGAGCAGTGTTTTCTTTCCTTGTCTCTTGTTTTGGCGTGGTTAGAGTGTGATTTTATCTTCTTTAAGCTTGAAGTTATTCATTTATATGGTGCTATCTTGCTTATCGCATTTGTTATTGCCTATTGCATCATCTTGCATGATCATGAGTTTTCAAAATAGTTGGCTTTGCAAAGCGTGTGAGTCCAGCTTTCAAAGTTACATTGTGCATATATCATTTGTGTCTTGCCAGAACTACGCTGGTTTGATTCCTTGCAAAGGGATACATAAGCAACCTGTGGGCGCAACTGTTTCTTTCTATCTTGATTGTTTGTCCAAGTCTTATAGCCTTCTCAAAATGAGTCGTCTCTAGGCTTTGACATTCACTCGCGTTATTTCATGACTCCGAGTTCTGTCAAAGAGGGGCAACTGTAGACACCCCATTTTCGACGGCCCTTACTTCTTGAACGTCCTTACATGCACACCCGATGAAGAGTTTATATGCTCACCAAGTGTTCGAAGTCCTCAGCGAAATGCCACAACTTTGAGCCTTTCAAACCCTGTACCTCTGTTGTCCCAGCTTTGGACCATGCCTAGCTTTTCCAGCCTGTAGCCTCTGGTGGCTTGCCGGACACGCCTTTTGGGCTGTCGACCATCATTTTTTGGCTGTAGGCCACCAGTGTATTTTGCATATATTTTATGCCAATTGTGCCAACTATTTGCACAGATGCATGCATCTATCCCCACGTGTAGGGCTAGATCTCCTGTAGGGAATTTCATGTTTTCTATATATAGGAGGCCCCTCTCTTATGTTTTAAGGTTAGAAAATTTTGAGATCAAAAATTTCCCTCTCTCTCTCTCTACCAAATTTCTACACTTTTGCCTGCAATTCCTTGACCTTTGCCTATACACCCTTAACCAAATCTTCTCATCTTTGAGCTGAGGTATTTTTGAGCTTGGTTTGAGCTCTAGAGAGTGTGTTTACTTGGTTTTTGTTGCTTGGAATTGTTTTTCTCTTCAAAAGGTATAAGACTTTGCTTGTAGCTTTAATTTATTTGCTATTATTCCTATTTTTTTTTTCCATTGTTTTAGGCTGTTAAAACTTTGTGTTTTTTTCGCTGAAGCTTGAGTTTAAGGCCATTAAAGGTTAGGGGGTGGTTCACCCTTCTTTATACCTTGTTTTGGAGGCTTTTACCCTTGTGTTTCCCACCCTTTTACTATCTTTTTCCAAGCTTTTAAACACTGATTTTCAGAGCTTTTTCAGTGGCCAAATACATGTTTTGAAGTCCAAATTTAAAGGGGTTAGCCTCCCCTCATTGTGTCTTGCTTACTAGCCTAGTTAGTGCCATGTTTTAGCACTTTAATCTAGCTATTTTTAGTTTAATTCCAGCATGTCTTAGGACTGTTTTTAGCTTGTTTTAACACTGTTTTGGGCTGTTAGTTGCATTTGAGCTTTGTTTTGCATGCTTATAGTGTAATAATCCTCGTGAGTTTGGTGTTCTAGGCCTTAGACACCATCTTGTTTGAGTTGATAGCATTTATTTATGCTTTTCTCACTCATTTTCAGCACTTAATCATCTCTGCAACCTCCCTCCTTTCTTGGCTTTTATTTTGCTTTGAAAGTGGTTCAAACTATTTGTTTGTTTAAAGCATGAGATTGAGATGTCATGCTTAATGATTTAATCCCTTAGGGGGTTCATTAACGGTATGATGTCTCTTTTATGCCTACAACAACTTTTGGTTTGACTTCTCTTTCCATTAGAAGACTTAATCTCACCCTTTGGACTCAATTGATTAGAGGATGGAAAGGTAACTAAAATGGAGTAACTAAAACTTAGAATTAAAAGTGAGCAAGATAATAATTTGGTTGTGTTCAATCGGACGTTAATTGGACATATGAAAACTTGAACCATTGCATACTCATTAGTGATGAAATGATTCAAGTCTCTAAGGTCACTACTTCCCTTGATCTTCCATGATATGGAAGTGGTATGAGTTTTGTTTTGCATTTATTAAACTTGCACCCTTGGTTTCACAAGCCATCATGCAATGAAATTGCATCCATTGATGGTTTGTGAACCAAACTTGTTACTCCTTTGATTTGTTCATGAAAATGAGGGGTGAGTTGTGCAAACAAACCCTTGAAATACCCTGTATATGCTATGTTTGTCCTTTGTTGCAGCAAGATGAACCTGCGCAGCAGTGGCCGGCAAACCACTTTCCATGGCCGGCAGGTGGCCGGCAGACCACCTTTGATTGTCGGCTGGCCATCACTAGTGGCCAGCAACCTTGATCTCTGGCCGATCGGCCACTGGTGCAAAATTCAGCAGTGAGTTTGTAAGGCAGAGTAGAGTGAGCAGCAGTGTTGGTGTTCAACTGTGCAAATAGAGGCACTTAGAAGCAAAACAATGGCTTTTCGGGTGAAAATCGAGCATGCGCATGAGCATCCCTCATTTCCCGAGGCATAGTAGTTAGTTGTATAGTTTAATTACTTATTTTAATTACACTTGTGTTGTAATTATTTAATTAGTTAGTTAACTAGACTAGTTAGTTAATTCAAGTGTTGTGATAACTAGTTAAGTAGCTTAGCTAGTTTATTCGTTTTGATTTGTAATAATTAGCTTAATTAGCCCTAGCTTTAGTTAGTGAATTAGCTACTTTATTCATTCGAACTCTCCTTCATGAGAGCGCAATGTTGTAATAATGTGTATGTCTTCCAACCTCACGTCTTTCTCCCTTTTATTTAACTGCTTATGATTGTTAGTTTAGGGACATCACGTTTCAATTAACATTCTCCATGTTTGCACCCATTTGAATTGCATTCACCGAGGCTCAGTTCATCATTCTAACTGCATTATCGTTTCAATACTTCTTTGAATACGTGCTTAGACTTCATGCTATCAAATTGTTTCAAATGCAAATGCCATGATAAGTACCCGAGCCTATTCATATTGCATGTGTTGCATTAGTCATCTTACATAAGTTAGGAATCATGCATTTTTTCTAACTCTTTTGTTCATTTTGGCTTGGCGTATTAGGTGAGCATTTACTCGCTTTAGCATATTGCATGAGTATGATTGTTGCCATGTTTAGCATGCTTGCCCTGAGACTAAGTGCTTAGTTACTATAAACTGTTTGAATACTAGTGAATGAAGGCTTCTTGCGTGAATTGGAACAATTTGAGCAATGTTCATCTGCGATCATTTTTTTAAGTGATACATATTCGAAATAATTTTCAAAACAAACATGACTCGAAGTGTTCCAATTCTTTCAAGTTAGTCTATATTTGTGTTTGTGCGCATCACATAGTAATGCTAGCCTAATGAACCAGAACAAGAGCATAAAATTTACATAAAAATCATAATATGATTAATAGAGGCTGATCTTTGAACGGGCGAATGGGGGTGCTCAAATGTATTCATGACCTTCTCCTCTTGTACCTAAGTTCCCAAGCTGAGACAATTTTGGTGATGACTGACACGTGGCCTTTGGCACGAGTCATGGGTTTCCTAAATTTTTCAAAAATATTTAGGTGGCGACTCTGTATCTGGCAAAGCAGTCCAATTTGGGCATTTTTGATTCAAAATCGATTTTTCAAAAGATTTGCTGGATTTGGACTCTTTGGTGTTTATCAATTTCACATTACACTTGTGAGGTTAGATTTAGAACCGCAGGAGTTCGGACTGTAAGGCTTATTTCAAACTTTCGAAAAGGGAGAGCGCGAAAAAGGCGAGCTACACAAACCCATCATGATGGGCTTTATTAATCACCACATCCAAAATTATCTCATGCCTATCCAACTCAGATTCGGGTGCACTTCTAATAAGCCCAACTGTAGGTCCATCATTACTTTAATTTCTCATAAACCTTTCAAGAAAATAGTTAGGAGACATATCCATTACTGCTCTGCATGCCTCAACATCGTTTGGGATTCCTATGCCACTAAGCCTTGTCTCTTCCACACACTGAAGTGGTCACCAAAATGTTTCCCATGTTCATGTTAGCACCCATTACCTTTTCAATCCATCCATCAGATGCCACATCTTTCAAATTATCCCCTCTAGCATCAACGTATACAACCACCTCATCCTCCTTGCTACTGTTGTAAACTCCATTGCCACCACCATGAAAATCTGACTCGTTGGAGTTGCAATCATCATGCCTCGAATGCAACTTGCACTTACATTATTCTGTTATAGCCTTAGTTACAGTAATTTGTTCTTCACAAATCCTTATTGGATGGATCGCATCTCTACATTTTAGATTCACAATATTATTAATGAGATTCATATGCTTTGTGACTATTTTTACTTGACCACATTCGAAGGAATTCATGCGAAATGTATCATCTGTAATGCTTACCACTTCACCCTATAATTCTCCTAAGCTCCTAAAAG
This sequence comes from Camellia sinensis, assembly GCF_004153795.1. NCBI lineage: Eukaryota > Viridiplantae > Streptophyta > Magnoliopsida > Ericales > Theaceae > Camellia > Camellia sinensis. Next base: position 92,695 of record NW_021027647.1, on the reverse strand, counting down.
TATGAACATTCCATAAGTTCAATGGTACACCGTAGCAACTCAGCCATACAGTCTATTCTCCATTTAGTTACAAAGGAGCACCACTCCTTGAGACATCTATCAATTTTTACTAATTTATCCTTCATGTCAGGCACTGATTTGAACATTAACATTGCATCCTTAGCTCCACCTTTTCTTACAACTATGTCTTCTGATCCTATGAAATGGATTGTGTCTATGAAGTCAGCAAAATCATAGCCTGATTTTAGTTTGACAATGACACTCTCATATAGCTATCTAATGCCTACCTTGTTGCCCACCACGCTCAACCCTTCCTTCTCTCATTTTCCTCCATCTCTAACCACTTTTGCAAAAGACTTACCTTGAACATCTCTTGCTGGTGGAAGCTTCAAATGATAAAGCTTATTGTTGGCAACTTCTTTCGCAATAAAATCGTTTGATTTTGTTTGAGTCTCGTTTATCACTTGATTTGCACTTTTTTGAAAGTCAACTTTCTTAATGATGAGAGACTTATTATCAATCCGTAACCCATTTGCCTTTTGGATGGTGTAGCTCGACTTTTCGTGCCTTCTTTCGGAAGAAAAATAAACCCTATAGTATCGGACTCTCGTGGTTTTGAATCTGATTCTACAAGTACAATGTGAAATAGATAAACGCTAAAGAGTCCAAATCTGGCAAATCTTTTAGAAAATCGATTTTGAATCAAATTGCCAAAAATGGACTGCTTTTCCAGATACAGAGTTGTCACCTAAATATTTTTTGAGAAATTTAGTAAATGCATGACTCGTGCCAAAGGCCACGTGTCCATCATCACCAAGATTGTCTCGGCTCAGGAACTTAGGTACGATAGGGGAAGGTCATGAATTGAGCACCCTCGCTCGCCCGATCAAAGATTGGCCTCTACTAATCATGATATGAATTTTATCTACATTATATGCTCTTGTTCCGATTTATTAGGCTAACATTACTATGTGATGCACACACACACAAGTATAGACTAAATTTCAATAATTGAAACATTTGGCTCATGTTCGTTTGCAAAATTGTTTCGAATATGTATTACTTGAAAAAATGATCGCATATAAACATTACTCAAATTATTCCAATTCAAGTAACTAGCCTTTGTCCACAGACATTCAAACAGTTTATCAATTAAGCAATTAGCCTCATGGCAAGCATGCTAAACATGGCAACAATCATATTCATGTAATATGCTAAAGCACAAAAGAGATCATCTAGTACTCCAAGGCAAGCCAAAAGAAAAGAGTTAGAAAAATGTATGCTCTAACTAGTGTAACATGACTAATGCAACACATGAGATATGCAATTTACTAGGCTCGGCTACTAATATGGCGTATGAATCAATTTGATAGCATGCGGTCTAAGTACTTATTCAAAGAATGTTTAACTACAATGCAAGTTAGAATGATGCACCGAGCTCAATGCATGCAATACAAGTGGATGCAAGGCATGAGAGATGCTAAACAAAACATGATGCCCTAAAATAATCAACATAAGCAGTTAAACAAAAGGGAGAAAGACGTGGGGTTGGAAGACATACACATTATTACAACATTTGCGCCCTCACGCAGGAGGGTCCAAATAGACTAACTAGCTAAGCTAATTACTATGAATTAACTAACTATTACAAACCCAAATGAATAAATTAGCTATTTTAGCTAACTAATTATTTACAACACTTTACAAAATTAACTAGCGATAACTAACTAATTACAACAAATATCTAAACTAAGTAATTAGACTAAACAGCCCTGGGAAGCGAGGAGTGCTTATACATGCGCGCGGATTTCCGCTCAAAAAAGCCACTATTCTGCTGCCAGGAACCCCCTATTGCACAGTAGAACACTTGCACTGTTTTTCCTCCTAAAAAACAACTCTATTTCATTTCAAAAAGCTACTGCTAGATTTTGCAAAGGTGGCTGGCAAGCTGGAAGTAATGGCCTGTCGTCCCCAAATGGTGGTCTATCGGCCACAAAAGGTGGCCTACCGGCCACTGATGGTTGGTTCTTCCTGCTACAACAGAGAACAAACAGAGCAAGCACAGGGTATTCTCAACGGTTGTTTGCACAACTTATCCCTCCTTATCATCAAACTGCTCAAAGGAGTGGCAAAATTTGATTCACAAACCATCAATGGATGCAATTTCATTGCATGATGGCCTATGAACCAAAGGGTGCAAGTTCAATAAATGCAACAAATAAGACTCTCAAACTCGCTCCCTCTCATGAATTGATCAAGGGAAGTGGTTGACAATGAATCTTGAACCGTTTACATCACTAGCAAGTATAAAACAATTCAAGACTCAAGGGTTCAATTAACGTCCGATTGAACCCAACCAAGTTATTATCTTGCATCACTTTTTTAGTCCTCATTTTGTTACTCCATTTTAATTACCAACCATTCCTTAGTAAATTAAGTCCAAAGATGAGCTTTAAGTCCTCTAATGGAAAGGAGTACCAAACAAAGAGTTATTTTAGGCATGAGAGAAGTGTCATGTCGTTGGTGATGAACCCCGAAAGGGATTAAACTATTAAGCACAAGACCTCAATCTCATGCCTTAAACAAGCAACTAGTTTGAACCAACTTTTAAAAGCAAAGCAAAAACCAAGAAATGATGGAGGTTACGGAGGTGATTAAAGGTGAAAACAAGTATGGAAAACCATAAATGAATGCTATCAACCCAAATAGGATGGTGGCTAAGGCCTAGACTTCCAAACCTCTGAGGACAATTACACTACAAGCATGCAATACAAGGCTCAAATGCTACGAACATTTGAAAACAATTCTAAAACAGTGCTAAATAAGTCCTAAAACATGCTGGAATTAAGACAAAAATAGCTAGAATAGTAAGATAAAACATAGAGTATGCTAGTCTAGTAAGTAAGACACAAGGAGATGAGGCTAACCCCTCCAATTTTGGACTTCAAAACAACATTTTAGCCACTGAAATAACTCTAAAAATTAGTGCTTAAAAGCTCAAAAAAGATAGTGTAAAGATGGGAAACATAAGGGTAAAGGCTAGAGAAGCAAGATGGAAATAAAGGTGCAACACCCTCCACCTTTTTAGAAAAATAGGTAAACCACAAGTTTCAGCCCAAAAATACAGAGTTTATAGCCCAAAATTAGTGGAAAAACAGTAGGAAAAACATTAGAAAAATAGTAAACAAAACAAGGAAACATGTCAAGCCTTATACCTCTTGAAGATGAGAACACTTCCAAGCAACAATTCAACACAAACACACCCTCAAGAGCTCAAAGAAGGCTCAAAATTACCTCAGCTCCAAGATGATAAGGTTGGTTTAGAGTGTATAGGCAAAGGGTCAAGAAATTTACAAGAGAGATAGAGAGAGAGAGAGGATTGTAGAGAGAGAAAATATTTTTGCTCCAAAATTTTCTGACGTTGAAAGCAAGAGGAGAGGTCCTCTATATATAAAAAAACATCACACTTCCTAAAAAATATCAATACATACATGTGTAAGAAGGTTCATGCATCTGTGCCAACAGTTGGCACAACTGGCAGAAAATATCAATAAAACACACTTGTGACCGGCAGGCCACTAATGCTGGCCAACAGGCCACATCAGTGGTCGGCAGCCAAAAACTGTGGCCGACAGCCAATAGCAGTGGTCGGCAGGCCACAAGAGGTTGCAGACTTGAAAATCTATGGTTGTGGTCCAAAAATAAGGCAAGAGGTGGATAGGGTTTGAAGGATCAACGCTGTGGCATTCCGCTGAGTACACCGAGCACTTAACAAACATATACACTCATCATAGGGTGTGCAAGTGGTGACGTCCAAGTCGTAAGGGCGGTCTAAAATGAAGTATCTACAAATAGCAACATTCGTAGCCACCGAACAATTGAACTTAACAAAGCCAAACCTGGTTTGAGTGGATTTCCTGATTTTGTTTGAAATAAAAGCATCCTTAACTACCCCAAACTTAGAGAACAACGAAAACATACCTCTTGGATTCATAGTCCATGGGAGATTATCAACAAAAAAAAGTGATCTACTCTGTTCCTAGCCTGTTATTACCATTCATTTGTTTCCTTCGCTTCTCGTAGATCACTGGCATCCAGCCACCTCCACTTCCTCCTACCATCTCTCTCTTGGAATTCGTCTCTTCACTCCACCTTGCTGGCAGCTTCTTCTTTTTAAAAGGACAGGACAGGATAGTATAGAAATATTGTATCTTCTCTCTTACTACCCTACTTATGTATAATCTTTTATAATATGTAAGTTGCTTAAATGGTGACGGTGTTCTTAATAAAATCCAAGGTCATGAGTTCAAATCTTACGCATTGTAGTCTAATAATTTTTTATTTTAACATATAAAAATCTGCCACGTGGCATATATAATAATATATAAAAGATAAGGACTTTTATTTAATTTATAGATTTAAGGGAAAATTATGCAAATAGTCCCTGTAGTTTACACAATGTGTCAATTTGGTCCCTGTAGTTTCAATTTGCTCAATTTTGCCCTTCAATTTAATGGATTGTGTCATTTTAGTCCAATAAATAACGGTTGTTAAGTTAATTTAATGAAAAATCAAACAATCTGTCAATTTGGTCCCTATATTTTTCACAATGTGTCAATTTAGTACCTGTCAAAATCGAGAAAATTGAAATTATAAGGACCAAATTGACACACCGTGTACAGTACAGGGACCAAATTGATACATTGTTTAACATTTCGTTAAATTAACTTAACAACCGTTATTTATTGGATTAAAATGATACAATCCTTTAAATTAAGGGCCAAAATCGAGCAAAATAAAACTATAAGAACCAAATTGACAAATCATGTAAACTACAGGGACTATTTGCATAATTTAGCCTAAATTTAATCACAATCAACTAATATTACTATATAATGCACAAACAAATATAATTTATCATACATTTTCAATTTAACACTACCCGATTACTAATATTTTTATTCAATCCCATTGTACTAATCCCATCAATCAAACAAACGGGACAAAGGCTGCTCGTTTCAAGAATCTTGAGCAATGGATGAAGCAATGCTCTTGCGATCCATAGGTGTGGGTGGCGCTAGGAGGAGTGGCTTCTAACTTTAAACGTGTTTGGTTTGGTTTTGAAACATTTTTTAAAACAAAATTAAAAATTAAAAGCTAATTTCTTCAAAGAAAAAAAAAATTATAAAAATTCGTAAGCACATACTGGCCCTATTTGGTAGAGCTGTGGGAAAGTATTTATAGCTTATGCCTTAACAGCTTATAGCTTATAACTATGAACATAAGCTAGTTTATGACTTATAAATTAAGCTTCTCCTGTCCCACTCAAAGAATAAGCTGATTTCTGACTTACAAAAAGCTATAAGCTGCATTGTTAAGCTAAACCAAACACATCAAAATAGCTTAAATTAAGCTGAAAGCTAAAATAAGCTGAAAAAAAGTTGTACCAAACAGGGCCTAAGTTGGCTACCACTATTAGAAGAGTAATTCAACCATTAAACATGTAAAAGTGAATTTGAAATCATTGTAAGGACTCTCTAGTTTAGTTTAAGCACAACGGAAAAACCCAAACAGAACTATGAACAAAGAACGAAAAAAACAAAAAAGGATGGCACTTGCATAAAGCCTAACCTGATAAGTGAGCGGTTTATCTATGAATTAGAGTGGGTTGTGCTATTTTTATATGTTTATACAATCGCTAGGTTGCCAAACAAACTTGGTTGAGAGACAATGCGATCAAGTATTTGGTTCTGAAATCAGAAACAAAGTTAGTAACAAAGAATTATGATGTTATGACAATTTAGAATAACAAATCAACTCAAAAAAGAAAAAATAAAAAATAAAAAAAAATAAATAAATAAAGTGAATTGAGACTACTCAGCCCACTATTAGCGGTTTTAACAGAATCACTCACTCAAATTGATTGTAGGTTTGTATTGTTTATATAATACCTTTGAGTAGTTTAAGACCATCTTCACTCAATGGACGATATTGTATGTAACCCATGAAGCCACAAGTACTCGTTGTCCAAAAAAATTATTTTATTGGATACAAATATTATGAATGATGATGCATATTATAATATAAATAGTATAACTGAATGATGATGCATATTATAATACAAATTGTATAATTAAACATGAGTCATGAGTTTGAAACAGAAAACTTGACAACTTCACAAAGTACCAATACAGTACCAACACATAATGTAAAGATATTCAGAAAAGTCGAACCGTTTGGAAGAAAAACTCTCCAAATCATCCAAGATGTTTGATAGTAGATTGTGATATTTCAAGGTGTTTAGTTATTTTAAGGTGTTGAATTTCGAAAGATATCTGTAATTGTTTGTGGTTTTACTGATGTTTAATAAGTTTAGAAGGGTATTTTTGAAATACCCAAAAAATAAAAAACATGACAATTTTTTGTACTTTTATAATAGTAATAGATAATAGATAATCAGAGCTAACTATTTCAAATTATTAAAAAAAAAAATGACTAGTCTGATTTATTTAATATCATCCTCATAAAAGTCTGTCTTCACAATTTCACAATGTTTGTATAAAAAATTATTTTTAATTAGTCATGTACAAAAATTAAATCAAACTTTTATACGCACACCTTGGGCCCCCCCTAAAACCATTTCTGGTTCAGCCCCTGCGCTTTATGAGAACGCTTCTATTAAACATGTTTTGGGATTGATATTTTTTATTTTGTTTTATTAAAATATTTACTATTATTTTACTCGATAAATTTAAGAAAACAAAAAATTACGGAGGCAAAAATTAATGTGAAGACATCAATAAATCTCAAAATATGATTTTGTGAACTGTTTAGTCTTTCTTTTTCTTTTTCTTTTTTTTTATGAAAAAATATCATTAAAGTGAAAATTACACAAAATGGTAGTCACTTACATGTTTAGAATTAATTTTTTAGGGATAAAATTGGATTTTTCCAAATATAAAATTACAAATTTGGGGAATCATCACTATAGAAGTTTTGGATTTTCGCTCATTTTGGAATAAATGCTACATTACAAACAAAAATGTAACACTCTAATGTAACACTCAAATGCAACACACTAAAAAATAACATTAAAAAAACTCTTTAGTATAATTTTTTTAAACGTAACACTTCTGTGGAGATGTGGTTTAGAAATACTCTTTAGCCAAAGTAGATTCTCTTGATCCTCGAGTTTGTACCTAAAATGGGAATGAACAATCCGGTCGGGGGTGCCGGAATTAGCACTCTGACGGGCAAGTTAGTACTCCCTCGAGTTTTTCTTATATCTCAAGTTATCTTTTTTTTTTAACACATACCCCCTTTTGGCTGATACTCCTCTTTTTTATATTACTCTTTTGGGGCCCACTTTCTTATTATGGACACCTCGCCCTGACAGCTGGGCCCCCAGTCATTCAGTAGGTTTTATGGCCTATTCGGCCCGCAATCTAGTTCTATTCGGCCACGGCCAGCCCACTTCACTCACCTTCTCGGCAATCTTATCCTGAGGGTAAAACTATTATAAGCCGACTTATACGCAGCTCCTATTTATATACGGCAACTCAAACTCGGCCCCCACAACTCCAATGTAACACACACACAAAAATTCTTTAGTGTACTTTTTCCAAAAGTAACACTCCAATGTAACATTAAAAAAAAATTTAAAAAAACTGTAACGCCCTCAAAATAATACAAATAACCCAACTCATAAGAGAAATAAATATAACATAACTGGTACACTTTCTCATAACAGAATTTGTATTACAAAAGGGATTACATGCATTATACATTCATAAAAA
>NW_021027647.1:3787-81467 GCF_004153795.1 Camellia sinensis | reverse complement strand
ACAGTTTAGATACTCACCCTAGGTAGAATTCAATTCTTAGAGAGAGGCCAGTTTAGAGAGAGAGAGAAAGAGATAGAGACTCTCAAGGGGCGGTTTTCTAAAAGTTAAGAAAAGAAAAGTAGGTCAAAAAAGTTTGATCCAAAAGTGAAATCTCGGACTGATGTAGCGACTCCGCCGCTCAAGCGTGAAAATCCGCCGCTCGAGTGCAGACATAGACTCACCCTCCGAGCGTGAAAAGAGCCCTCGAGCGTCGATTGCACACTTCCAGAAGTTTCGTAGCAATGTACCCGTTTGAGCGCCAAACTCTCGGCTCGAGCGGAGGACTGCAGAAGTAAAGTACTGGGAGATGGAAAAACACGCTTCGAGCGTCAGAACTCCCAGCTGAGCGTATAAGCAAAACGAATAGCCCGCTCGAGCGTTAAAACTTTCCGCTCGAGCTGAAGGCCAAAATCTGGCATCACCTTTGTTTCAAAGTGCCAACCAACCTGTTGCCCAAACCTGCCCATACTAAACCTTAAGACCCTAATACAAAGAATAAAGCTAGAATTGAGAATGATCAAAAACAAGTCCACCCAGAACCAAGTCCAGAATACAGTATACAAAGGAAGGAAAAACCGCGGGGATCTGCTATACGAGACCTCACTTGTGGGTAGTGCTGGGTTTACTTAGTTGAGCACCAATTGTATGCCAACTTTGGAAAAAATGCGCTATTTGGTTACGACAGAGGTGCTAGTATAGCTTTCCTAGGGCATATAGTGTCTAAGAGAGGGAGTCTGATTATGGACTCCTCAAAGAGTAGATGATGTACAAGATTGGGAACAACCCAAGAATGTTTTGAATCCGGAGTTTCTTGGATTAGCCAGTGGTATTATCGACGTTTTTGTAAGGGACTTCTCTAGACTAGCTGCACTTGACTAGGTTGACTAGAAGGGTATCAAATTTGTGTGAAGTGAGGCCTGTGAAAAGTCATTCCAGAGCTTAAGATTAGAAATTGACTACTGCACCGATTTTGATAATTCAAAAAAGGGGTTTCGATTACACTGTTCTGTTGTGATGTGTCTGGGTGAAACTTGGTTTGTGTCTTGATGCAAAAGGAAAAGTTGGTGGCCAATGATTCACAACAATTGAAAAACTCATGGAGGAAAAATACCGCCACCCATGATCTAGAAGTCAGAGCGGACTTGATTTTTGCTTTGAAAATTGGATGCAGCATTACTTGTACAGGGTGAGAAGTTTGAATTCTCTCCGTCATAAGAATCTAAAGTATTTCTTTTTCTTAAAGACTTGAATTTACAACAACGGAGAGTGGATGGAATTTAAGGAGATTATGACTTCCAGTTACACTATCATCCAGGGAAGGCCAATGTGGTGGTCCTGGGTTTGAGTCAAAAAATCTGTGAGTAGTTTGGCAAGTGTGGCCATTTGGGAATGGGATATGCTAGATGTTATTGGCAAGTTTGATTTGCAATTGGGTGAGTCTGGAGAGAGTGCTACCTTGTTTACTTTGAATGCTCAACCTACCTTGGTTAGTAAGGTCATTGAGGCATAACGAGGAGACCGTGATGTGGAATCAATCCGTGTTAAGATTTCCAATGGGAAGGAAGAGAAAGGTTTGAACGTTCACTCAAATCTGAGTGTACATTACCTAGACCGTTTGTTTGTACCAAAATCTTGTAGAGAGGAAGTTTTTCGGGAGTTTCATTACTCACGCCTTACGGTACATCCAGGAGGCACTAAAATGTATCATGATCTTAGTTGTCAGTTTTAGTGGAGAGGTATAAAGCGGGATACCGCTTTATTTGTATCGAAGTGCCTTACTTGTCAACAACTGAAGGCCGAACACCAAAGACCAGCGGGTTTGTTACAACCCTTACTGATAGCCGAGTAGAAATGGGAGCATGTTACCATGGATTTTGTAGTTGGGTTTCCTAGAACACAACGAGGCAATGATGCCGTTTGGGTGATTGTTGATAGGTTGACTAAGTCTACCCATTTCATTCCGATGTGCACCAGCGACTCAGTTGAACACTTGGCAAACTTGTACATTAGGCAGATAGTTCGACTTCATGGAGTCCCTGTGACTATTGTGTCGGATAGGGATCCTCGTTTTACTGCCCAGTTATGGAAAAGCCTTCAAGAAGCGTTGGGAACTAAGTTGACTCTTAGCACCACTTATCATCCTCAACCTGATAGACAGTCGAAACGTACCATTCAGATTTTGGAGGACATGCTTAGAGCTTCTGTCCTTAATTTTAAGGGACCTTGGGAAAGGCATTTACCATTGATTGAGTTTTCTTACAACAATAGTTACTAAGCTAGTATTGGGATGGCACTATTTGAGGCCTTGTATGGCCGACCTTGTAGATCACCGGTTTGTTGGGCCGAAGTGGGTGATGCACCGTTACTAGGTCCGAAAATTGTTAGAGAGCCAACCGAGAAAGTTGTTCTCATTCGGAAGAGGTTAGCTACGGCCCAAAGCCGACAAAAGAGTTATGCCGATAAGAGGAGACGACCTTTATCTTTTGAAGTTGGTGACCATGTGTTTCTAAAAATCTCACCAAGGTGGGGTTTGATGAGATTTGGTAAGAGTGGTAAATTATCTCCAAGGTTCATTGGGCCTTTTGAGATCTTAGAGTGAATTGGGCAAGTGGCATACCGGTTAGCTTTACTACTATAACTTTTGGGAGTTCACAACGTATTTCATGTAGCTACGCTTAGGAAGTATGAACTCGACCCATCTCATGTGCTTGATTGGGCTGACTTGAAGGTAGATGAGGATGCCTCTTACGAAGAACGACTGGTTCAAATATTAGATACCTGGGAGCAAGTGCTACAGGGAAAAACTATACCATTGGTAAAGGTGTTGTGGAGACACCATGGGGTTGAAGGAGTGACGTGGGAACGAGAGGCGGAAGTCCGCTCCAAATATTTGGATTTATTTGAAAATGCTTAAGTTGCTTTTCTTCGTAATATTCCTTAGTGTTGAGGGAAACGTATTTAAAGTTGTTAGCCACATGTTGATATGTGCGTTGTTGTTTTAAGCATAAGGTTGTTTAGAGTTGTCATTACTTTTTGGGAAATTTCATGTTTATACGTATTTGGGAGGTTGTTGTTAATGAGATAACCATGGTGGAATTTGGTTGAGAGTTAGTATTGTGATTTGAAAATGAAATAGCGTGGTTTTGACAGCTAGAAATCCTTTGTTTGGGTAGTTTGATTTTAAATTTCGGGGACGAAATTCTTTAAGGGGGGAAGGTTGTAGCAATCCCAGTTTTGCCACTTTGCTGAGTATGTCGGGGATTGAGCTGTCCGGTCAGCTTGCGGGGGTCCAACGAGTAGCGCTCCTTGGCGGGTCCAAGGGCAGTGCCCTAGCGGGGTTGAGGGACAGCGGCCCCGAAGCAAAAATACAAACTGCATTAGAAGTTGCTTGTCCACTCGAGCGGCCGTTTATGTGCTCGAGCGGAGAATGTTTGGTTTCAAAAGTTTGACATGTCTGCAAAAGTACTGGAAAAGTGTATTTGACGCTCGAGCGGGGCTTTCCATGCTCAAGCGGACCATGTTATATCAGTTCGTGAATCTGATTATTCAGATCACTTTTGTATATCTCTCTCTAAAAACCCTTTCCTCTCCCTTCTCTCTACATTTCCCTACGCCAAATTGAATCAAAACCTTGATTTCTCAAGATCCATTAGAGTTCTGCCATAAGTTCTTCATCAAAGTTGGTTAACTTCTCGAGGGCTTCGTTGTGTGCGGTGAAGATCGAGTTTCAACACCGTTGATTTTGGGGGTTTCATCTCATTTCTTCTTCAAAAATTGAGGTAGGGATTTTCTTAGAGTTATATATATATATATATATATTTTCAAGATCTATATGATTTTCGAAATCATCTTTCGATAGTTTTAAAAATTGATTGTTGATTCAAGAAGTTGAGCAATTTTGAAAGTGGATTTCTCACTTGTTCTTTTAAAATGATCTTATGGGCTTTGATCTTCATTGATTGAAGAGAAGATGATTTTGGAAAGTTTTCTTTCAAAGGATTTGAGTTGTATAGTTTTGGTGAGAAAATCTAGAATTTGGAGATTTTTTTAAAAGAGACTAAAAATCCATGAATGATATTGTTGTATTTATTTTGTGTGTCAAAATAAATGAATGTTAGGAAAATTTCTTATTTATATTTATATAAATGATGAATTTCAGGGAATATTAGAATTGTTGTTCAGTTTGGAAATTATTGTTCAAAACGTTGAAATAGTCTTGAGATGATTAATTGTTGAGGATACTTGAGAAGAGGGAATTGTGTTATTCCTTGGATAATAAATTGGAATAAAGTATTTATTTTCATCTTGTGTTATTGGCATAACAATTCATCTGATTACATTAAACTTTGAAAGTTGATTTGAAAACTTGCATTGAGAAAAGAATGTTGAGAAACAAGTTTTCATGAAATGGTTTTAGGATAAATATGTTGGTAAGTCTTGATAGGTGGTGTAGATGATATTGAATAAGTTGGCCTGAGAGTCCGGGGTGAAAGACCGAAAACCCGCGCGGATAGATGCCGAGCATTCCGGTTAATACCCGGTAAAAATAACAATTTTGTAGTACTTGTATAGTCTACTTGCAGACACTGACCTAGGGATTACCAGAGTCATATTTACCGCCCTTGAAATAAATTGTTAAGTTTTGAACAATTGAAATTGCATGACATCATTATGCATGCTGGTTTTCAAAAGATGAAAATGTGGTTTATCTTTAAAAAAAAGGGGGCATAGCATGGCATGTGCATTTCATCTCTTGAGACTTGTATAAAATATATATATATATACTTTGTTAAGGATTTCCTACTGGACTTTATACTCACTCTACGGGATTTTTGTGCAGGAAAAGCTGTGGTGATGCCGCCTAACTAAAGGCGAGGAAATCTGTGTTGAGAGTACGAGACTCTCATTTTGTTGTGACTCTGTGTGTAAGCCAAGGGCTGTATATGTGTGGGTTTGAATAACCGTTTTGTGTAACCAAGCTCAAGCCTTGGAAACTTGTAAACCCTTAGGGGTATTTATTTGTTTATTTACTTGTTGTTGAATTAATGTATTGTTGCATGAAGAACTATTGTATCATGTAATGTAAATTTGGAGATTTATATTCGGTTTTCCTTGAAAGAGCCATGATTGTTGTATTATCATTTGGGCTAGAAATTTTGGGCATTACAGGGGGGGAAATCACTTGTGACTTGAAGTTTAATGCAAAAAATTTTAGGCACCATGAAGGGCGAAAAGGGCTCAATGTTGATTGTGTTTTTTCTTTTTCTTTTCAATCTCATGTTCGTGGTTCCTTTTTCAGGCACTTGTTTTCATATTGAAAAGATTAAGTTTAAACAAAAGATATATACTTGGAATTCTATCATATTTAAAATTTATATGGATAATTAATTGATGATTTTAAAAGATAAAATAAAGTTTGGAATTCTATCATATTTAAAATTTATATGGATAATTAATTGATGATTTTAAAAGATAAAATAAAGTTCAACTTGAAGATAAACTTTGAAAAGATTAAGCTAAAATATATAAGAATCTACAACAATTAAGTTCAAATAGAAGATAAACTCTAAGAGAGAGGGAGTTCCCAAAAAAAAAATTAAGTTCAAATTTAAAGACAAAATAAAATAAACATGAGAAAATAGAATAAATTAAATAAAATTTCAAATTTTAAATTTAGATCTTATCTATAGGCTATAAAAATTAATTTAACAATTAAAAAATGAAGCAAAAAAAAAATATGAAAGACAATCAAAGAGGATTGCTAAGTAGAAGAGAGAAATATTAAAATTATGAAAATTTAAGAATAATCATTTTAAATTCTTTTTAGAACACATTACATTTGCTTATATATATATATATATATATAGTGTAGTATAGATTGAAAAATAATTAAAAATCATATCTTATTTAAATTTCATTATTTCAAATTATTTTAATTTTTAACGTATGTGATAGAGGGAAAGGAAAAATTGGAGTAAATCAAAATAAAGATTCAGATACAAATGTTTTTGATAGATATAGATTAACAAATCATATCCTTATCTAAATTTCATTTATAGCGACTCTAGTTTAAACCCGATCCATTTATTGTTTTGTATTCGCCTTGATGGTTGTTCATGTCTTTTTCCATCTTATTCCTTGTTAAGTTTAGTTGTTATAGCGATTCTGGTTTAGACTAAGCCCATTTGATTGTCTTCAATCCGAGTTTCATTGTATTATATAGTTACCCATGTTTTGTTTCTCCTTACCTCTCTTTGAGTTTGGCTTTTGAGACGTGTTGTTTACGTTTGGAACAGGTTGGTAGCTTGTTTTTCAAATTGTTGATGTTTAGAATTTTGTTCCTTCACTCAAACAACACTTCTTCCGCTCGAGCAGCCTTTGTGAACCTCCAGTACTTTTTGTAGGTCTGTAAAACTACTGGGAGTTTGCATTCTTCGCTCGAGCAAAGCTTCTTGCGCTCGAGTGACGGTCTTCTGTCTGTAAAATTACTAGGAGTTCGTATTTTGCACTCAAGCTAGGTTTCTTGCGCTCAAGCGGTGAAACTTATTGTGTCTGGTCACTCGAGCGACACATCTTGTGCTCAAGCGAACTGTGCGTATATCAATTCGTAAAATCACTCTTCTGAGTCACTTTTTTATCTCTCTCTCTCTCTCTCTCTCTCTCTCTCTACACTTCAAAACCCTCTTTTCTTTCACTTTCTCTCTAAAACTCACCTATCTCCCTCAAATACATCTAGATCCATCAATCTTTTCACCTGTGTGCCTTTATTAAAAAGGTAGAGCTTGACAAGGACTTCGTTCTAATCGGAGCAAAGTTGAATTTCAGCATCTTTGAGTTTCCATCCCTCCTTCAATCATCTTCTAAGCTTGAGGTAGGGATACTTTTCACACTTTTTACGAGTTTTAACTTATTTATTTGTTATTTTTAAACAATATTAAGATTTTTGGAAGATTTGGAACAATCTAAGTGCAGACACCCCATTTTTGACTGCCTACAAAGCACGAGCGCTTTGTCTGGTACACTCGATAATGAAAGTGGTGTTGTGTATGGTTCGAGGTCTCAACGAAGGGGTTATGTTTAAAGCTCCAAAATAATACCAAGCCTCTCATATTCCCACTGATTATACCCAAGAAATCCATTTTTACACATTGTGCCACCCTATGCTGAGTCTGAAGCAGAAAAAACAGGGGAACACATTGAGGCCCGGCCATGCCTCATCGAGGGGTTGACCGTGACTATTGAAGGCCAGCCTTGCCTTAGTATCGAGAAACACTATTCTGGGCGGGAGCCCGCCAGCTGTCCATTTTTTAAGATATTTATGACCCCTCTTGTTCAAATTCTATAAAAATAACCACATATCTTTGTTTTGAGGGTTGAAGAATTTCAAAAAAGCCTCTACGCCTTCTTGAGAGCTGCCTCTTCTCCTTCTTCTTGTCCAAGTAACACTTTGAGCAAACCTATCACCTTGAACCTATATCCCTACACCATATACACCTTCACACCTTAGCCTTGGAACCTTGGTTGAGCCTTGAACACCATAATTCAAGCTTGAGAGTGTGGTGAGACTTAGTTTGATTCATTAGCAAAAGTTCACTTCTTTGAGAGGTATATGCTTCGCATCCTCTCTTTTACTTCTTGTTCTTTCACTTGCTATCTAGTTCTTGTAGTTTTTAGTTGTTTTGATTCTATTCCAAGTGTTTGAGTGTGGGTTTGGAGAGCTACCAAAAGGGCTACCAAAACGGTAGAGAGAGTTTGCTCTTTCTACACCTTTACCTATAGCTCAAACCCTTACTCTTACACTCTTTTTCTTTGTTCCCTCAACTGATTTTTAGAGTTAACAAAGGGCTAAAAATCATGCTTTGAGGTTTCAAAAGTAGACAGGTTAGTCACCCCTCATTGTTCTTGCTTAATAGTCTTGTTTTCTCTCTTTGTTGATTAGCTTTTTAGGCTCTTTTCATACATTCTAAACCACTATTTTTTCATCTCTTGAGGGCTGTTTTAGGGCTGTTCTAAGTTGTTTAAATAGTTCATGCTTTGATTATCTTAGTTATTGTCTCATAAGTTTGCCTACATAGCTTATTATATGTCATGACCCGAACCCGCCCCTATGGGTTTAGGCCATAACCAGCCAGTAATCACGAGATTACCTACGGCCTCAAACCAAATAAGACAGAACTCATCAGAGTAAGAGGGGTCAAACGGAAGCAAAAATTTAAAACTTTGTCCATAGAGCCGTGCTTATATGCACATCATAACGTTCCATACAAATACATGTTAATAACTCATAACAGAATACGGCACCATAAAGTTCTGTACAGACAGGATCATCCAAAACTAAGTCAACCCATAAAAACTATAAACAGACATATACAAAAACTTCGCCAACATGACAACATAGAACAAAATGACAAAAGGCGGAGGCGGGTCTCATGCGTGAGACACAAGGGCAAACTTTCCAAAACCTCTGTTGTTCCACACAGACTTCACTGGGACTGGGTTTGGACTCCTCTTGACTCACCTACAAACACATGAATGAGCGTGAGCGATAGCCCAGTGAATAATATCAAATCAAATACAGAAGTTACATAACAATGTAGAACAACATGTTCCAAATGGCCTTGGGCCCAATTCATATTTCTATTTAACAGATATATAACTATACGAAATTCAAATCAAGTGACTGTAGTTCCAAACATTCTGGCCTTTGGCCCATTCAGATTTCCATTCATGTCAAAACGGCCTTCGGCCCATTCATTTATGTCAAAACGGCCTTCAGCCCATTCATTTCTGTCAAAACGGCCTTCGGCCCATTCATTTCTGTCAAAATGGCCTTCGGCCCATTCATTTACGTCAAAACGGCCTTCGGCCCATACATTCGTGTCAAAACGGCCTTCGGCCCACTCATTCACGTCAAAACGACCTTAGGTCCATTTATTTCTATCAAAATGACCTTCGGTCCACTCATTTCTATCAAAACGACCTTCGGTTCGTTCATTTCTGGCAAAACGACCTTTGGTCCATTCATTTCTGTCAAAACGACCTTCGGCCCATTCATTTCTGTCAAAACGGCCTTCGGTCCATTCGTTTACGTTAGAACGGCCTTCAGCCCATGCATTTGTGTCAAAGCAGCCTCCGGCCCACTCATTAATGTCAAAACGACCTTAGGTCCATTTATTTCTATCAAAACGACCTTCAGTCCACTCATTCGTTCATGTCAGACTTTTGTCCACAATCCCAATTAGCAACTCATAAAGCTTATAAGGGAATAAACAGTTAGACATTGTTAAGCTTTCAAATATCGATATTACTCACAGTGATCGGCTTGTGGATTTGCCCTGGAGCTTGACCCTACACATTTCATGAACACAAAAGGGTCACTAACAGTTCAATCCGTTCTTTAATTCACATATTCCTCTTTAGACTTTGTTCTTATCTTGTTAACTCATTTACAAAGCTCAATGCATACCTAAGAGTGCTTACAAGTGAAAGAGAACGGAAAACAGAACATAGAATGCACTTTCAAAATTTCAGAAAATAAGGTCCCCGCTCGAGCGTGGACTTAAGGCCTGCAAAAATACTGGTTACATCAAAATCACGCTCGATCGTGAACTCTGCCGCTCAAGCGGATGGCCTGTCTACATAGCTCCCCGCTCGAGCATCAACTTCCACACTCGAGCGGGAACTATGTCTGCAAAAAGTGCTGGGAGCACGATTTTCCCGCTCGAGCGGCAGTCACCCCGCTAAAGCGGACATCAAAAATCTGGGTTTTCGAGATTAAGTTCTTGAGCTCCAATTCGATTTTTAACCAACAAATCATGCATGTTATGGCCCAATTCCCAAATATAATCATACCAACATGATGTAAAGCCCAAATCACAACCCAATGGAGCTTAATTCACAAATAATTCACATGCATGCCCCAATCTCCCATCAAACTCATCACCAATACATCTCATTCAAGCATGCAAAGCTCACCCTTTCATGATCTACTCTTGCATGTAAGAAATACACATTATTCACAACTTATTTGGTGAAGAAATGGTCATGCACATGGATTTCATTCAAACTTCTACATAGATTACACAATCATGCTCAAACATGGAAATCTATAGCAATTCTTTACATGCATGCTTCAATTAACTTGAAATCCAACATATACAACTCAACTCCATTACTTTCAAACTAATTCATGCTCTTGACCATCTATTAAACTTGAATTCACAAGATGGTGACTATAAATGCATGAATCACTCACCAAGGAGCTTTAATCTTCCCAATTTAGCAATACTTGAGCTTAATCCCCAAAAGGTCCAAGTCTTGAACCACAAATGCACAATTCTCTCCTCCCTCTCTCTAACAGCCGGCTCTCTCTCCCTTTCTTAAGGTTTGATCAGCCAAAATGAGGTCATAGGAGAGAATGGGAAGTGTAGTGCTCAAATACAACAACCCCACTAGCCACAATTAAAAAAATATTAAACAGTTTGAGCACAATGCCATTAAATAAATCAATTTAATCTGACCCGAATCAATTTTCAATTAAATTTCACCGTAGGCTCTAAAAATTACGCTAATTACAATGGCGTAATCAATTTCGGGTTCTGTGACCGATAAGGCCTTCAATTTAATTTCCAAAGCAGATTATTCAAACAGATATTCCTACGGTGAACAGATAGAACTTCGAAATCACATATATTCACAAAATGGCACATAAAATCATATTAAACACATCACCATACTCATATTAAGGACCAATTAGCATATTACAGAACAAGGGTATTACAGTCTTCTCCCCTTTAGGAAGTTTGGTCCCTCAAACTTATTTTACCTTTAGTCGAACACAATTCGGAACACCTTTCATTCAATGGTTCCAATCCTTTTTGATAGTCATTTACTTAGTCTCAAAATTGAGCAACACTCTGTTCTCAATCAGTTAGGGACTTACCTTTTCTTCCATACAATGCTTGTTTGGTGCCATATCGAAACTAGAGTGTGAGCCGTTGTTGTAAGCAAAGTCTGCCAATGATGGATAGATTTTTCCAATTCCCCGAAGATCTAAAATACACATTTGGAGCATTTCTCCCAGAGTCTAAATAGCTCTTTCTGATTATACATCGATTTGTGGATGGAAAGTAGCGCTGAATCCCAATTTAGTTCTCATCGCCTTTTGAAGGCTTGACAGAATTCAAACACATTTCAGGATTTCTGTCTAAACAAAAGATACTGGAACCCCATACAACAAGCAACCTTATTGATGTAAACAGTGGCTAGTCTTCAAGCATCATACGAAAATGTCACAGGAAGAAAATGAGCGAACTTAGTAATTCTTCATACAATAACCCAAATGGGACTTACACCTTGAGTACTTAAGGTAGCCCCACAATGAAATTCATAGTCACATATCCCTATTTCCATTCTGAAATAGAGAGAGGTCGAAGTAGCCCCGTCTATACCTGATGTTCAACTTCGACTTATAGATACCGAAAATATTTAGACACAATTTCAATAATTGCCCTCTTCAAAGTAAGTCACCAACATATTCATTTCAGATGCCAGCCAACTTTATCATAGAAGTTCGGTCCATTCCCTTGTCACAAAATTCAATTCATTCTTCAATAATTCCACAATACACAATCTGATTCGGTATTTTCAGTAGCTCATTATAGCTATTCAAGGTTAATCAAAAGTCTTTAGGAAT
The DNA here is from genome assembly GCF_004153795.1 of Camellia sinensis. Classification (NCBI taxonomy): domain Eukaryota; kingdom Viridiplantae; phylum Streptophyta; class Magnoliopsida; order Ericales; family Theaceae; genus Camellia; species Camellia sinensis. Next base: position 69,733 of record NW_021027647.1, on the reverse strand, counting down.
TTAAAGTGAATTCAGGCACTGATCCCCGAGTCAACAAAGATAACAACGAAGCAATCAACCACACGACATACGTAACTCATATATCCCCATAGTACCAATTGTAAAATACAATAACACTGAGGCAGTCGACTTCTAATAGAATACACGTGTTCTTCATTCATTCAATAGTTTACAATTCGGTTCAACATTCAATTCCCTGTTCCATCGAGTCTTTCCACACTATTTCATAGTTGCCAAAAGCATAAGGCAATTCATATATTAATCCCTATGATGTCAAAGATAATACCAAAATAGTCAGTCACATGTTAGACCCAATTTACACATCCTCAGAGCCCTAATCATAGAATAGAATGGCACTGAGCAGTTTTTCACAAGGCGTACTGGATTCGCACATTCCGGAAAAATCTGGGTTTTTTTTTTTTTTTTTTTCAAAACTTTTCGAATGTTAATAACATCTACATAATACCAAAGGATGACATTCCGGACAAAACAAAGAAAAAATCGTCTCGAAATCAAAGCACACCCGTTCACGACCGTCGGTGGCCGACTCAAGATCGATTAGACAAACCCACCCGTACAAAACCGTCGATGGCAAAAGAGATTTCTCAACAAAAGTGCTACATAGGCTTAACGTCCCCGAGCACGAAAGGACGTCTCAAGAATGTCATCAAAACAAACACAATACCACTTACTATAACCCGATTTCCCAAAATCCGATAGTGCTGAAGCAAACACATGAAACATATTCTAATTAGTCGAGGATAAATATTCAGTACGGTTCACAATCAAATCAATCTGTTGTCATCGGTTTCCATAGCGTCAAACAAGCAAGAATATGACAACATACCAGCATGGTTCCTTAAGACACCCAATCACGGGATTTGTACAATTCTATTCCTTTATAACACTCATGCCCCAATTGTTGAAGGTCAGTTCTCAATGGTGTTCATGGTTAGATCAATCTGTTGATAGCCCACAAAAGGTCTTTCAAACAAGTCGAGCATTCCAAACGAATTCAAGTTTTGGGTCTATCAGTTTTTCTGCCAAGAATAATCTAGCTATTTATTCATGAACAATTCGTGGTCTTCCCTTAACAAAATCAAATCAACCCAAGCAAAGGTCTTATCGGATTAAATCAGACAAAGGTTCCATCAAATTATATCCAATGAGGGTTCTATCAGGTCAAATCAGACAAAGGTTCTATCGAACCAAATCAGATAAAAATTTTCTCAAATGGGGTACATTTGGTTCTGTGAGGCTCACTTCGTTTGTTAGGCACACGGCTGATAGTTTCACAACTGTCCTAAGTTTATCAGTTCTCAAAGTCATATCAGAATTATTCATCACAACTATTCATATCAAAGCATTTCAAGTCATGTACAATATGGCATTGACTACATAAATTCGGGGGTAGTTGCATAAACATGCAGTTATTCAGATCAGGAAGTATGTACCATAATCAATACAGCAATTCCCAAACAAGTCTTATATACAAGCACATGGTGCACAGTAACACATTAAACAGAGTTCCTCGGTTGTACATAAGATAGGGTCTGTTACACAAAAGTTCCAAATTAGTCACAAAATGTAGGTTTATGAGTCGAGCCCAATATAGTCACATAATCCAGTCAATTTTCTACCCATCAAAATGCATGGTCTCACATTTACAGAGTTTATCATTTAGGGTGCTCAACTCCGTCACACAATCACAAAGTCATAATTCTAGTGGTTTAGTCATGGAGGATAGTAGTATAACAAATCGCCCTGAGCATAGGTTTAGATGTACATGCGCATGTGCAGAGTTAATCAATATCCCAATACGTATTTCACAAATTTCTCCAATGGAGTATATACGTTTAAGGGATAGGGTCTCGATCTTGTGGGTTTAACCAATCTAAATACACATGCAGCAGATACGAAAGAACATGCCAATCTGAATCAATTAATATCCCAAGCAGAGATGTACTAATTCAGAATAAATCAACACATAAGTATCCATTTGTAAACAATATAGATACCTGGGATAACGGTCACAATATTCTGAGTGCTTTCTGGGATGAGTGTAATTACTCTATCCTGAGTAGCAATTCCTACCATTGGTACGAATCTAGCTGAGACAAAACATTTATTCACATTTGCTCAGTTTGGGAACAATTCCTTACCACGTGGTCCATTTACCACACCTATAACAAGCCTCCGAAATCCGACAACGACTCCTCGGCGTTTCTTACACTGGTGGCAACAAAAGTTCTTGCCATAGCAGCAACTAACGTTGTTGTCTTAAGATCTCTGCCATTTCTTGTACCATTCTTTCCAGTCTATCAGGTCGGGCTGTAAAAGAGTCTGCCAACTCGTATGCCCTTACTTTAACCACGTTCTACACGAACTCTTATTAAATCATGCCAAATACGGGGATGTCCAACACAAAAATAAACACATAGTCACACATAGGCACGTCTTTATATTCTCATTTCACATATCGTACGTAATTAATCACACACGTAACAGATAATTGTATACTTATCAGATATCGCATGCTGAACATTTACTAAGTAATTATATACTCAAATCATGTTCATATTTCACATAGACACTCATTTGCAGAACCGAATGCACATATGTAACTTTTCATGATTCATGTGTTCATGTATGTGCATTATAGCAAAACAAACTTGTGGTACGCATTAGCGTAACGGTTCATATTTCATATTCAAATCATATGTGGTATTTCCTTTAGCGTAACATATCATGTTGGTCAAGCATATCAAGTTCCATGATGGAACCTCTGATACCAGGTAACATATCACATACATAGGCCACGGTATTGTTTCCCCCGAGTGAGGGCCTATACCACTGTATTATTTCCCCCGGGCAAGGGCCTCATAACCATAAGCCACAGTATTATATCCCCTGGGCGAGGGCCTCTACTACGGATACCACAATTACGTTCAAAGAAAATTTGGACAACCATCCATTCATACAAAACATAGCATTTCAGGAAACTTGTCATTTCATATCATCAGAAAATAATTAAAGTTAAACATGACTTTACAGAGTTATTACTCACCATCTGATTAAACTTGCGTTATACTTTATACAAAAGATTCACAAGTATGCATATACCAGAGAACATACATATTCAAATGGTAATTCACAGATTTATAGCACATAACTGTTCATATCGAAACACTTAAGCATATTCTTGATGCCTTCAGATTCATATTTATCACATGAATGCATCCTAGATCTTATCTAGGTGCTTATTGCTCTTTTTGGACAAGTGTGTGAGTTATTAACTCGTGCTCTGATACCACTCTGTCATGACCCGAACCCGCCCCTATGGGTTTAGGCCATAACCGGCCAGTAATCACGAGATTACCTATGGCCTCAGACCAAATAAGACAGAACTCGTCAGAGTAAGAGGGGCCAAACGGAAGCAAAAATTTAAAACTTTGTCCATAGAGCCGTGCTTATATGCACATCATAACGTTCCATACAAATACATGTTAATAACTCACAACAGAATATGGCACCATAAAGTTCTGTACAGACAGGATCATCCAAAACTAAGTCAACCCATAAAAACTATAAACAGACATATACAAAAACTTCGCCAACATGACAACATAGAACAAAATGACAAAAGGCGAAGGCAGGTCTCATGCGTGAGACACAAGGGCAGACTTTCCAAAACCTATGTTGTTCCACACAGACTTCACTGGGATTGGGTTTGGACTCCTCTTGACTCACCTACAAACACATGAATGAGCGTGAGCGATAGCCCAGTGAATAATATCAAATCAAACACAGAAGTTACATAACAATATAGAACAACATGTTCCAAACGGCCTTGGGCCCAATTCATATTTCTATTTAACAGATATATAACTATACGAAATTCAAATCAAGTGACTGTAGTTCCAAACATTCTGGCCTTTGGCCCATTCAGATTTCCATTCATGTCAAAACGGCCTTCGGCCCATTCATTTATGTCAAAAGGGCCTTCGACCCATTCATTTCTGTCAAAATGGCCTTCGGTCCATTCGTTTACGTCAAAACGGCCTTCGGCCCATACATTCGTGTCAAAACGGCCTTCGGCCCACTCATTCACATCAAAACGACCTTAGGTCCATTTATTTCTATCAAAACGACCTTCGATCCACTCATTTCTATCAAAACGACCTTCGGTCCGTTCATTTCTGTCAAAACGACCTTCGGTCCATTCATTTCTGTCAAAACGACCTTCGGTCCATTCGTTTACATTAGAACGGCCTTCAGCCCATACATTCATGTCAAAGCGGCCTTCGGCCCACTCATTAATGTCAAAACGACCTTAGGTCCATTTATTTCTATCAAAACGACCTTTGGTCCACTCATTTGTTCATGTCAGACTTTTGTCCACAATCCCAATTAGCAATTCATAAAGCTTATAAGGGAATAAATAGTTAGACATTGTTAAGCTTTCAAATATCGATATTATTCACAGTGATCGGCTTGTGGATTTTCCCTGGAGCTTGACCCTACACATTTCATGAACACAAAAGGGTCACTAACAGTTCAATCCGTTCTTTAATTCACATATTCCTCTTTAGGCTTTATTCTTATCTCGTTAACTCATTTACAATGCTCAATGCATGCCTAAGAGTGCTTACAAGTGAAAGAGAACGGAAAACAGAATACATAATGCAATTTCAGAATTTTAGAAAATAAGGTCCCCGCTCGAGCGTGGACTTCCCCGCTCGAGCTGACCCTTAAGGCCTGCAAAAATACTGGTTACATCAAAATCACGCTCGAGCGTGAACTCTGTCGCTCGAGCAGATGGCCTGTCTACATAGCTCCCCGCTCGAGCGGGAACTATGTCTGCAAAAAGTGCTGGGAGCACGATTTTCCCGCTCGAGTGGCAGTCACCTCGCTCGAGCGGACATAAAAAATCTGGGTTTTCTAGATTAAGTTGTTGAGCTCCAATTCGATTTTTAACCAACAAATCATGCATGTTATGGCCCAATTCCCAAATATAATCATACCAACATGATGTAAACCCCAAATCACAACCCAATGGAGCTCAATTCATAAATAATTCACATGCATGCCCCAATCTCCCATCAAACTCATCACCAATACATCTTATTCAAGCATGCAAAGCTCACCCTTTCATGATCTACTCTTGCATGTAAGAAATACACATTATTCACAACTTATTTGGTGAAGAAATGGTCATGCACATGGATTTCATTCAAACTTCTACATAGATTACACAATCAAGCTCAAACATGGAAATCTATGGCAATTCTTTACATGCATGCTTCAATTAACTTGAAATCCAACGTATACAACTCAATTCCATTACTTTCAAACTAATTCATGCTCTTGACCATCTATTAAACTTGAATTCACAAGATGATGACTATAAATGCATGAATCACTCACCAAGGAGCTTTAATCTTCCCAATTTAGCAATACTTGAGCTTAATCCCCAAAAGGTCCAAGTCTTGAACCACAAATGCACAATTCTCTCCTCCCTCTCTCTAACAGCCGGCTCTCTCTCCCTTTCTCAAGGTTTGATCAGCCAAAATGAGGTCATAGGAGAGAATGGGAAGTGTAGTGCTCAAATACAATAACCCCACTAGCCACAATTAAAAAAATATTAAACAGTTTGAGCACAATGCCATTAAATAAATCAATTTAATCTGACCCGAATCAATTTTCAATTAAATTTCACCGTAGGCTCTAAAAATTACGCTAATTACAATGGCGTAATCAATTTCGGGTTCTGTGACCGATAAGGCCTTCAATTTAATTTCCAAAGCAGATTATTCAAACAGATATTCCTACGGTGAACAGATAGAACTTCGAAATCACATATATTCACAAAATGGCACATAAAATCACATTAAACACATCATCATACTCATATTAAGGACCAATTAGCATATTACAGAACAGGGGGATTACATTATATATTGTTCTTAGCTTTTCTTTAACTCATTTTCATGTTTAAGAACCTCATTTTAATAATCAATTTGCCATTCATCACTTTCATTTGAGAATTGTTTCAATCGGTTGACAGTTATTCAAAACGTGAACTAGCGATTTATGCTTAATGGCTTAATCTCTGCGGACGTTCATTGCCAACGGTGTAGTCTCTTTTTCATGTTAAGAAACACCTCCCGTTTGACATATTTCTCACTTAGTGGATGTAATCTCTAGTGGATGTAACAATCATTTTGGACTTAATGGATTAAAGGATGGTAAAGGCTAATGAATTGGCTTAAAATGAATCAATCCATATAAAGAAAATGAGGTACATTGCTTGGGGTTCGGCCAAACGTTATGTCGAATCCGTTGTGTCAAGGGTTGTCTTAGATCAATCCATGATGTTTTCATGAATATTGAAGCGTCTCTACCTCCTTCTTTGAGTTCACTCTATGATAGGAGAGAGGGGTGGTTGTCGTTCCTTGCATTTATTGATTTTTGTCCAAATTGTACCCGAAATCACCAAGCAATCAACTTGCTCATTGATGGTTTTGGAAACGATTCCAACTTTCTCTCAAGGCTTTCCAATGACAGAGAAGTGCGAGAAGGACAAACAGAGTTCAGAACACTCTGTCTGCACTGTTTTCACTTCAGAGCACAATACAGAATTTTGCATGAAATTGAGGCATAGTCGGCCTTCTTTAGGCCCTGCCAGGCTTCATTGAGGGCCGATCGGTCATCAATGTTTGGTCAGCAATGGATTTTGTAGAAAACAAAGAGCAATGGCTGAAGGTGAAACAGAGCAAGCTTGGGTAGACAAAGCTGTTCTTGGACATTGCGCATGCAACCCTTGCACATCTAATTCTAGGCTAATAAATGGAATAAGAACACATAACGTTTTCAAAACCGGATATCACGGTTAGTAGAGGCCGATCTTCGGATCGGGCGAGAGGGGGTGCTCATAGCTGACCTTCCCCAATCGTACCCTAGCTCCCGAGCCGAGGCAACTCTGGTGATGACGGACATGTGGCCTTCGGCACCGAGTCAGGGTTTCCTAAATTCCCCCATAAAAAATATTTAGGTGGCGACTCTGTATCTGGCAAAGCAGTCCATGTTTGGCACTTCTTTTCAAAAATCTGTTTCTCAAAACGATTTGCCGGATTTGGACTCTTTGGTTCAGATTAAGAACCGTGACACAAATCGAGTCCGAACTGTAGCGAGGGCCCCCCTCGCGAGCGCGTCTACAGCAACCCTTGCACATCCTTACTTACATCATGATCATTGTTGTAATTAATTAATTTAATTTATTATTGTTGTTATAATTAGTCTTGTTAATTATTAGTGTTGTAATTATTATTATTGTTTATTTGTAATTGTTATGGCTAGTTAGCTTAAATAGTTAGTCTACTTATCATGGTCATCCTTGTTGTAATAGTATAGTTAGCTAGTTAATGCTTAACTTATTTATTTATTCGGTTTTGTAATAATTAGTTTAATTTAGACTTTCGGACGTTGAGTCGCACCCTCTTGCACGAGGGCAACTATGTAATAAGTTGTATGTCTTTCAACCCCGCGTATTTCTCCCTTTTACTTACTTGCTTACAATGGTTAGAATAGAACATCATTTTTCAAATTTAGCATTCTTATTGTTTGCATCCATTATCTTGCATACATCCAAGGCTCCGCTCATCATACTAACCCAATATCAATGTTCAAATTCATTACTTGAATACGTGCTTTATCGCATATCTTGAATGAAATCATATATCATGCTCATGGTCGAGCCTATAAAATACATAATGTGTGCATTGCATTTAGTCATATTGCATTAATTAGGAGTATGCATATTTTTTCTAATAAATTTTGCTTTGTTTTGGCTCGGAGTACTAGGTGAGTAATTTTGTATTTTGGCATCTTGCATCGAATGCTTGTGTTACCATGTCCAAGCATACTTCCATGAGGCTAATTACTTAAATGATATAACTGTTTGAATGCCTGTGGATAAAGGCTAACTGCTTGAATTGGGATAGTTTGATTAAATGTCCATTTTGAGCCCACTTTTTCAAGTGGAAAATTCATAAAATTATTTCAAATAAAACATGAAATCAAATGTTCCAATTCTTGCAAATTAGTCTATATTTGTGTGTGCTTCGCATAGTAATGATAAACTTAATAAATCGAAATAAGAGTATATAATGTAAATAAAAATCACATCATGATTAGTAAAGGCCGATCTTTGATCGGGCGAGTGGGGTGCTCAATTCACGACCTTCCCCTCTCATACCTAAGTTCCCGAGCCGAGACACTTTGGTGATGATGGACTAATGGCCTTTGGCACGAGTCTTGGGTTTCCTAGATTTTCCAAAAATATTTAGGTGGCGATTCTGAAATCTGGCAAAGCAGTCCATTTTGGCATTTGATTCAAACATCGATTTTCCAAAAGATTTGCAGGATTTGGACTTTTTGGTGTTATCTATTTCACATTGCACTTGTGAGAATAAATTCAAAACCGCGGGAATCTGAACTATGGGGCTATCCGTCTTCCAAAAGGAGCACGAAAAGTCGAGCCACACTAGGGTTTTGGGTAAAAATCAAAAAAGGGGTTTTTCAAATAGATCGTTGAAAATGATTTTGATATGGAAGATAATATTGAGTTGGGAATAAATTGTTGATTTTGAATGTTAGGATTGATTTTTGGGAAGAAAATGGATTTTGCTCTAACTGCCTCAAATATTGATTTTATATAAATTGTGAGATTGATATTGGAGTTATAAAATTGGATTGATGTTAATGGGGATAGTGGAGTTAGTTATGTATTATCACTCACCTTTTGAAAATTTGGAGAGTTTGTCTTTATTGATAATTGTCTATCTGTTTAGAAATATCTGTTTTGGGCTATCGGTGGAGGATAGCTATGAGTGCCATAGAAATTGCATGTGAATTAGGAGAATTGAAACTATTTTCTTATTCATTTGCATTAAGCATTATCTCACACTTATACACTGGAAATGTTATTGTTTTGAGAAAATTGGTGAATTTAAGAGTTGTTATATCAAATAAATTGGCATGCGTGTCTAGGGTGAAAGTCCCAAAAATCATGCGTATATATGGGTGCTGATCCCATGGACAGAATTTCCATGAAATGGCAATAGTAGTGCTTGTATAGCCTACGTTTACATGGGTCCCAGTTTATGGTTTCCTTTGGATGAAATTTCCAGGAAAGGTTGTATTATTTTGAAATTCCCAGAGTATGATTCATTGCCCTATTTTCTATTATAAAAGAAATGATTTATAAACCATGATATTAACTTGGCATTACATGATTTTGGAAAGAGACGTAAAATGTTTTGGCATGAGCATTGAATGTTCATTGACCTTATATCTTTGTTAAGATTCATACACTGTAATGGATTATTTATACTGGGGCTTGGCTCACCCTATGTGGGAATAACATTTCAAGTGTTGATGATATGCCTCCGCCAAGGCAGTAGCTTTGGAGGACTTGGAGCGAGAGCTTCTTTTGTGTTTTTATTGCATTTACTTTTGTACAAGCCAAGGGCTTTAACTTTATTGGACTTAAGTCCACTTTTGTTGTAACCAAGTATCGTCTTGGAAAGATGTAAGCCTTTAGGTCATTTCTTATTCGTCTAACTTTTATCTTGTCTTTCTATTATATCACTCTTTTGTAAAGCTTGATTGTAAATCAATGAAAGATAACTACTTTATGATTGCGAGCACTTCTTAATGTTGAGTATGGGTTATAGTAATTATTTTAGGGTGTTACAATTATTAGAGTATGTAGACACCCCATTTTTGATAGCCCTTACGACTTGGACGTCATCGCTTGCACACCCGATGATGAGTATATATGCTCGTCAAGTGCTCGAAGTCCTCAGTTGAATGCCACAACTTTGAGCCTTTCAAACCCCACACCCTTGTTGCCTTTGTTTTTGGACCAAACCCTATGTTTTTCAAGCTTGCAACCCTTGGTGGCCTGCCGGCCATCACTCTTGGTTGCCGGCCACTAATGTGGCCTGTTGGCCACTAGTGATGACCGGCCGGCCACCATTGTCTTTTACAGATATTTTCTGACAGCTATGCCAACTGTTTACACAGATGCTTGTATTTGCTCCCACGTGTAAGGCTAGATGTTCTTGAGGGAAATTCATGTTTTTTATATATAGAGAGCCTCCCCTTTTGCCATGGGGTTAGAAAAATTTTGGAGCAAAATTTTTCCTCTATCTCTCTCTACAAGTCTCTCTCTCTAGCAAATTTCTTAGTCTTTGCCTATACACTCTTCACCTTTGCCTATACACTCTTAACCAAACCTCTCTATCTTCAAGTTGAGGTATCTTTGAGCCTTGTTTGAGCTCTAGAGGGTGTGTTTGCCTTGGTTTATTGCTTGAATTGCTTTTTCTCTTCAAAAGGTATAAGGCTATGCCACTTTACTTGCTTTAACTACTCTTTTTCTTGCTATTTTCCAACTGTTTTTAGGCTGTAAAAACTCTGTATTTGAAGGCTGAAACTTGGGTTTTAAGGCCAATAAAGGTTGAAGGGTGGTTCACCCTTCTCTACACCTTTCTCTCAAGGCCTTTTCCTTTGTGTTTCCCAACTTTGTTCTATCTTTTTTTGAGCTTTTAAACATTGATTTTTAGAGTTATTTCAGTGGCTAAAATCATATTTTGAAGTCCAAAATTGGAGGGGTTAGCCTCCCCTCCTTAAGTTTTGTTTACTAGTCTAACTTGTGCTATGTTTTAGTTTATTAATCTAGCTATTGTTGTCCTAATTCCAACATGTTTTAGGACTGTTTTTAGACTATTTTAGCACTGTTTTTGGTTGATAGTTGCATTTGAGCTTTGTTTTGCATGCTTATAGTATAATTATCCTCGTGAGTTTGGTATTCTAGGCCTTAAACACCATCTTGTTTGAGTTGATTGCATTTATTTATGGCTTTCCATACTTGTGATCACTCTTAACCATCTCTGCAACCTCCCTTCTTTCTTGACTTTTTGTTTCGCTTTCAAAGTGGTTCAAACTACATGTGTGTTTAAACGTGAGATTGAGATGTCATGCTTAATAGTTTAATCCCTTTGGGGTTCATTACCAACAGTAGATGTCTCTTTCATGCCCAAGACCACACTTGGTTTGAGCCTTCTTTCCATTTAGAGGACTTCAACTCACCATTGGACTCAATGAATTAAAGGGTGGTTGGTAATTTAAAATGAAGTAATTAAAACGGGACTAAAATGGTACAAGATAAGAATTTGTTTTTGTGTTCAATCCGACGTTAATTGAACACATGGAAACTTGAGGCATTTCATACTCATTAGTGATGAAATGGTTCAAGTCTCCAAGGTCACCACTTCCCTTGATCAATTCATGAAAGAGGGGAGGTTAGAGTCTTATTTTGTTACATTTATTGAAATTGCACATTTTGGTTCATAAGCCATCATGCAATGAAATTGCTTGAGTTGATGGTTTGTGGACCAAGTTTACTACTCCTTTGATTTGTTCATGATAATAAGAGGTGAATTGTGCAAACAAACCCTTGAGAATACCATGTGCATGCTTTGTTTGTTCTCTGTTGCAGCAAGATGAACTATGCAGCAGTGGCCTGTCGGCCACCTTTGATGGCTAGCCGGCTATCACTGGTAGCCAGTAGGTCCTCACTCCTGATCGGCTGGCCACTGATGCAAAATTCAGCAGTGTATTTCTTGAGCAGAGTAGAGCTATTTTGGAAATGAACAAAAGTGTAAGTGTTCTACTGTGCAACAGAGACCTTCTAGAAGCAAAACAGTGGCTTTTTCGGGTGAAAACTGAGCATGTGCATGAACATTCCTTGCTGATCGAGCCTGTTTAGTTTATATACTTACTTAACTATTTGTTGTGCTTAATTAGTTGTAGCTAATTAACTTTGTAAAGTGTTGTAATTAATTAGTTAGTTTAACTAGTTATTTAATTTCGTGTTGTAATAATTAGTTAGCTAGAATAGTTAATTCATTTGTTGTAATAATTAGTTAAGTAATTTAGCTAATTTAATTTGTTTTGTAATAATTAGCTTAGCTTAGTTAGATGGATAGTTAAATCATTCGGACTCTCCTTCGTGAGAGCGTAATGTAATAATGTGTATGCCTTCCAACCCCATGTCTTTCCCCTTTTATTTATCTGCTTACGATGGTTAGATTAGGGACATCGCGTTTCAATTAGCATATCGCACGTTTGCATCCATTCATTTGTCTTGAATGTACCGAGGCTTGGCACATCATTCTAACTGTATTGTCATTTCAATACATTCTTTGAATATGTGTTTAACAGCATGTTATCAAATTGCTTCATATGCCATATTAAGTAGCCGAGCCTATTTAATTGCATTATTGCACGTGTTGCATTAGTCATATTGCATAAAGTTAGGAATCATGCATTTTTCTAACTCATATCTTTTTGGCTTGGAGTACTAGGTGAGTTTTAAGTGCTTGAGCATACTTGCATGAGTGTGAGTGATTGCCATGACTAGAATGCTTGCCATGAGGCTAATTGCTTAAGTGCTATAATTGTTCGAGTGCCTGTTGATAAAGGCTTATTGCTTGAATTGGAATGATTCAATAAATGTACTTTTAAGCGCACTTTGTCAGGTGGTAAGTTCACAAACTTTAAGCTCACTTTGTTAAGTGGCAAAATCAAACCCTTTGCAAAACAAACATGAAATTGAATTGTTCCAATTCGCGCAAACTAGTCTATACCTCGTGTGCGCACATCACACCTGCCGGCCACCTTTTTAGGCTATCGGCCATCACTCTTGGTTGCCAGCCACTAATGTGGCCTGTTGGCCACCAGTGATGACCGGCCGGCCACCATTGTCTTTTACAGATATTTTCTAACAGCTGCGCCAACTGTTTACACAGATGCTTGTATTTGCTCCCATGTGTAAGGCTGGATGTTCTTGAGGGAAATTCATGTTTTTTATATATAGAGAGAGCCTTCCCTTTTGCCATGGGGTTAGAAAAATTTTGGAGCAAATTTTTCCCCTCTCTCTCTCTCCCTACAATTCTCTCTCTCTAGCAAATCTCTTAGTCTTTGCCTATACACTCTTCACCTTTGCCTATACACTTTTAACCAAACCGCTCTGTCTTCAAGTTGAGGTATCTTTGAGCCTTGTTTGAGCTCTAGAGGGTGTGTTTGCCTTGGTTTATTGCTTGAATTGCTTTTTCTCTTCAAGAGGTATAAGGCTATGCCTTTTTACTTACTTTAACTACTTTTTTCTTGCTATTTTCCAACTATTTTTAGGCTATAAAACTCTGTATTTGAAGGCTGAAACTTGGGTTTTAAGGCCATTAAAGGTTGAAGGGTGGTTCACCCTTCTCTACACCTTTCTCTCAAGGCCTTTTCCTTTGTGTTTCCCACCTTTGTTCTATCTTTTTTTGATCTTTTAAACATTGATTTTCAGAGTTATTTCAGTGGCTAAAATCATATTTTGAAGTCCAAAATTGGAGGGGTTAGCCTCCCCTCCTTAAGTTTTGCTTACTAGCCTAACCTGTGCTATGTTTTAGTTTATTAATCTAGCTATTGTTATCCTAATTCCAGCATGTTTTAGGACTGTTTTTAGACTATTTTAGCACTGTTTTTGATTGATAGTTGCGTTTGAGCTTTGTTTTGCATGCTTATAGTATAATTATCCTCATGAGTTTGGTATTCTAGGCCTTAAACACCATCTTGTTTGAGTTAATTGCATTTATTATGGCTTTCCATACTTGTGATCACTCTTAACCATCTCTGCAACCTCCCTTCTTTCTTGGCTTTTTGTTTTGCTTTCAAAGTGGTTCAAACTACTTGTGTGTTTAAGCGTGAGATTGAGATGTCATGCTTAATAGTTTAATCCCTTTGGGGTTCATTACCAACAATAGATGTCTCTTTCATGCCCAAGACAACACTTGGTTTGAGCCTTCTTTCCATTTAGAGGACTTAAACTCACCATTGGACTCAATGAATTAAAGGGTGGTTGGTAATTTAAAATGAAGTAATTAAAACGGGACTAAAATGGTACAAGATAAGAATTTGTTTTTGTGTTCAATCGGACGTTAATTGAACACATGGAAACTTGAGGCATTCATACTCATTAGTGATGAAATGGTTCAAGTCTCCAAAGTCACCACTTCCCTTGATCAATTCATAAAAGAGGGGAGGTTAGAGTCATATTTTGTTACATTTATTGAAATTGCACATTTTGGTTCAAGAGCCATCATGTAATGAAATTGCTTGAGTTGATGGTTTACGGACCAAGTTTACTACTCCTTTGATTTGTTTATGATAAGAAGAGGTGAATTGTGCAAACAAACCCTTGAGAATACCCTGTGCAGGCTTTGTTTGTTCTCTGTTGCAGCAAGATGAACTGTGCAGCAGTGGCCTGTTGGCCACCTTTGATGGCTGGCCGGCTATCACTGGTAGCCAGTAGGCCCTCACTCCTGACCGGCTGGCCACTGATGGAAAATTCCGCAGTGTATTTCTTGAGTAAAGTAGAGCTATTTTGGAAATGAACAAAAGTGTAAGTGTTCTACTGTGCAACAGAGACCTTCTAGAAGCAAAACAGTGGCTTTTTCGAGTGGAAACTGAGCATGTGCATGAACATTCCTTGCGTATCGAGCCTGTTTAGTTTATATACTTAGCTTAACTATTTGTTGTGCTTAATTAGTTCTAGCTAATTAACTTTGTAAAGTGTTGTAATTAATTAGTTAGTTTAACTAGTTATTTAATTTCGTGTTGTAATAATTAGTTAGCTAGAATAGTTAATTCATTTGTTGTAATAATTAGTTAAGTAATTTAGCTAATTTAATTTGTTTTGTAATAATTAGCTTAGCTTAGTTAGTTAGCTATTTATTCATTCGAACTCTCCTTCGTGAGAGCACAATGTAATAACATGTATGCCGTCCAACCCCACGTCCTTCTCCCTTTTATTTACTAGCTTATGATGGTTAGTTTAAGGACATCATGTTTTGTTTAGCATATTTCATGTTTGTATCCATTCGCATTGCACGCACCGAGGCTCGGTTTATCGTTCTAATTGCATTATTAGTTCAATGCTTCTTTGAATACGTGTAATAACCCGACCCTCGTACATGATTCTGGTATCTTTTCAGTCCTCTATTCTGTGTTTTTGAATGCTTATTGCGAAATTCTATGTGAAATTACATTGAATTACATGAAACTTGGAAATATGGATTTCTATCTGTTGAATAAGAAAATTATCTGTCGCACTTAAACTGTTTGAATCTGGAATTGGAAGCCTTAGAGACTTAATTTTCTGAAATTGATTTGACATTTTAAATCTGCATGATTTTTAAGCTATAATGAGATTTTCTGTGTAATTTCAATTTGGGATGATTAAACGATTAAATTTTGTTTTATTCACCTTCTTTTATATATAACATATATATCTAAATCAAAGCTTGTAGATATCTTTGACTTGAAATATCTCCTGTGTGCAACCTAGAAGAGGGAAGTTTGTGAGAGTATGAGAGAAAGTCCTTCAAGTGAAGGATTTGGGAAATTTTGTGAAGATTGTCTAATTTGAACTTAAGGTATGAAGAATTCCTTTATATAAACTCTCTCTTGATCATGAGTGAACATTCTCCTTTTGTTTGGAAAAGTTAAGGTAGATGTTGAGGGTTTTATGCGATGATTTATGTTTAAGAACCAAATTGAGTTATAGGAGGGGAATCTACACCTTGCTTCCTTGCTATCTCATGAGAATACTCAACTATGTGTTTGAATTATAAGCTTAGACGGCTCTATATATGAGAACTTTGGAAAGGTTATGGTTGGTTTTGTGTATGGATTCAAATAATTGAGAGTTTAAGGAGTGTTGTGATTAATTTGTTGTGTGATTTAGCACTTTATTTTGATGTTAAATCTATCCATTCTGAGACCTTGCTTCGTGTTTTGAAAGATGGAGTTTTGTATGGAAGTGAGCTGCTGTAAACACCCCATTTTTGACCGACCTTAAGAGTCAGACGTCACCTATTGAGCGCTCAGTGATGGTGCATATTGTGCTCGTTCAGAAAGTTTCAGAGTCTCGGCTGCGAGCCTTGCCTCCAGACTTCCAGGCTCTTTTGTGTCTTGCCTCGGTTTGTGAACCAGGCTCCGTTTTCTCTGTTTTCTCTTCTCGAAGGGAGGGAGAGGTCTCGTAGATCATCTCTCAGTGGCCGTAGGCTACGTTTCGTGGTCATAGGCCATTTTGCCCGTTTGGAGTCCGGTTTCCGGTTTTTCGGAGCCGTTGGCCGTGTGCCTCGGTTCGAGACCGCTTAACCACCTCCGTTTGCTCCGGTTTTTGGCATGCATCTCATTTACTCCCTTTTGAAGGACACTGCGGTCCGAAAAACCAACTTCGTGGTCGAACACCACTTCCGGTGCCTAACAGTCAGTTTTTGGGGCCTCGGGCTGCGCGTTTCAGCCCCCGAACCTCTATTTTGCATCGGTTTGAGTTCATTTTTGGCAGGGACCTCTGTTTCATTGTTAGGAAGGTCGTAGAAGGGTGGGAGGCCAGTAATTGTTCTGACAACCAATTTTATTCCCCCATCGCCCTCCGTCGCCCGTTTTTCTCACTTGAAAGCCAATGTTGACCACCCTAAGCCCACTTTTTCCAGTCCTAAACCACATATTTGTGTTGTACACACCTGGGAGGCCACCAATATCACATGGCCAGCCAGTAATTGTGTTTGACCCTTTTGAACCCCTCCAAAAAGTGGGCTTTTCTCTCTCCTGGTTTACTTTCTCCAATTTTTGACCACATGGTTGTGTTGTGCACACATGAGAGGCCCTCTTTTTGGCATGGCCGGCCACTAATACTGCTTGAACCTTTTGACCCTTGGCCGGCCGGCCATGGGGAGAGCCGGTCGGCCACCTAAACCCTAGGAAACCGGCCGGCCATGATCCTCTCTCCAGGCACTTTACAGAAATGCCCTCTGTTTCCCCCCAGATTTTGTATCCGGGGGGGCCAACTTCTGGGGGGAAACTTGAATTCCATTCCCCCTCTTTTTCCCCTCCTCTTTTGCCTATATATCCAGGTCCCCCCAGCTGTGTTTTGAGGGTTAGAAATCTGGTCTAAGCCTCCTACATTGCGTCCCTCTCTCTCTACACTCCAACCCTCAAAACCCCTCAAATCCCACACCCCTTTCTACACCACCACATAGCACCACACCACCACCATCCTTTACAACACTTGGAGCTAGTTTTCCAGAGCTTAGGAGCACCTTTTCTCAAGCCAAGAGCTGCTGAAGCTTGGTCTACAAGGGTGAGTCTTTATTCTCCCTCTTTGGTGCTTTATTTTGTTCTATATCTAGGCCATACTTGCTTACATTTTTGGGCTCTGACCCTAACTGAAAATAGTCATGTTTTGATGTCTTTTTCATGATTGATTAAGGGTCCTTCCATGTTTAAGGTCTCTAGCTACCACTTGCTTCTTTACCTCTCTTGTATGCCTCTTTCTTGCATAGTATTTTAGGCTCATTTGTAAACTGTTTTGAGCTTGGTCATAAACTGAAAAGTGGATTATTTTGAGCCCTTATTCAACATTGTTGAAGGGCTCTTCACTGTTTGAGGCTTCCTTTTGTCACTTGCCTCTTCATCCCTTTTTTGGCCTTACTTTTCCATGTTTTGTTATCCCCTTGTGCTTGTGTTTTTAGGCTCTGGTCTGAACTATAAATAGTCTTATTTTGACCCTCTCTTCATGTTTGATCAAGGGACTTTTTCTGTTTGAAGCTCCCTTTTTGCTCTTTGTGTTTAAACCTCTTTTTAGGCCTTATTTTGCATAGTATTTTAAGCTTGCATGTGCACTATTTTGGGTTTGGTCACTAGCTGTAAAATAACATTTTTTGGGCCCCTATTCAACTTTGTTGAAGGGCCCTCCTCTGTTTGAGGCCAGAAACTATCACTTGCTTCTTTGTCTCCCTTTTGGCCCATTTCTTGCACAATAGTTTAGCCATACTTGTGCTTGTTTTCGTGGCCTATTGTAAACTGTAAAGTGCTTCATTTTGAGCCCCTATTCAACTTTGTTCAAGGGATCTTGGCCATTTAGGGCCATAAGATGCTACTTTCTTCATTATCTCTCTTTTGGGGCCATTTTTGCATGTTAATTTAGCCCTATTTGTGTTCACTTTTTGGCCTTGATTAAAACTGTAAAATTTCTTGTTTTGGGACTGTCTTGATTCTGTATTCACACTTCGTGTTCAAATAATGCATGCTTTGCATAGCCATAGGTCATTCCATGTACCTAATTTCATGTTTCGAGTCTCATTCCATGTATCGGGTGCCATGTTTCCATGTTTCGGGGCTGTTTTGCATCATATTTCAGCACTGAAATTTGCATGTTTGCATACCATATTTCATGCCTTGCCATGCCTTGTTAGTGTTGCATGCTATGCCTTGGGTTCGGTCCTCGGTTTGCGTGTATGTGTGCACGCATCTCGAGTGTCTCATTTTCATCTAATGGCTACTAATGTGAGTGTGGCTGAGGTCCACTCATGTCGGTGTAAGTCCATTGTGCATTGAGTATACTAGGTTGTATGTTAGCGCATTGTGTATGCCATGTTACCTTGTGCATCATGTATGCCATCTCATAACATTGTGCATGTTAGGTTGTATCTTAGTTTCATTCATGCATGTCATGCATATTGCATTGTGCTTGGGATAGGGGTTAGACCGAGCACGGGAAACGAGGGACGTTTCGTACTTCGAGTGACGGAACGTGTCTCAATTCCCAGTCACCGACACTCCAGATTATCCATGATGGAGTTTAGGTTTGTTTTGTTTATATGTGCATTCATTTCATATTGAGTCGTGCAATTCGACTCCTCGGCCACCATGCATCGATATGCGTGATTAGTGGCACGAGGATCGAGGACTACACTCCTTGAAGAGTAGTCATGCATACATATGTGAAAATACTTTGCCATGCCCCTTTGTTGCTCTCTGTTGGAGCAAATTAGAAATCGGTAGTCTTTCGGAGCTTGGCACACATTCCAAGAACAATTGCAAACAGAGGCAAACCGGGGCATTGCAAGGGATTCTCCACACAAGGCAACCCGAGCATGCATCATTCATCATCCGGAGCAGATTTGAGGCAGTCCCTGGCTTGCATGCCAATTTATTGCTTTCCTAATTTAATTTGTTAATTAATTAGGATTTTGTAATTATTTGGACTGTAATTATTTATTCGGGACTGTATTATTTATTCGGACCCTCCGAGCGAGGGCACAACTGTAATAAGTGTGCGTGTGTGTGATGTATGTCTTCCAACCCCACGTCTTTCTCCCTTTTATTTACCCGCTTATGATGGTTAGATTAGGGTATGTTTCAATTAGCATACAGTATGATAGCATGTTTGCATTCATTCATCAGTCTTGCATGCACCGGGCTCGGCGCATCATACTAACTGCATTGAATTTTCGATTCCAAGTTAAATACATGTTAGCTGTAGCATTTCATATGCCATGTCTAGAATAGCCGAGCCTGCTATACTTGCACTTTTGCATGTGTTGCATTAGGCATTTCTGTATAGTTAGGATTATGCATGGATTTCTAATTAGTTTTTGTTTTAGCTTGGAGTACTCGGTAAGTTTTATGCTTTAGCATCCTTGCATGCGTGTGAGTGACTGCCATGATAGCCATGAGGCTAATTGCTTATGCGATATAACTGCCTGAATGCCTGTGGGTGAAGGCTGGGTTATTTGGATTCGAACAATTCATTCACTGTGTGTTTTAAGCCCACTAGATAGTGGCAAAATCATGTTTTATAAGCCCACCTGAGGGTGGCAAATCCACGTCTTAGCCTACTTGCGAGTAGAACCATCAAACCATTTTCAAACAAACAAATATGAAATGTTTTGTTCCAATTCAGGCGATCCAGTCTATACTTGTATGCTGTGCGCATCACATAGTAAATCTAGGCTAGTAACCGGAATAAGAACACACAATGTTTTTCAAAAATAGATATCATGGTTAGTAGAGGCCGATCTTTGATCGGGCGAGCGGGGATGCTCACGAAGTGACCTTTCCCAATCGTACCCAAGTTCCTGAGCCGAGGCAACTTTGGTGATGACGGACACGTGGCCTTAGGCAAACGAGTCAGGATTTCCTAAATTTCCCCAAAATAAAATATTTAGGTGGCAACTCTGTATCTGGCAAAGCAGTCCATGTTTGGCACTTCTTTCAAAATCTGTTTTCTCAAAACGATTTGTCGGATTTGGACTCTTTGGTTTAGATTTAGAACCGTGACAAATTGAGAGTCTGAACTGTAGTGAGCCCAATATCGAACGGAACGGGGGACTCGTTCCTCCCGGGGCGTTCGGGGACGTCTATAGCTGCCAAATAGGGGCCAGGCCGCACGTGCGGAGGTCGTGGCCACACGTGCGGAGAAGAGGAAAAAAATTGGGTTTGGCTACTGCTTTCGGCCGCTCGAGCGGAGAGAAGGGACCGCACGTGCGGTGCATGTCCGCACGAGCGGAGGGGGTGGCCGCACATGCGGCCCAGGTCGGAAACTTCATTCGCTTCGTTTTACGTGCTTAACCCTTAGCTTTTTTCGAAATTTGTGTTTAATACCTTTTGATGATTTTACATGCAATTGAAATGTAATAACGCAAGAAATGGTTTAAAAGAAGAAAGAAACTAATGTGTGTTATCTATGTGTGTAGGACACACCACAGGAGGAACCACTACTCCGCAACAACACTTTGAGTAATAGTACAGGAATCGCACATTTGATTACAATTAATAATTCTTTTGTTTAACGCTCTGCTCTTCACAAGTAGTTATGTTAATCGTATGTTGGGAATCGGTGGGAACATTCCAAGATTTTGGGTGTGCATTGGTATGACTCTGAACCTCCTCTGTATATTGGTTATGACTAATGGTTGTTGGTAATGTACCATCTTAAAAATTACCTATGATTCCGTATCAAAATGTCATACAAAGTATTAAACGGTGAAGCCAGTTAATAGAAAGGAATTGAGTATCAACGACATTGTTATGTGACTCATGTTGTGATATAATTGTTCTGACTGTTTGCTACGGATAATGAATATGAGCATTATGTTAACTGCTAGTTAATAGTATTGAAACATGATAAGCACATAGGAGGTATATGCATTATGGAACTGTTGTATCTACATATTTCTGGAAGTGTTCACTCTGTAAAATATACTTACCTTTTTGCGAATAATTATCAGCAACATTCTGTTAAACTGATATTATCTATTTTAATTCACGTGAATAAAGGGAAGAATGTGTGTATGTTCTATATGATTCTGAAGTTAATCTGTTCTGTATATTTCTGGGCCGAAAGGCTATTTTGTATATATTTCTGGGCCGAAAGGCTGTTCTGTATATTTCTGGGCCGAAAGGCTATTCTGTATATTTCTGGGCCGAAAGGCTATTCTGTATATTTTTGGGCCGAAAGGCTGTTCTGTATATATTTCTGGGCCGAAAGGCTGTTTTGTATATTTCTGGACCGAAAGGCTGTTCTGTATATATTTCTAGGCTGAAAGGTTGTTCTGTTATTTCTGGGCCTATGGCCGTTTTGTATCTGAAGACCTATGGCTGTTCTGGGCTTAAAACTACTCTGTTAAGAAAACTGGATGCATGGCTGTTTTGGAATAATTACAGAATGAAATCAATCATATGCCTCTGCAGTTTTATGCTTTATTATTCACGTTAAACCTTACATTATTTATGTACTATTATTCACTGAGTTTTACTCATCTTGTATTTTGTCTTTTTCTGTAGGTAATCAACTGAGAGGCCAGTCCTAACCCTTAAGATTTGTCTCCCTCTTGTCAACCTCGGTGTGTCCAAGCACTAGCTGAAGCCCGTGCATTTTGTAACGTGTTGTTAGGTTTTTGGGATTTATGCTTTGATTATCTTTCATTAATATGTTTTGCCATACACCCAATTATGGGCTGAGTCGATGTATGTGTGTATATTTCCTGTGTATTATTTATTTGTTATGATGTTGTGATCCTGGCATAATAGTAATAGCTCAATGGCATAGAATTTTTGGTTATCAGGTGTTTCCGTTCAGGCCCCATGCGTTACGTATATTGGTTTTTGTTTATTTCTGACGTGGTCATGTCCAACACTTTTAGGGGCAGTTTTGGGTCATGACAGGTGGTATCAGAGCACAAGTTGCTACCTTACACACGAGTCCATTGAGCTTTAGGATGTCTAGAAAAGACTTATGCATCATGCATAATATCCTTAGTGCATATGAAAGAAATTGATGGCAACGTTAAAAGTTCTACCTGCTAACTCTGATGACTACAATCTATGTATGTTGTATGTCCTTTTATTGTCTTTGTTTATCTTATCTAGGGTGGTGAAAATGCAAGACATGCAAATGTGAATATTGCACTGCGGAAGCGTGGTAAGGATTTGAGCTGATCGATAAGAATTAAATGAAACTTGTATTATCGGTTTATGGTTAGCTGTGGAAATAATGATAATATGGTTGGGCTTTTAGCATTTGTTTAATTTCAAAATCAAAGAAGATGATATATGAGTTATTCTAACTTATCTGATATAGTTATGTCTTCCTTGCCATAACCATGTCTAGATCCGTGATTTTACGAAATTCCTGTGTTTGACTATTTTGATTACTAATTGGAACTGTGAGAAGAAGAAGTCATACACATAATGATCCCCTTAAAATTGGGGAAATGAATCAATTAACTGTGATTTTGTTTTTCCTCGTTTTGTTGTCGGGTTAGATAGGTAAGTTATGCTGAGGAATTGGTTAGTGACCTTGAAACAATATGATTTCGTGAACTAAGGAAATTACCGACGACTTCTGATAGGACAGTATTGATGGTGCCTGATGAGTATGGTTTATGTGTAATTGGGATTTGATTGTGGGAATCTGTACTCTGTACTGTATTCCGTATTCTAACCTCTGTAATCTGAAATCCGTAATCTATAATCTGTTCTGTCTATGTATAATCTGCAATCTGTAATTGGGACTTTCTACAAGTAATAGTCGATTGACATCAAACCTGAATGATTGGTAATCTAATAAGTTACTGCAAGAATGAGAATCTTGCCTCTGTGTATTAAGAATTTAAGATTGCCACCTCCGTGATATAATTTTGTGTAAATCTAGTAACCTATTTCTTCATTTCTACTTCGTATTTAAAGGCTATAAAGTAAGCTGATTTGCGTGGCACTGTGAATTTTGATGGAAACAAATGGTTATGGGGATATCCTATATTCATGATGGGTTAACAGGTATCTACCTCCTTTTTGCATGTTTATACGGATTTGTGTAATCCGCATGATGTAAGTCCGCATTGATTTACTAGTATGTTGAACTGTTTTTATCCTGAATTCTAAGATTAAATCATTTTACTGTTATACTGTTGAACTTATAGACATTATGAATCCGATAGAATCAACGTGTGAGGAATAACTGGATACTCAGCTTATGTTACAGGGCTAAGCCGCATGACTAGTTTGTGATGCTTAAGGAACGATTTAATGACCACTGTATTTCTAAATCGTGGATATGGAACAATGTAATTGATTTTATGCTCCATACAATAGAACTTTGTAGTGGGGAAAAAAAAAAAAGAATCGAAGTATTTTTATAGCAACCAGAAAGACTGCTTAACAAGAGGGGATGTGGTGCCTCACCGCTATGCTTGACTACTGGAATACGGTTCTAAACTTGATTTATAACTCTATCTTTGAATAGTTCTCTTTACTTGAAACGACGGTTGTCGTATTTGTATCTATTGCTCAGATTTGAATTTATGACAGTATGACTAAGTGTCCATGGTACTATGATCGTATGAGGGTGTAAACTGTATAATGTCTATTGTAATATTATTGTAATTAGTGATTCAGAGTATGGTCCGCTATGTGTTATCGTACTTAAAAGTAATGGTACTGGAATTTGTCTCCCTATTATTCTGGTCAATAATTAGTATATATGATTTTGAACTAATAGAATGGTGTGATTTTGATATGTTTTCAGGAACACAGGAACACTAAGAATAAATTGTGAAGCTAGTGATTACATGCCTACGTGACTTATTTAAGCCAGTTAAATGATGTGCACTTTATTAAATGGGCAAAACCTTGTTGGTGGGCTTTAATACCCAATCTTATTGTGCATTGTACGATGTGAATTTAACTACCTAATTGACTTCTGTGACGATGAGATACAACTTACCGAGTAATGAGATTTGCATATGAACTATAATATCGGGTCAATCTGGATATAAACATTGTAAAGAACGTATCGTGATTGAAATTAACGTATGCTGTGGAATGTATGAATTCTATACCTAAAGAAACGGAATCTACTATATTCCTATGTTTAAGAATTGTATGTTCTGCATTTGAGAGTTGACATAGGGGAAATACTGTAATTATCGACCCTGCCTACTAAGAATTTTCTGCCTTAAATATTTTGTAATGAACTTTTGTAATCTTATCTTACTTGGCACATGATTCTATGAAATAAATGTATGAAGTGACTATCCTTATTTCTGCATGCCTGAGTAGACCTCAAAACAACTAGTTGGATCAAATCGTGAGATACTTAATATGTTAAAACCTTTGGATTAATTCTAGACCGTCAAGTGAAACAATTACGGAATCGAGAGATCCCAATGGTAAAAGTTGAATGGCGAGAACATTACGGAACCGAAGCAACGTGTGAAAAAAAAGAGGAGATACAACATCAATATCCACATTTATTCTGATCCGGAGGTAAAACAAGTTTGGAGGACCAAACTTATTTAAGGGGGGGAGAGTGTAATAACCCGACCCTCGTACATGATTCTGGTATCTTTTCAGTCCTCTATTCTGTGTTTTTGAATGCTTATTGTGAAATTCTATGTGAAATTACATTGAATTAAATGAAACTTGGAAATATGGATTTCTATCTGTTGAATAAGAAAATTATCTGTCGCACTTAAACTGTTTGAATCCGAAATTGGAAGCCTTAGAGACTTAATTTTCTGAAATTGATTTGACATTTGAAATCTGCATGATTTTTAAGCTATAATGAGATATTCTGTGTAATTTCAATTTGGGATGATTAAACGATTAAATTTTGTTTTATTCACCTTTTATATATAACATATATATCTAAATCAAAGCTTGTAGATATCTTTGACTTGAAATATCTCCTGTGTGCAACCTAAAAGAGGGAAGTTCGGGAGAGTAGGAGAGAAAGTCCTTCAAATGAAGGATTTGGGAAATTTTGTGAAGAATGTCTAATTTGAACTTAAGGTATGAAGAATTCCTTTATATAAACTCTCTCTTGATCATGGGTGAACATTCTCCTTTTGTTTGGAAAAGTTAACGTAGATGTTAAGGGTTTTATGTGATGATTTATGTTTAAGAACCAAATTGAGTTATAGGAGGGGAATCTACATCTTGCTTCCTTGCTATCTCATGAGAATACTCAACTATATGTTTGAATTATAAGTTTAGATGGCTCTATATGTATGTGTTTATGTAAACCCAAAATAATGAGAACTTTGGAAAGGTTATGGTTGGTTTTGTGTATGGATTCAAATGATTGAGAGTTTAAGGAGTGTTGTGATTAATTTGTTGTGTGATTTAGCACTTTATTTTGATGTTAAATCTATCCATTCTAAGACCTTGTTTTGTGTTTTCAAAGATCGAGTTTTGTATGGAAGTGAGCTGCCAAACAGGGGCCAGGCCGCACGTGCGGAGGTCGTGGCCACACGTGCGGAGAAGAGGAAAAAAATTGGGTTTGGCTACTACTTTCGGCCGCTCAAGCGGAGAGAAGGGACCGCACGTGCGGTGCATGTCCGCACGAGCGGAGGGGGTGGCGGCACGTGCGGCCCAGGTCAAAAACCTCGTTCGCTTCGTTTTACATGCTTAACCCTCAGCTCTTTTCGAAATTTGTGTTTGATATCTTTTGATGATTTTACATGCAATTGAAATGTAATAACGCAAGAAATGGTTTAAAAGAAGAAAGAAACTAATGTGTGTTATCTATGTGTGTAGGACACACCACAGGAGGAACCACCGCTCTGCAATAACACTGGGAGTAATAGTACAGGAATCGCACATTTGATTACCATTAATAATTCTTTTGTTTAATGTTCTACTCTTCACAAGTAGTTATGTTAATCGTATGTTGGGAATCAGTGGGAACATTGCAAGATTTTGGGTGTGCATTTGTATGACTCTGAACCTCCTCTGTATATTGGTTATGACTAATGGTTGTTGGTAATGTACCATCTTAAAAATTACCTATGATTCCGTATCAAAATGTCATACAAAGTATTAAACGGTGAAGCCAGTTAATAGAAAGGAATTGAGTATCAACGACATTGTTATGTGACTCATGTTGTGATATAATTGTTCTGACCTACTGATATACTGGTACCTTTACCTTCAGATTATTGTTAATGTTAAGGTTCTGCTAATTACGAGACAAGTATGCCGACTTTCAAAGAACCATGAAGAAATCTAAGTACATCATTGCACTAAACGTTTTGTTTGCTACGGATAATGAATATGAGCATTATGTTATCTGCTAGTTAATAGTATTGAAACATGATAAGCATATTGAAACATGATAAGCACATGGGAGGTATATGCATTATGGAACTGTGGTATCTACATATTTCTGGAAGCGTTCACTCTGTAAAATATACTTACCTTTCTGCGAATAATTATCAGCAACATTCTGTTAAACTGATATTATCTATGTTAATTCATGTGAATAAAGGGAAGAATGTGTGTATGTTCTATATGATTCTGAAGTTAATATGTTCTGTATATTTCTGGGCCGAAAGGCTGTTTTGTATATATTTCTGGGCCGAAAGGCTGTTCTATATATTTCTGGGCCGAAAGGCTGTTCTGCATATATTTCTGGGCCGAAAGGTTGTTCTGTATATATTTCTGGGCTGAAAGGCTATTCCGTTATTTCTGGGCCTATGGCCGTTTTGTATCTGAAGACCTATGGCTATTCTGGGCTTAAAACCACTCTGTTAAGAAAACTGGATCTATGGCTGTTTTGGAATAATTACAGAATGAAATCAATCATATGCCTCTGCAGTTTTATGCTTTATTATTCACATTAAACCTTACATTATTTATGTACTATTATTCATTGAGTTTCACTCATTATGTATTTTGTCTATTTTTGTAGGTAATCAACTGAGAGGCCAGTCCTAACCCTTAAGATTCGTCTCCCTCTTGTCAACCTCGGTGTGTCCAGGCACTAGCTGAAGCCCGTGCATTTTGTAACGTGTTGTTATGTTTTTGGGATTTATGCTTTGATTATCTTTCGTTAATATGTTTTGTCATACACCCAATTATGGGCTGAGTCGATGTATGTGCCTATATTTCCTGTATATTATTTATTTGATATGATGTTGTGATCCTGGCATAATAGTAATAGCTCAATGGCATAGAAGTTTTGGTTATCAGGTGCTCCCGTTCAGGCCCCATGCGTTACGTATATTGGTTTTTTTTTATTTATGACGTGGTCATGTCCAACACTTTTAGGGGCGGTTTTGGGTCGTGACAATACGTGCTTAGATCGCATGTTATCCAAATTGATTCATATGCCATATTAGTAGCCGAGCCTAGTAATTGCATATCGCATGTGTTGCATTAGTCACCTCGCATTTTTCTAACTCATTTCTTTCTTTGGCTTGGAGTACTAGGTGAGCCTTTACTCGCTTTAGCATATTGCATGCGTGTGATTGTTTCCATGTCTAGCATACTTGCCATAAGGCTAATTGCTTAAGTGCTAAGCTGTTTGAATGCTTGGGGATGAAGGCTAATTGCTTGAATTGGAACAATTTGAGTAAATGTTCATATCCGATCACTTTTTCAAGTGGTACATATTTCAAAACAAACATGAATCAAGTGTTCTAATTCTTGTAAGTTAGTTTATACTTGTGTGTGTGCGCATCACATAGTAATGCTAGCTTAATAAACCGGAACAAGAGCATATAATGTACATAAGATTCATATCATGATTAGTAGAGGCCAATCTTTGATCAAGCGAGCGGGGATGCTCAATTCATAACCTTCTCCTCTTGTACTTAAGTTCCCGAGCCGAGACAATCTTGATGATGACAGACACGTAGCCTTTGGCACGAGTCATAGGTTTCTTAGATTTCTCAAAAATATTTAGGTGGCGACTCTGTATCTGGAAAAGTAGTCCATTTTTGGTAATTTGATTCAAAATTGATTTTCCAAAAGATTTGTCGGACTAGGACTCTTTGGTGTTTATCTATTTCACATTGCACTTGTGGAATCAGATTCAAAACCGCAAGAGTCCGATACTATAGGGCTTATTTCGACTTCCGAAAGGGGGCGCGAAAAAGCCAGGCTACATAGTGCCTTGGTTGTGTTTGAAACAAGTTGGGAGTCTGTTTTCAAAAGTTGATTGCCCAAAATTTTGCTTGTTCGCTCGAGCGACTCTTTTTGTGCTCGAGCTATCTTTTATAGTCTGCAAACTACTAAGAGTTTGATATCTACGCTCGAGCAACGCTTCTTGGGCTCGAGCAAACTTTGGCAGGTCTGAATTACTATGAGGGGTGCATTGTATACTCAAGCAACCATTCTTACGCTCAAGCGGTGTTTTCATTGTGTTTGGTCACTCGAGCAACCATTCCTACGCTTGAGCGATCTGCACATATATCAGTCTGAAAAGGGTCACTTTGTTAGGAATTGACCCTTTCTAACCAAGATCGGTGAGACACAAAATAAAAAATAAGGAAGAAAAAATGAATCAAACAAATCACACACACAAGAACACACGGATTTACGTGGTTCACCCCAAAATTAGGCTACATCCACAGCTGCTGTAGTTTTCACTATGATCAGAAAAAAACAACTCACTTTTAACCTAAAAAAGGAGCCCCCTCATCTATTTATAAGTATAGAATTAAGGTTACACAGAAGCAACATAGGAATTACGAAAGTACCCAAAAAATTTCAACCAGGGGAAGACCCCCTTCCCTCTTGGGGAAAGGCCCCCCAAACCTCCCATTAGACCAGTGTTTGAGTGAGCAGTAGGATTGAGTGAACAGTACTTATCAGGGTCCACCGACCCAACACACTTTTGAGTCATTTTTCTCATCTCTCTCTCTCTCTCTAAAACCTAGATCTATTTACTCTCTCTCTAGATACCCTGTCTAAAACTCAAATACATCTTGATATGTTGATTTCTACACATAGTCCCTTTGATAAAAATATAGAGCTCACCTAGAGCTTTGTTTTAATTGGAGCAAAGTTCGTTTTCGACTTCGTCAAGTTTCAACTCTTGTTCTTCTTGGTCCTTGTCTTTGAGGTAGGGATTTCTTAACAATTTAGTTTGATTTTTAACTTAGTTATTTGTTTTTTCAAATAAATCATGGGATTTGGGGATTTTGATAAAGATCTAGGGTTTGGTGTTAAAATCAATAAAGGAGTTTTCAAAATGTGTTCTTGTATATGATTGTGGTTTTGTAAAAATGATTGGGTTGTGATAAATGGTGGATTTTATCCATGGAGATTGATTTTTACAAGAAGGGGGGTTTTGCCTTAAATTTTGAGGATTTTCTTTTTGTAAAGAGAAAATGGGATTGATGTTGGTTTTATGGAATTAGAACAATGATGATGTTGGTGATGGAGTTGGATATGAATTATCACTCCTAATTGGAAATGTTGGAAAGTATATCTGTGCTGAAAATTAATTATATATTTAGAGATATCTATTTTGGGCTATTAGTGGAGGATAACTATGATTGTTGTAGAAATTGCATGAGAAATAAGTGAATTGAAACTAATTTCTCATTCATTTACATTAAGCATTGTAACATGTTTAACAGATTGAAAATATTTATCGTTTTGAGAAAAAATGGTGAATACCTTGGTGAATCTGGGTAGGAGTGTAGTTATGGTATTATGTTGGCCTGTATGTCCTTGGTGAAAGTTCAGAAACCAGTGCGGATAGGTGCCGAGCCCTCCGGTTAGTACCAGTAAAAATAGGAATTGGTAGTGCTTGTAGCCAACTTATAGACACATCCTAGAGATTCCCAATGTTGTATCCACCACCCTCTTTTCTATTGTGACATAAATGATTTTCATGAATTAGGACATGAAACTTGGCATGGCATGGTTTTAGAAAGAGATATAAATGTAGCGTTTAATAGAGTTTTAGGATTATAATTTGATAATAGAGTTATATTTTGAGTTTGTGAGTTTTAGAATTATGATTTGAAAAGAAAAAAATTGTTTGGTTATGAGTTTTGAATTTTTGAAATTAGAAAAGTTGTTTGATTCAAAAACTTACAATTTATAACCAAATACACAACTTAAAATTTTATTCAAAACTCATACAAAAAATTTAAAATATTTTGAAAATATTTTTTATTTAAAATATAAAAAATAACAAGTGCCAATTGCCCTCCCCAAAAAAAAAACACTGTTCCAATTAACCGGTCGGACATCCTGAAGGATGATCGGATAGGCATGCCTTCGAAAGTGAGTGTGGAATCAATTTTTGAAAATTCTAACCAAACACAACACTCAAACCAATGTGTGGAATAACGTTTCCAAAGCTCCACCAAACACAACCAAAATGTTTTAACACGAGTATTGCATATGCATTCACCATATAATTCTGTTAAAATTCATACACTGTATTAGAGTATCTTTACTGGACTTTAGCTCACCCTATGTGGAAAACTATTTTCAAGTGTTAATGATATGTCTCGCCAAGGCAATGGCTTGGGAGGAATTGGAGCCAAGAGCTTCTATTTTTGGTTGTTGTATTTATTTCATACAAGCCTATGGTTTTATTTGTATTGAGTTTAAACTCACTTTTATTGTAACCAAGTACTATCTTAGAAAGTTGTAGCCAATAGGGCATTACCATATTTGTTTATTCTTATTTCTTATTTTTTACTAATGACGCATGCTATAAATTCAATGTTAGGACTTGTGAATGTATTACTGCATGTGTTACACTTTTGTAAAAATAAATAAATAAATAAATAAATAAAAAATGATGATGAAACCTTATGAATGAGAGAATATTATATTTAGACATATTTAATACCTGTAGTGGGATGATCTTATTGTAATATTTTTGGGGTGTTACATCATTATTTTTTTTATTTAACTTTTTGTTTTATTAAAAAATTAAAAATTAAAGAAATGAGTTAGAGAGACTTCAAGAACTACCACATAAGAGAGAGAATGTTTACTTTCTTTGAAAAAATAGTATTGAGGTTTTGGAGAGTTTTGAAAACACACTACAATTGCTTATATGTGTTTTATTTAATTTTTTGTTATATTAAAAAATTAAAAATTAGAGAAATGAGTTAGAAAGACTTCAAGAACTGCCACATAGGAGAGAGAATGTTTACTTTCTTTGAAAAAATAGTATTGAGGTTTTGGAGAGTTTTGAAAACACACTACAATATGATATACATATATTGCAGAAATGATGGTTTAAGATAACCTCCCTCATCCCATTCCCATATATGTAAGACTAGTGATAATCTGTGCTATGCACGAGACTTTATAAATTAAAAATATATATATTATAATTATCTTAAAGTAATTTAATATTTTGACTTGTGAATTTATAATTTACCTTTTATGTTTATAACTTTTTTAAATTATTAGTTTAAAAAAATTAATATATATATATATATAAATCTATTTAGTGTAATTTTGATAATTTGTATTAAAAAAAATTACACCTGATTAAATGAAATTAAATGAGTTATGACATACCTCTTCTTATTATGAAAATATACAAATTTAAAAGTTATAATTAAGACAAATATACAATTTTATTATTAATGTGAAGTGAAGTGATATTTAACAATAATTTATATGATATTTCTATTATTAATCCATAATTTAGTTACATTCTTTTAATTTCACTTCATAGCTAAAAATACAATATGAATATAATACACACACAGATTTGTAGTATCTTTAAGAATAAGAGATTTCAAAAAAAAAAAAAAAATCAACTTTCAACATTTTCTTTTAATTTTTTTTACATTAATTTATTTTAAATTTGAATAAAAAATTTGATTTGATCTGAATTATTTTAACTTTTTCATTAAATTTTATCAATTTTTAAAAGAACTATCATTCTTATTCCAATTTATTTTCTTTTCATACTTTTGATGGGGAAAAAAAGTATATAATATATATATAACATAAATTTCCAACGCTTCATCTTTTTAAATTTTTATCAAATTATAATTTGATAAAAAAAATATTAAGCGTTGAAAATTCTCTTAATTGAAATTATAGTGAAATAAATATTGAAATAGTAAAAATTTGAGTATGTAGTTGGTTGAAATCTATAATTTTATTAATTCTCTTCTCATATTTATATAAGAATTGACACTTATGACTACATCATTATAAGTCAGATTATGAAAAGTTTTTTGAGGTGTCAAACATTTTTCATTTTTAAATATCCTACCTATTAAAAAAAAGAAAAAAAAAAGAAAAAGAAAAAAATGTGTAGCTTTTGGATATGTATTTTGTCATGTGGACATAAACAACTAATGTTTCAATTTAAAAAATTAAAAAGTAAAAAAAAAAAAAATTAGATTTGGTTTTTTGGGGATAAAAGAAGCCATCAATGTTTCAAACCCCCTTTCCCTCCCACCCCTTTTGACCCCCTTTCCATCCCATTGGCCAGTTTTTCTTCTTCTTCTTATTCTTCTTTTTTTTTTTATTTTATTTTTATTTATCTTTAAATTTTTTTTAGAACAAAAAAAGGAAAAAGAAAAAGAAAATCTTCTTTATATAATTCTAGTATGAAAGTTATCTACTAGTGGAAAGAATTATTATAGCACTTTGCAACCAAAGTATTTTCCAAAAATCAATGTTGCTCATCTATATACTATTTAAGATGGACTATTTTAATCACATAAAAAAATAAAAATTATATTTAGAGATTATTACTATATATTATGCTATTATATATAACTATAGCGGTAACAAATTAACTATAATATATATATGAAAAGTTATACTAAGCTTTTATTTTTAATTAATTGTATTATAATTAACAAACTAACAAGTAGAAATAATAGTATAATGGGATAGAAAGAGGATAAAAATAAAAAACACAATGACATTTAAAAATTTTAAATTTACCTAGTTATACAAAAAATCTAATGTTATAGTAATGTCTTGAATTCTCAATAAATTTTCATATTTTCTATAAAATAAAATAATAATAATAAATAAAAATTCGATACCTATTTTTTTTTACTTCAATTTTATGGTCTTCCTTGAAGAAAACAAAATCTGATTAAAATCTTTGGTACATAATGGATATAGATACTTCGATTGCAACCATCATCACCAATAATTATTCTCTACCATGCAAACATGTAAACAAACACATAAACCTCACTAAAACCAAAACCAAAACCAAAACCAAAACCAAACCAACAATAGAAAAAGAGAATCACATAGCGAAAAAAATAAAATTAAAAAACAAATAAATTTATGAAGTGGTAGGATGTTACCTCCAACAATTTAGACCTCGCCCAGCCCAATCTATCAGCTCCTTCGCCAGTGCCTGCAAAGTCTAAGAGTTGGGATGACTAATTAGATTATTCTTTAAATATAACTTGAAAATTGATTAATTTGTCTCATTAAATGATTTTAAAAATTAAAAAAAAAAGAAGATAATTATATTACTAAATCATAATTTATTGTCATAAATTCTTATTTTCTTTATTTTTGTGTGGTTTTTTTTTTTTGTTTGTTTTTTTTTTCCAATTTATTTAAGATGGAGTTGTGGGTTTCTATTTCTTTTTTAAAATTTAATTTATATGTGGTTTCTATTTGTTTTTAATTATTATTATTTAGGTAAGTTATGATGTGAGTTAGATATGTGATAGATATGTGAGTTTTATTGATTTAAGTATGATGGTGAGAGATATTTTCAAATTAGATTAGTTTAGATAGACTTTAAAAAAAATTTAAAATTTAAAATTGGATATTGAGATGCAAAAGAAAGATTTTAACTGAATAAATAAAAATCAAATTTATTAATTTTATTTGTTTGTATATCTGATTTTTAATTTATTTTTTTTTTGTGTGTGTATAATATATAAGATATAGATAGATATCTACAACGTTCATGAAAAATATTATCTAATTTTTAAGGGAAGAAAGAAGGAAGACAAGTTTTAATATTTCTTTTTTTTTTTGGAAATTGGTGAGAGATATTAGGATAGAGAGATTATGAAATATTTTTGTTATCTTTCCATTTGAAATTCATAAATTAAGGGATAATTATTATTTCTAAACTAATTAAATAAATAAATCAGACAATAGTTATTTTAATCTATTTTATAAATTGAAAAATCAATAATTTTAAAATGAGGGTTTTGAACTCTTAAGAGGTTTCTTATTAGAAATTCCTTTTTCATTAATATATAGATATGACCACAAGAAAAAGCCCAAAGCCCATGGATCGGTTCAACCTGACCATAAAATGTATGGGTTGGGCTTGGGCTTCACTCTCTCTCTCTCTCTCTCTCTTAAACTTTTTGTGTTAGTAATTATATTTCCACAAGATTTCAATGCATACAATTTAATAACATAATCGTAATGGATATAATTTTATAAATAAATTACATTTTTTTATATTTTTTATGATTCGATATGAAATTTTAATTGTTGTGATGCACTTCAAAATTTGACATTATGATTTCTTAATTATTTTTCAAAGAATTTTGGATTTTATAAAAAAAATCTGAATTAAAGCCAAAATCTGACCAAATTAGGTCCATACGAGCCAAGCTGGCCCCTAAGCCCGTAAAGCCATACTTTTAAGCCCATGGGAAGGCTTAGGCTTTATAAATGTAGACCAGGTTAGCCCAAGCCTGGCCCATTGACTAGTCAGGTATTGTGTTTGTCATTCAATCTGGGCAGTTGGACTGGTCGAATGGTTGGGCTAGGATTAAGGTAATGAATCTTCTGGTGCTGATTGGTGTAGTTTGTTCTACATTAAAAGCAGATAATTTAAAAGCAGAAGTCATAAGCATCTCTCAACTAACTTTTAAAAATTATTATTATTTTTTTTTAATTTATTTAAATTATTTCTGCCTAATAAGTTATAAGAAAAAATTGTATCAAACAGTTTAGCATAGACTCCTAAAATAAATATTATATATATATATATATAAGCACCTCAAATATTCACAACCCAAAACACAAACCCTAATTTTAAAACACCACAACCATATTCATCGCCGGTGCCACCTCTGTCCTCTGTCATTCCCTCATGGCGCATTTTTCCTCCTCCACTGTAATTAACTTATGTCATAAATCATACACTTCCACAAGTCTCTCGCTGCGAATCACCTACTTTCAAAATTGACTGTGGAGGTCTAAAATGGAAGAGAATGATCTAGGAGTGGTGATGGTGGTAGTAGCGGCAATAGAGATTGAGAGTGACAACAACAGCGGCTAATGAGAGGTAGATGGATGGAATTATGATCTTAAAATTGAAGATGAGAGTATTATTAGAATAAAGAGACGTGTACTATTTTTTTTTTATTATGTGTACACATGTGCATTGAGAAGGTGTTTATGAAATGTGTTCACTAAAAGTATTTGTGTATAAAAATAAAATTACTCAACATGTAATTCAGTTAACCCAAATGCCATTCATTTGAAGAAAAAGACATTTAAGATGCACATATACCGTCCCTTGAAACCCTGTCCCCTCTCTCTCTCTTTTGATAAAATTAGTACTTTGCTATTCAATTTATTATTATTATTATTATTTGTTGGGCATCGCGGGTAATTTTTATTTCATAGCAGTCCAATAATACACATCTCTTTCAAAACATGGATGGATGCATTGGTTAGACCACGTATTTGCTAATATATTACTGTTTGAAGGAACAAATTAAAATAAAAAACAATTAAAAGAAAAGAAAAAAAAAAGAAGAGAGATTCCCTTTGTCTTTCAAAAACCATTAATCTAAAGATTCGCTTTGTCTTTAATGATAATAATCATAAAATATGAGGATGGCTCCTCCCCAGTTTGGAAATTTGGACTGGATCATCCAGTTTTTTCAATGGGCCCATTTTTGGACGTATAGTTGATAATTTGAGTCGTTCATACTTTTAGATTCATCGAGTAAACTATTCATGTAAAAAGTTTAGTTAATCAGATAATGATAATTACATATTTAAATCAATTTTGTATTTAAAAAAAATGAATTGTTATATTTAACATCAAGGTCCATTTTTTTCATGCAAAATTAATTCGAACATATGGTTACCATTATCCAATTAACTTAATTTTGCTATGAATAATTTACTCGAAAACTTTAAAATGTGAACGGTTTAGATTATGGTCCAAAAATGAGCCCACTGGAAGACTCGATGGTCAAGTACAAATTTCCAAATTGGAGAGGAACTGTCCTCATAAAGTATATATAGTGGTTGACACATGTAATGGATGTACAATTTAAGTAAGTGAAAAAATAAATAAATGGTAAAATTTTGTAATATGTATTGCTCTGATAGTAAGAATTTTTGTGAGACACGTGGCATAAAGAAAATCATACAAAGACTTCATATCAAGTCTAACCTTTACTTAATATAATAAGATAAGGGGTCACTGTTGTGCACCTCGTAAGGCCCGTTTTGGGTTCTATTTTGATTATTTGAATCATTTATTTTTTAGAAAATATCGAGTGGAATATACTTGTAAAAAATTAAATTGATTAAACATCAATAACATCTTCATCAAATTACATTTGTAGATTAAAAATAAATAAATTGTAAATAAGAATGTAAGTGCAAAACTGAAAGCAAATATGATTTGATAAAGATACTATTAATCACCACAAATAAGATTGTAAGAATGAATTTTTTACACATCAACATTAATCACCGCCCATTAAGCCGTGGTCAGCATTTTCTATTTAACAATACACAATCATCAGTCATTGTCTTTGATTGCCATAACATAAACTAAACATGAGGTTTAATGAGGATGGCGATAAGAAAGTAGTACAAATAAAAATAAAATAAAAATGTTCCCTTTGTTTATTTATTCCATCAAAAAAGTAAACTGATGGTAGTTTATAAAATAAGGAGATGATAGGCAATTAGTTTCATATAGAAATGGTGCAATAATGGCTCTAACACCACTGTTGCATCAATGATCAATTTCTTGTTTCTTCTGCTCATCAAGTTCATGAAAGGTGGCAACAAACTCAAACATCCTCCTTCGTTTCCTCTGGTTGTATCTTTCATAAGTTCCATGACATTGTTCAGTTCTAGCATCCTTTTGTATGAAGCCAAATTCCATTAAAGGGCATTTTAATTTGGTAGAACAAATCATTGATGGAAACATAGCAGTGGCCCAACCAGTAAAAATAGGCACGGTATGAAATTCAACATACATTTTTTTTTTTTTGGGATAATTGGATGTCCAATATACGCGTACCGAGACTAATCTCGGGACTTTGAAGTTAAGGTTTGGACAAATCTCCAGTGACCCTAAGGTTTGAGATGTTTGACTTTCATGATATTCGACCTTCATGAGATTCAACCCTACGATTTAAATAACCGTTTCAAATTTTGACCAATTTAACTCAAATTGACAATTTTAAAGATCAAAATGACAAAATAAAACTTAAGAGACTAAAATGACAAGAAAAACACATATTTTAGAGATTAAAGTTGTCTTTTATCCATTGATATAATATTTTGGAAATTACACTATTCTCTTTTGAGCTGTGAAAAATTTTATCCATTGATATAATATTTTGGAAATTACACTATTCTCTTTTGAGCTATGACAAAATAAATAAATAAATAAATAAAGTCTCATAATTTATACATAATTACATTGAACGCTCTTAAAATTTCAATTCACATAGTACATTTATCCCATTTTCATCAATAATTCATTGATTATGTGAAAAAGAAAAAGACATTTAAGATGCACATATACCGTCCCTTGAAACCCTGTCCCCTCTCTCTCTCTCTAAGAAACCCTAGTTGCTCTCTCTTTATCTTCTCATTAAAGGGGGGAGAGTTTCATTTCTTCTCCTGTGATTTCTATCACCATACTAGCCACTCTTGCTCTTCTTGTTTCTATCATCGGCTTGCCATCAAAGAAGCTTTTAGATCCAGACTCAGAACTAATTCATGACTAAGATCTGATGTTATTAAACACGTTGTTATATGTCAGGCAACCACCTCAGATCTAGAATATTTTATTTTGTAACGTAGAGACGGGGATTAAGGCACCATAGCTATCGGTTACAATGATAAACGGATCATAAAGATAATTGGTATTGTTTGTTTGGTGTTGATCATTTTGTGTTTTTGTTATTTTAAATTGTGTGGCAATAATATCTCTTTATGTAAAGGTTTCCTCCTTTCATGGTAGTTTTCTCCTCCTTGCGCAGATGTTTGTTTTTCTCCCTATGTAGAGACTCGTATTCGCAATGTGTCGAGGTTCTCTTTATCTCTTTTATGATCTATTTTGTACTCCGATGTACTTTATTGGATGACTTATTGTTGGATGTACAATATACAAAATATTGAATTTTCTCATCCAAAAAAAAAAAAAAAATTATGGATGAAAAATTATGTTTTTATCTTTTTTATACTAAAATGCGTATTTTTCTTTTTTTTTTTTTAACATACCTTTGTTTATTTTTGTGTTTTCACACTTTTTATATTAATTTTGATCACTTTAGTCTCTACTAAAAGGGAGGTCAGTATAGTTATGTTAAATTTGTGAAATTATATGTATATATATTTTTTTCAAGGCCAGTGTAATTTGCTTAATATTTTTATTTGTTGGAATGGAGTTTGGCATGCTATAAAGTTTTTTTTTTTTTAATTTTATAAAATCCAAGGTATGTCATGTCCTCGTCGTCTAGCCCAATTAGACTTGAGTTATTTCATATTTGAATAGTTAAAAAGTAATCCTTAAAAGTCTTGAAATTAACGATCAAACAAACCTCCACTAAACCCTACTACACAACATTTTTTATGTGAGTTTATGCATAAAATTTTTACGTCCAAAATACAAATTACAATTATCCAAAAAAACTACATTAAAACACAATTAAAAATATAAATTAATTGATAAAATTAAATTTACAAGAAGCAAATTCAAACTTTGCTTTAATTTATTCTTTAACACTTTTATGTTTGATGTGACGTATATGAACCACCAAAATTCAAGCTTGATTTGCTTATTTTTATCACTTTAGTTATTATTTTATTTTTATTTTGTTTTGCACGCCAAGTGATTCTTATTTCATAGTAGTCCAATACTACACATCACTTTCAAATCACTTTCAAAGGGGTCACAAGTCCCAGGAGGAGCAAAACATTGATACATTGTTTAGAACAAATTCCAAAACTGGTTGGCCATTCTACAATTGAGATTCCAAAAGTGTCTAATATGTGAAAGGAAAAAAGATTCTAACCCTATTCGATACCATTGAGAGCTCAACTTTTAGTACTACATAGGTGATTGTGGTAAATTAAAAATTAATACTTAATATATCACATTATTGTTAACAAATTAGGATCAGGCGTGTTTCATGATGCATTAGTGATAAAAAGTTAAGTTTGTTATCAGTGTTTGTTGACTTGTTTGCAATGGTGGTGTCTGTTATTGTTGTTTTGTTGTGTTGTTCGTTGGAATCTCTCCAACTTGGGCTTGAGTATATCTGTGTTTTTCTTGGTGTCAATCTAGTTGGAATTAGAAAGTAACACTATGTTGCTCTTGCTTCTTATCCTCCTTTTGTTGATGTTTTCTTGTAAGCTTTGTTTTATTTGAATTCATCAATAAAAATTTTCTTTACCGATCAAAAAAACTTATATCAAAATCTCAATTTGATTCATTCACTTTTAATTGTAAGTTTTAATTCAGAAAATATTTTTTCCCTTTAAAAGAATAAAATATTTGATTTTTTTCATTGATTTTGAAAAATATTTTTCATTGATTTCATTTTTCATTATATCAAATGTCAGAAAATATGAAAATCCTTTTTCAAAAACTTCGGTCCAACAAACGTGGCGTATATTTATAATTTTTTAAAACACTTTTTAATTATTTTATATTTTTCAAGATATTTTTTTCTCACATTTACAATATTAACAATTGTCATGGAAATACTTCTTAATTAAAATATTTTTCTAATATCATTAAAAATTATTAATTGGCTTGATGATTCATTAATAAATAGGTCATTTGTTATGTGATTAGAAACTTAAAAGACAAAATGTAATTTTTAAAATCGCAACAGAAATAATTTATATTTTAAACAAATTTTAGAACGTGTATTTGTATTTACCCTATAATCTTTTGACACACGAATCATTTTTTTCCCCTTGGGTAGTGTTCAGTGTATAGATTTTGATAGTAATTTCAAAAAAAAAAGAAAAAATATATAAAATATAATTATATAACCTTAAATTCATAAATCAAACATAACTTTAAAATAAACCTCAATCTTCCACCTGGACCAAGTATTATGGGGCTGTAAACGACAAAGCCCTAAACATTTCGTGAAGTCAAAGACAATGCCCCAACACCATGACACATATAATAAGCAAGGGATATGATATCAAATAATTTAGAGATTCCACACCTAAAATAATATTAGCTTCAGCACTGATAAATTTTTTAGATCTATACCAACCATAACCACCGATCATTGACTGCAGTTTTCCATTTGGCATGGGTTTCACCAGAGGAGACTGACTGGGTTCGTGTTTTGTTTTGATAATTTAAATTAAAGTTATGTGTGGTGTATACGATTTATGAATAAAATTATAAATCGAATCGTGAATGCAGATTAACAAATAATCAAATCGCAGTCTAGACAGTTTAGGCGATTTCAATTTACTAGTTATTGAAGAATAATCTTATTCAATTATCAAGTATTTACATAACATATAACATTAATTTACATAATATTTTCATATATGCAACACTAACTAATTTTACATAATATTTTTCATTTATATAATACTAATTTATAATAAATTTCATATCTTAAATCTCTCACACTGATTTTACTTTGATATTTTATTAAAGGTAAAAAAAAAATATTTGTATTAATTATAACAGAACAGTTTCAAAAGCGGATTATAAATTTGAAACCGTGGATCAAATTAAACCGCAATGAAAACCTGCCCTTGTTTACTTATTTGATCAAGAAAGTAAGTTGATGTGGATCTTTAAATTGAAGTAATGATAGGCAATTAGCTTGTTTATTAACAATTAATTGAGTTTGAGCTCGAGTTGAGCTTGAGTCTAGTTTAAATTGAGCTCGACTCATTAAATATTTGATAAATTTAAATTCTGGTCAAGTCAACTCGATTGCATGAAGGAGATGAGTTTGATCTCGGGTTTGAGCTTGAAATATTTTTTTTAATTAATTTACTTATTAAGATTAAAAAAAATTATAAAATTATGAGCAAAATATACAAGAATGCGTATTCATCAAAATCAAATATGTAAATTTCTAGAAACACCAAACACAGATAAAAAAATAAAACAAATTAATGAAAATTTATTTAATATATTATTAAAATAAATATTAATTTATTTTATTTATGTTCACGAGTTTTATCAAGCTGAGCTTAGGCTACTTGAAAGCAATTCGATTAATAAACAAGTTTAAAAATCGATCTCAAACTCATTATTTTAGTAAACGAACCGAGCTCAAACGAGTAGAGCACGAATTGTTTACGAATAGTTCGGTTCTTTTTTTCTTTTTCTTTTTTATCAGCAAAAAAAAGCTTTATTGATGGAAAAACATACAAAGTATGAAAAAGTACATCAATAAATAGGAGAGTGCAAAGAGCATCACTGTGTAACACCAAAATCCCGACTAGGTTGGCACCAAAATGCACACTCAATCATCTGCTGGCATAGAACTCCAAGCTCAAAGTTGGTGAGAAATTAACAAACAGAGCAAAACAAACACCTAAGACCACCAAAAAAGCAACCCCAACAAGCACCTAAACTCATTGCTGCCCCTGCTGCACAAGCATAAGCAGCCCAACTACAACCTAGATCAGACACAACTTCAACAACAACACCTTCACCCCAAGCATTGTTCAACCTGATTTGAGTTAAGCACTATAGCTAGAACTGAGTATTGCACCCCTGAGCACAACATCAAAAACTTCATCAAGGCAGACATCAGCAACACCAGCAGTGATGAGACTAGTGCAGACAGCAGCAGTTCAGCACACAACACTAGTAGCAAACAACCAACCAAACCTCTGTTGCCATGAACTCCATTCAGACCAACAACCAAATCAAACCAACAACCAACCAGACAAAGAGCAGAAGACTAATTGGTTAGGCCAAGCACAACACCTGAGCACAAACCCAATCCACCACAGAACCAGACAACCAAGACAGAAAAACATTAGCAGATAAAACAGATAAACAGAACACACCGCTATTCAGAAGGCAGAGTTTCACCAGTTATGCAAAATGCAGACTAACACCTGCTTGAGATTATACACAATCTCATTAACTGAGTAACCAAGAGAAGGGTTAGAAGCTTTAAACCACAATGCAATCCTTAACTTGATAAAATTACATAACCTTTCCAAATCCACTAATGCACCATTAAAGAGGTTGTCATTCCTCTGCCTCCAGATGGACCAGAACACAGCCAGTGATATGACCTTCCAAATGACCCTCACCTTTTTTTTATGACTATAACTAGGCCACTATTGCAAGAGACCAGTCACTGACCCCGGCATCACCGAAGAGACTTCCTACCAATTAAGAACATTGGACCAGATCCTCCAACTAAAAGGACAATACAGCAGCACATGATTCACCATTTTGATTTCATTTCTACAGAAAATACAGTTAACATTTACAACAGCACTGAGGACTCCAATTCTTTGAAGGTAACATGCTATCTTGAGTCTCCCTTTCTATGTCAACCACCCAAAGAATTGCACCTTCGGTGGAGCCACATTCCTCCAAATGAATTTCCTTATTTGTGCAAAAACATTAGATGAAAATTCATTTCCTTTATAGGCAGAGGCAACAATAACCTTACCAGTCTTATCTGCATTCCAACTCAAAGTATCCAACACTCCATCCTTAGAGCAAGTGCATTTAGTAGCAATACCTTCAACCTCCTTAATTCTTCAATTTCCCATTGAAACAAATTTCTCCTAAAACCCAAAATCCACTCTTCATTACCACACCTCCTGCTTTTAACCATTGCCATTGATTCAATTTTATTAAGAGACAAAGAGAATAATCTAGGAAATGCATCTTTTATGCACCCAGAACCAACCCAATTATCTATCCAAAATTTTGATTCTCTCTCATCACCAACTATAAGTCTTGTGTTATCCTTAAAAAATTCCATCAGCTCAGGGCAAGTTCCACCAACCCCCAAGATATCCCTTCGGACCATAAACAACCTTGTGCTTGTTACAGGCAAAGACAACCAACCTCCACCAACCTCAGGGTATTTGCTGCAAATTACCTGTTTCCAGAGAGTTCCATTCTCACACCTGTAGACGTCCCCGAACGCCCCGGGAGGGATGAGCTCCCGTTCCGTTCAGTTGGGGTCACTACAGCTCAGGACTCTCAAACTGTCACGGTTCTAAGTCTAAACCAAAGAGTCCAAATCCGGAAAATCGTTTTGAGAAAACAGATTTT
This sequence comes from Camellia sinensis, assembly GCF_004153795.1. NCBI lineage: Eukaryota > Viridiplantae > Streptophyta > Magnoliopsida > Ericales > Theaceae > Camellia > Camellia sinensis. The sequence continues at coordinate 26,034 of NW_021027647.1, read as the reverse complement.
TAGAAAAGAAGTGCCAAACATGGACTGCTTTGCCAGATACAAGATCGACATCTAAATATTTTAATTTTGGAAATTTAGGAAACCCTGACTCTGTTTGCCTTAAGGCCACGATCGTCCGTCATCACCAAATAGTGCCTCGCTCGAAACTTGGTACGATTGGGTGGAAGGTCACTTCGTGAGCACCTCCCGCGCTCGCCCGATCAAAAGATGCGGCCTCTTACTAACCATGATATTCAAATTTTTTGAAAACATTGTGTTTCTTTATCTCCGGTTCATTAAGGTCTAGATTACTATTGTGATGCGCACAGCATTACAAGTATAGGACTGGTCCTAAATTGGAACAAAACATTTCATGTTTGTTTTTTGAAAAGTTATTGATGTGCTACTCACCAAGTAGGCTAAGACTTGGATTTGCTACGCTCAGGTGGGCTTATGAGAAAACATGAATTTTCGCCACATATCTAGTGGCTTAAACTCACAGTTTGATGATTTGTCCAATGCAAGTTACCCAACCTTCACCACGTCATTCAAGGCAGTTATATCACATAAGCAGTATAGCCTACTGGTAAGCATCTTTTATGGTACACTCACATCGCATGCAAGGATGCTAAAGCATAAAACTCACCGAGTACTCCAAGCCAAAACAAAAGAAAGGGTAAATTTAAAAATCATGCATGATCCTAATTATACAGAAATTGCCTAATGCAACGAGCATGCCAAAGGCAATCTATTAGCGAGGCTGGCTATTCTGAAAACATGGGCATACTGAATCTACGACTTAACAGGTATTCATTTTGGAATTGAAAATACAATTGCAGTTAGTATGATGCGCCGAAGCCCGGTGTATGCCAAAACAGGGGTATTAATGATGCAAACATGCTGTCATACATATATGTCTAATTGAAATATGCGCTCATCTAACATCATAAGGCGGTAAAATAAAAGGGAGAAAGACGTGGCGTTGGAAGACATACATCACACACACGCACACTGTATTACAGTTACCCCTCGCGCAGAGGTCCGAATTGTAAAATAGTACAGTCCACATAATACAGAATCACTAACTAATTTTACAAATTAACTAAGAAAAAAAGATAAACTGGCGCAGCCCAGGGACTGCCTTGACTCTTCTATTCGGATGGATGAATGACTGCATGTTCGCGGCTGCCTTGCGCGAAATCCCACGGCGATGACGCCGAGTTAGCCTCTGTTTGCATTATACCTTGGGAAGCGCGCAAGCCCGGAAGACTGTGCATTCTTTGATTTCATTGGCGACTTAGAGTATGGAAAAGGGTCATAGCAATGTATTTTCGAGCTAGAATGTATCAGTGCCTCGATCATCGTGCCACCAATCACGGCATCTCGAGCATGATGGCGACGAGAATGTCGAAATTGTGCAACTGTCATAGTATAGAAGATGACATGAAACAAACAGAAGACGTAGAGTCAGCAGTTCTATTGGATAATCCGGATAGTGTCGCGGATGGAATTGAGACACGTTCCGTCACTCTGTGAGTACGAAACGTACCTTTCCGGCTTGGGCTAACTCCTATCCCAAGCACTATGATGCCAATATGCATTGCATATGCATGAAATCAACTAAGATTACATACGTAGCATACACAATTGCATGAAATGGATACCACGATGCACGAGAATAACATGGCATACACAATGCGCTAACATACAACCTAACATACGCAATGCTATGAAATGAAATGGCATACACAATGCAATATGGGCTTACACCAACATGAGTGGACCACAGCCACACTCCCATCAGTAGCCATAAGATGAAAAATGAGACCCTCGAAATGCGTGCACACATGCACGCAAACCGAGGACCGACTTTAAGGCACCAAATGCCACTCTAACAAGGCATGGCAAGGCATGAAATATGGCATACAAACATGCAAGTTTCAGCAGCAAAACATGACCCAAAACAGCCCCGAATCATGACGATATAGCACCCGATGCATGAAATGGTCCCGAAATGAAGATTAAGCGCATGAAATGACTTGTAGCTACATCAAGCATGTATTATTTGCTTATGACATGTGAAGACAGATTCAAGGCAGTCCCAAAATAAGCATGTTTTCAGTTCTAATCAAGGCCAAAAAGCAAGCACAAATAGGGCAAAACTAACATGCAAAAAAGGCCCTAAATGTGAGATAAAGAAGTGAGTCACAGATGCAGACCTCAAACAGATTAGGGCCCTTCAACAATGTTGAAGAGGGGCCCAAAATATGACCTTTTACAGTTTACAACAAACCCCAAAAACCAGCACAGGTATGGCTAAGATCTCATGCAAGAAATGGGCCAAAAGAGGGTCAAAAAAGAAAATGGTGGTTTCTGGCCTTGAACACAAAGGGGCCCTTCAACAATGTTGAAGAGAGGCCAAAAATAATGCATTTTACAGTTGATGGCCGGACCCAAAACAGTATGCATGCAAGCCTAAAATACTACTCAAAATAAGGCCCAAAAGAGAGATATAACCTAAAGTGCATAAAGGATGCCTCAAACAGTGAAAGACCCTTAATGAAACATGAATATGGGGTCAAAATAAGGCCATTTTTAGTTCGGTCCAGGGTCCAAAAACAGAAGCATAAGAGGCTAACAAACCATGCAAAAATGGAGCCAAAAGAGAGATATAAAGGAAACTGATAAATGAAAGCCACAAACAGCAATGAGCCCTTCAAAAATGTTGAATAAGGGCTCAAAATAAGCAACTTTACAGTTTATAACATGTCTCAAAACAGTCTACACGTAGGCCAAAAATACTACACAAGGAATATGCATACAATAGGGATAATGAAGCAAGTGCAACAAGGAGGCCTCAAACAGTGAGAGACCCTCAAACAAAAGTGAAAAGGAGCTCAAAATAAGCCTAACTCCAGTTAGGGTCGGAGTCCAAAACAGCAAGCAAGTGTGACTTATGTATTGAACAAAATATGGACCAAAAAGGGAGAAATGGAGCTACCCTTGAAGACTTGTCTTTGGCAGCTCTTTGGCTTGAGTTGCAGCACTCCTCGGCCTTGAAGGACAACCTCCAGCTGCTGGAATGGAGGGTGGAAGGGCCTTGGTGGTGGTATGAAAATGAGTATAGGACTTGAGAGGTTGAAGGGTTGAAGTGTATAGAGGGAGAGAGATACAACAAGAGGCTTGAGGGGGATTTTTTGTAACCCTAATCACAGAGCTGGAGCCTCTGTTATAAAGGAAAAAAAGGGGGGGAAAATGGAGGGAAAACCAACCAAGTTTTCCTCCAAAAAGCAGCCCCCCGGATACAGAATCTGGGGGGAAAACAGATGCATATTTGCACTGTAGCTGATGTAAGGATCATGGCCGGCTGCTTATCTAGGTTGCAGGTGGCCGGCCGGTTACTTCCCATGGCCGGCCGCCCAAGGGTCAAAAGGTTCAAGTGTGATTAATGGCCGGCCACCACAGAAAGAGATCCTCTGATGTGTGCACAACACAACCCTGTGATTAAACACTGGAAAAAGTGAACCAGGAGAGATAACAACCCACTTTTCAAAGGGGTTCAAAAGGGTCAACAGCAATTACTGGCCGGCCACCAAATATTGGTGGCCTCCCAGATGTGTACATCACAAATATGGGGTTTAGGGTTCAAGAAAATGGCCCAAGGGTGTTCAACATTGGCTTTGAAGTGAAGAAAATCGGGCGACGGAGGGCGATGAAGGGATAAAGTTGGCTGACAGAACAATTACTGGCCTCCCACCCCTCTACGGCCTTCTTACCAATGAAACAGAGGTCCCTGCCAAAAATGAACCAAAACTAATGCAAAATGAGGGTTCGGGGGCCGAAACGCGCAGTTCGAAGCCCCGAAAATGGGCTGTTAGGCACCGGGAGTGGTGTACGACCACGAAGTCGGTCTCTCAGACCACAGTGTCCCTCAAAAGGGAGCAAATAAGAAGTATGCCAAAAACCAGAGCAAACGGAGATGGTTAAGCGGTCCCGAACCGAGGCACACCGCCAACGATTCCGAAAAATCGGGAACCGGACTCCAAACGGGCAAAAATGGCCTACGACCATGAAACGTAGCCTACGGCCACTGAGAGATGATCTACGAGACCTCTCCCTCCCTTCGCGAAAAGAAAATAGAGAAAGCCGAGGCTGGTTCGCAAACCGAGGCAAAGCACGAAAGGGTCCGGAAGTCCGGAGGCAAGGCTCGCAGCCGAGACTCTGAAACTTCTGAACGAGCACAATATGCAACATCACCAAGCGCTCAATTGGTGACGTCTGAGTCTTAAGGTCGGTCAAAAATGGGGTGTCTACAGTTGCCCTTCTTTGACAGAACTCGAAAGTCATAAGTGACAGAAGTGAATGTCAAAGCCCAGAGACGACCAATTTTTGACAAGGCCGAAGACTTAGACAAACATACAGAATAACACAAAAGTGCCCGCAGGCATGCCCGCAGGCAGGGGCAAAATGCAACTGATAATGCAAGAAACCGAAGATAACTCAATGATCATGCAAATGCAGCAAGCTGTAATGAAGCAAGTATTCGCAAATAGATGCAACAGTTTTAAGCAAGAATGCAAAGCAACGACTACATTTCATGTAGTTAGGAATGTAGAGAATTATTCAATTCTCGTCGCGTCTCACACGGAGAAGATACGATACCTGCGCGATTCGTCTGGTCGCACCAGCTTCAAATGAACCGTACATACAATATCGTACCTGCAAAATAAAGAAACTCAACAAGCACAACATATCTAACAGCATACTGTTCAATGTGACATCGAATGCAGACGATCACTGTGTTGATAGAAAAGTGCATCGCAATGCGGGAAGAAACGCACGTTTCGGCGAGGGTGACTCGATCGCAGCCTCCGGTCCACCTCCCGGAGAGGTTACAATATGTTAAAAAAGGATATACTTCACCTTCGATGAGTAAACGATGAGACATGTATTGGAAGTTGAAACTGAAGTTCCGGCGGGGCGATTTCGCGCCAGAAAGTGCACTTCTCTTGTACTTTTTCAGGTCTCGGGGACTCCAATCCTCCTCAAAATTTGCAAGGACCTTGGAGGGCATGTGGGGAACATGGCCGGCCAGTTTTATGGGGAGGAGGATGTGGCCGGCTAGTTCTTGAAAAGTAAATGGCTGGCCAGCCAGAAAAAGTGGTCGGCCGGCCACTTTGCCTAATCTGGGGGCGATTTTGTCCTTTCGGCCTCTTTTCTTAAATACATCCACCCAAACACTTCGGGCTCATAAGTGTAGCTCCAAAATCTTCCTCTCTACCTTCCCAAACCATTTTCTCCCTCAGATCCGGGCTCTATACGCGTTTTCCAACGCCCCACGCAAGTTGTTTTCGCGAAATCTTTCAGTTTCAAGCACTTTGAACCGATTAAATTTTGGTTTCGGGGCTTCTTTTCTCATTTTCGCCAGTTGAGGTGAGTTTGTCTCAATATTTGGAAGATTTTCTCGGGAGTTGACTTTTGTTGACTTTTTCGCTTCCTGAGAGTTGACTTTTTCCAATTTTGGCTCATTTTTGCCCCTTTTGCAGATTTCTTGAAATGGCGGGTCAATTTCCCCACGGTAGAGGTTCTCCAGGCGCCGAGGGTGAGCCTGACATCATGTCTCTGCCTCCGAGGGTCTGCCCCTTCATACCCGAGAGGTATGATCCACCAGTACACGTTCTTCCGCGGACTGTTTTTCATCATTTTACCGAGTTCGACGAGCGAGCACCCGGGGATCTCCTCTTGTGGGAGCCTGAGTATCATCTCTCCCATGAGGCACGAGAGGTATTCACTTCATTCCTACCTTTTCTGTAGCGTATTACGAATTTTTCTTGCATTCTGCTTGCATTTTGAACACACAGTCTTATCACTAGAATTCCTGAGCACTCAGCCCATAAATTGATTGTGAACACACAGCACACACTGATCGAGTTTTGAACACGTAGCCTAAACACTCATATTCTCAGCACACAGCCCAAATTGACGGTGAACACGCAGCACACACTGATTGAGAGTTGAACACACAGCCCAAACACTGATTTTTTAGGACACACAACCCAAATTGAAGGTGAACACGCAGCCCACACTGATTTTCTGAACACACAGCTCAAATTGATTTTCTGAATGCACAGCTCAAATTGATTTTCTGAACACACAGCCCAGATTGATTTTCTGAACACACAGCCCAGATTGATTTAGAGTTTGAACACGCAGCCCAAACACTGATTTTTAAAGCACACAGCCCCAAATTGAAGGTGAACAGGCAGCCCACACTGATTTTCTGAACACACAGCTCAAATTGATTTTCTGAACACACAGCCCAGATTGATTTTCTGAACACACAGCCCAGATTGATTTAGAGTTTGAACACACAGCCCAAACATTGATTTTCTGAACACACAGCCCAGATTGATTTAGAATTTAAACACGCAGCCCAAACACTGATTTTCTGAACATACAGCTCAAATTGATTTTCTGAACACACAGCCCAGATTGATTTTCTGAACACACAGCCCAGATTGATTTAGAGCTTGAACACGCAGCCCAGGCACTGATTTTTAAAGCACACAGCCCCAAATTGAAGGTGAACACGCAGCCCACACTGATTTTCTGAACACACAGCTCAAATTGATCTTTCGAACACACAGCCCAGATTGATTTTCTGAACACACAGCCCAGATTGATTTAGAGTTTGAACACGCAGCCCAAACACTGATTTTTAAAGCGCACAGCCCCAAATTGAAGGTGAACACGTAGCCCACACTGATTTTCTAAACACATAGCTCAAATTGATTTTCTGAACACACAGCCCAGATTGATTTTCTGAACACACAGCCCAGATTGATTTTCTGAACACACAGCCTAGATTGATTTAGAGTTTGAACACACAGCCCATGCACTGATTTTCTGAACACACAACCCAAATTGATTTAGAGTTTGAACACGCAGCCCAAACACTGATTTTCTGAACACACAGCCCAGATTGATTTAGAGTTTGAACACGCAGCCCAAACACTGATTTTTAAAACACACAGCCCAGATTGAAGGTGAACACGCAGCCCACACTGATTGAGAGTTGAACATGCAGCCCAAACACTGATTTTCTGAACACACAGCCCAGATTGATTTGGAGTTTGAACACGCAGCCCAAACACTGATTTTTAAAGCACACAGCCCCAAATTAAAGGTGAACGCGCAACCCACACTAATTTTCTGAACACACAGCTCAAATTGATGGTGAACACACGGCACACACTTACTTTACTTTGCACGCAGCCTATTCATTTTATTCGCACGCAGCTTTATTCATTTTCTGCTGAAACATGTGTTCATTCTGAATGCAGGTGACTTCTCGCAACGTGCGAGGGTATGGCTCTACAGCGGCTAGAGACTGGTATGCAAAGCTCCCGGAGGTCGTTCGGGATTTGGTTGACTTAGCGGGGTTCGGGCCCTTCTGTGCTGGGCTATCTCGTTGTTCTGCCAGGAGGACGCTGATGGCCGCCCTGGTGGAGAGATGGTGGGACACCACCAACTCTTTCCATTTCTCTGCTACTGGGGACATGACTATGACCCCTTTTGACTTCGTTGTATTAACCGGCCTTGATGTGGGAGGTTGGGCAATCCCATATGATGATGACATGGGCGAGTGGGAGGCCGCTTGGATATATCTGCTGGGGGCTCGCCCGCCTGTTGACAGAGCTTCGGGGAGAGTCCGATACACCTGGTTCTCTTCCCATTTCCGGCGGGTGGAGATGGAGCCTAGGACTCCTGATGAGGCAGCACAGTATGCCCGCGGCTTTTTGATGTTCCTCTTCGGGACCACTTTGTTTGCCGATAGGGGGAACACTGTAGGGCTCTATCTGCTGAGTGCCTTGGTGGACCTGTCACAGGTCAGGCGGTATGACTGGGGTGGTGCCGGCTTGGCCACCCTTTATTGCTATATGAGCGCGACTTCCCGCGGATGGGGGGATTTACTCGGCGGCTATTAGAGAGCCTGGGAGGTACTTTCTTCCCTCTTGATTTACATTTCTGCTCCTCATTATTTGCACATTGCACACACGGCGCACTTTATACTCTATGTCGTGCATTTTGCCCTCAGCATTTCACATTCTGCTTTGTTTTCTACAGTTGTGGGTCTATGCATATTTCCCGATATTGGCCCCGGAGATGATAGTAGCGGGACCTATCATGACCCCGTACTCGCTTGTGTTTGAAGGCCAGCACCGGCCAAGACCTCGGGAGTCTCTCCTCTACCTGCGACAGTATTTTGACACGGTGCGCACATCGGAGGTACTTCAGAACTCTCAGTTCTTTCTGTTTTCGTCTTTGATTTATCCTGTACATCTCCAATTTCTGCTTGGTTTATGCATCTGTTATCCGCAGATTACATGGCAGCCCTGGGCGCCCTTAGGTGAGGGTCTCCGATTCCAGTTTGCCGGAGGGTGGGGTGCCTCCCGGTACAGGCTCCTGTTCGAAGGGCCGGTTGGTAGGGCCTTTTTTCTGGGGGAGCATTTCCTATGCCAGGTTTGGGGGTACACTTCTCAGGACCCTCCCTCAGCACCTCCAGCCGATATGCGGATCGCTGATGTGCTCATTTCTCGGGATGTTGTCAATGCTATGCTGGGCACTGATGCTTTGCTATATATTGAGGAGGGAGACTATGCCACTTACCGTCACACATACCTGATGCCTCCATTGACGGGAGTTCGCACTCCAATGATGAGGCCTGCTGGTGTGCCATCTTCGAGCCCGGCCCGGGCTCGGGCTGCAGACGCCCCTTCTACCAGCAAGGCTGGTACATCTAGAGGTGGGGGCAGGTCGGTTCCCCCGATTCTTTCGACTCTTCCTCATCCTGGGTGGCCGGACATGCCGACTGAGCTGATGGGATAGCAGTTTGGGACTACCTCTCCGATTTCGATTCCAATAGAGCCTCCGATGCCCGGTAATCGATATGTCATTGATCCCGACTCACCGCCGGTATGCTCTACTGCTTTTCATCTATCATTCAAATACTTAGACACTCCTTTATTCGTTGATGATTTGAGCTTGTATCTGCAGCCACCCAGAGAGTACATGGAGGGGGTGATCGGATTGGTAGCCTCACTCGAGGGCATGGTCTTGCGAAGGGAGGCACAGTAGTCTATCATGGGCTTCCAGATACCCTTTAGTTTTCTGGCATTTATCATACTTCTGATGACATACTGATTTTTTACTGCATTGATAGGCTACTTGTGTAGAGCACATCTGACACACACCCCACTTGTACACTGTGTTTTCATGCACCCGCTTCATGTAGTTTTTGCTTGTATCTGCATCTGATGTACATATTTGGACTGATGTATTTAATTTGAACTCTTTGTTCTCAGATGCCTCCTGTATATGCTCAGCCGCAGGCCGGGCCACCTGGGCCTTCTCGAGGAGCTGGGCCATCTGGGCCCTTTCATGGAGCTGGGCCATCCAGACCTTTTCACGGAGCTGGGCCATCCAGGCCTTCTCGAGGAGCTGGGCCATCCAGGCCCTCTCGAGGGGAGGGTTCGTCCCGCAGATGCAGAGCACATATTGCGGAGGAGGAGCCTGGTGAGGATGAGGAGGAGGAGGTTACAGACTGACAGTCGGAGACATCTGATGATGGAGAGGACGGCTCTGGTCTTGGTTCTGGGAGTGGAGGCAAGGCTGAGGAGAACCCCGAGGATGACGACTCCGACTCAGATGATGGCGATGGCGATGGTGGCGGAGAGTCCGTTTCGCAGAAGAGGACGAAGAGGGCCTCTTATTCCTGCTCTTGAGAGCACAGATGCAGCTGTTTCCTGTTTTATTTATCTTTTTGCTAGTAGTTGTAGCACATTGTACATTATCGGGCAGTTTTATTTTCTATAAAACTTGTGCCTTAGTCTGTAAAATGTTGTAATAAGCAAGGCATGATGGGATGAAACAGCTTTTGAAAAAATTATTGTATTTTAAACACTTAGCATCATATCGCATCATTCTGCATCATAATGAGATTGAATGGAAATGTGTATTGTGCATTTTGCCCAGTCAGGTAGTGAACCGACACAACAACTTAACTTTCTAAGAATTAACGAAACCTTAGCAAGTTTACAACTCGATAAACAAAATGCAATAATGTTGACAACTCAATAAACAAGACTCAAACAAAAGCTTAAACAAAGAGTAACAACTCAAAACACGAAAACACGACAGCTCGACAAACAACTCGATAAGCAAGACGACAACTCGATAAACAAAACAACAACTCGATAAACAAAACTTAACAGAACGAAGTGTACTTCGAGCGATCTAGGCAACGGAACGCATCCGAAACAGAGGGAAATAGAGGCCTTCGACACATCTGTTGCATGGAAATGCTTGAAACTTTCTCTCGAAGGGTAAAACAGGGCCAAAGACACACATTGGAGCATGGCCGGCCACTTTTGGGAGCCGGCCGGTCAGATTTATTGCAGAGAGGGGGCCACCGGCCAGTTTTGAAACAAGAGGTGGCCGGTCAATTTTTGACACTTGTCCCCCTGAATAGTGTCTTTTCCTCTTTAAAAGCCTTGGCTCCGTGTTTTGATTCAATCCATCTTAGTTTTGCACAAAAATGGAGGCGTTTCTCGTTGAAAATCTCACAGCTTGGATCGCCTCTCTAGATGGCTCGGAAAAGTTGAACTTCCGGGGTTTCGGCTTGAATGCACTATTCACGCTAAGCCGCACTCCGCTACATCTCCCTTTCCTCCATGTTACGGCGAGGTTTTGGAACCCGGTGACGCACGTCTTTAGCTTCGGCGGTCAAGAGGTGTGTCCAACTTTTGAAGATTTTCAAGTTTTGATGGAGTCTGAACGTCATGAAGTAATCTTGCCCCAGTTCCGCTTTGGCCACGCCCAGGCTTTAGGGCGGATGTGTGGACTCACCGCACATGATGCTCGGTCTCTGGTCTGTAATGGGGAACTGGATATCCTTGGTTTGATTCATCGCTTTTTTGACGCCGGTGATCGCAGCAACCATTATTGGCAGGTTTCCGGCAACACGCCCTTTGCTTGTGCCTGCTGTCTCACTTTCTGCTTTCCCTGGGTTCTGGCGGATTTAGCATTCGTCTGATTGAAGTTGCTCAAGGCTTGAAAGAAGGAAAGAGCTGCATCGCCATGCCCTTGTCCGAGACGCTGATGGGCTTGGATGCTTTCCATCGCCGAGAGATGACTAGATTTGCTGGGAGTCCACTGCTGCTGCAGGTAATGTTTCCCACCCAATCTTACATATGTATTTGCTCACATCACTCAGCATTGTAAATTTCTTTCATTCATTATTACCGAGCCTCGCCAAGTGTAGAAAAATCGTCTCTCACATGCAACTCTCTCTCAATCGTACAACTCGTGATCGATGTGAGAAGATTAGAGATCTGATGATCTTGATATAATAAGGGCTATTTATACAAATTAACGAGCGTTATAAAGAACTCAATTTGTAACTTGAAGGGCTTATATATATATATTTTCAATTGGCTTCTTCAAATCTAGATCTGCAGGTATGATTTTCATTTTTGTTGTCTTTATATTTGTTTTTGATTTATGTGTTAATTTTATGATTATTTTTTAATTATTTTTTGTGTTTACTTTGTGTATATATTTTGTTTAAAATTTGCATGCTGTTGATGAAATTATGTTTTCATGTTTGTTGGGCTCTATTTATTGTTTGTTTCTAGGAAAGCATTAAAGAGAAATCAGTTATTTTGGTGATGTGGTAAGGTTTGGCATTATGCCAAATTTGACACAACAAATAACATTTTCAAAATTTAACAAAACAAATATTTTAATTAGTCCTAAATTTTTTCTACTGATCTGTTAAATCTTATTAGTAGAGAGTTTCTTTCTGTGTGGTCCTATTTTTGATTTTGATAGCGTTTTGGTGAACAACTATACCCTTTTATTAGTGTGACATGTATGATATAATACTTTAATATGATAGGTATTAATGTGACATTCCGACGATGTGACATTCTAAAAAAATTAAAAATTTCTTAATGTACTTTTTCTAAATGTAGCAACGTAGCGAATATGATGTGGCACTTCAAAATTGTTACTCAAAAAAAAAAAAAAACTCTTTAATGTACTTTTTTATAATGTGACAATGTGATGGGTATGATGTGACATTTCAAAAAAAAAATTCTTAGTGTACTTTTCACAAATGTGACAACGTGACGGGTATGATGTGACACTTTAAAAAAAATAAAAAATTCTTTAGTGTATTTTTTTCTAATGTGATAACGTAACGAGTATGATATAACACTCTAAAAAAAAATTAAAAACTTCTTAATGTATTTTTCCCAAACGTGACATGTGACACTCTGACTTGGTAGGTATGATGTGACACTCTAAAAAAATTAAAAACTCTTTAGTGTATTTTTTCTAAATGTAACACACTAACGTAACGGGTATGATATGATACTAAAAACTGTTTAGTGTATTTTTTTCAAATGTGACAGGCCAATGTGGCGGGCAAATGAGACATTATACATCCAAAATGACTAAATGGATCCCAAGAAAAAATATGGGACTATATAAATTATAAGTTTAAAATATAAGACTTATTAATCAATTTTCCAAAAATTTAACAGGATGTATCATGTTTAGTAAGTGCTAAAAAAAAATCATGGGTATGTTTGGTTTGTGTTTGAGAGATGTGTTTTAGAGATAAAAAGTACGAAAAGTTGTTTGGTTTGGTTTTTTTCAAAAGATGTTTTGGAAAATTATTTTGAGAGAGAGTTTTGGAAAAAGTGATTGATTTGATGTGTGTGAGAGAGAGATTTGTTTGGAAAACTTGTTTGGTTTACAAGTTTTGAGAAATTTTTTTAGAAAAATTTGTTTGGTTTGATTACTTTTAAAAACTTATTTGTAGAGAAAATTTCTCAAAATTTTTTTAGAAATACAAACCAAACGAACCCAAAATTTTTTCTCAAATGAATAATCAAACTTCTTATATGCGCATCTATGTAAGAAATTTGATTATTCATTTGATATAAAATTTGAAATCTCTAACATTTTTTAAAATGAAAATTTGATACCACTCTGGGTAACCGATTTGCTTATTATATTAAAAAAAATGAGGAGATGTATGATTCAAATAACCTAATACGTCAATATCTTGGGTTTTTTTTTTTTTTTTTAAGGCCTACAATCACATTTCGGATTTAGGATTGGTTTGGAGTGTTCTAAAAAATGTACTTTTTGTCTTTTTATAAAAAGATGTGTAGAAAAGTAGAGAGATGATGTGATAGAAAAAAGATAAAAAGATAAAAAGATGAATTATATATAGTCTATGCCAAACCAGCCCTTAGTTAGAAAATTTGATGAGACAAATGAAAATGATAATGAATCGCAATCTTATTTTTTTATTTAATTATAATAAAAAATAGGGTAAATTACACTAATAGTCCCTATAGTTTAGGACTTGTGTCACTTTAGTCCCTAACTTTTCAATTTTAACACATTTGACCATGAATTTTGAATTTTGTTTCAAATAAAGACAATTGAACATATCATTGCTTAATTTCAAGGGCAAAATCGTCAATTTGATAAAATATAAACTAATTTAACAAAAATAAATGTCAAAAAAATATTTTAATTTTTTTTTAAAATTATTTCTACCCACCAAAAATAAAATTGATAAAAAATAATAAAAATTACATGATTAATTTTTAAAAATTAATTTTACATGATCATCATCCAAATGCATAATAAAAATTAATTTGGTAAAAAAAATATTAATGTCTAAAAGATTTATCAGTTTTATATAATTTTATCTTTAGTAGCTAGAAATAATTTTTAAAAATTCAAAAATAATTTTTTGACATTTATTTTTGTCAAATTAATTTATATTTTATCAAATTGACGATTTTGCCATTGAAAAATCCAATAGTATCTACAATTGTCCTTATTTGGAACAAGATTTAAAATTCAGAATCAAATGTGTTACAATTAAAAAGTCAAGAATCAAAATGACACAAATCCCAAACTATAGGGACCATTAATATAATTCACCCTAAAAAAAATATATACGAAAAGACGTTGAGACTATAATCTCACGTTTTTTGTTGGGTTCACTTTTAGATTTTTTTTCTTCTTTTTTATTTTTGCAACTCAACCAAACATAATTTGTAATTCTATCAATTCTTTTTCCCTTTCTTTCTATTTTCATTTCACATTCTATTTCTCATATCAAAATTTTCAACCAAACACAATCTTAGGATTGTTTTGAAAATTAACTATTTAAGTTAATTTTTGACTTTTTATAAAAAGACATGTAAAAAATAGAAACAATAACAACTTTTGGGTATTAATTTTTTAATTATTTTAGTATATTCCCAAACTTGTCCTTAATATTTGAAAAAAATACAATTAATTTCACGAGTTTAAACTAATGACATTGATTCCTTTATAATAAAATTAAAACGATCAAATTAATATAGATGGTGGGTAAATAATGAAATAAACCATTTTTAGTAAAAAGCAGATGATAACGTTATATTTTCATTCATACAAACATGAAATACTAATAAAAATGAAGTTATGTGAATTAAAATTTCAAGGAAGATTGTTGTAATTATGTCAAAAGTATGGAAATACTTGTATTTTCTATAAATATCAGGAGAGGTGAGTGTAATTTGTCCTTAATGAAAATATGAAACAAAATTAGATTAGAAAATGTTATAAGCCCCAGCATTTCTACCAAATTTTTTTTTTTTTTATCAAAAATAACAAATGAAGTGTGACAATGTAATCTTTGAGTGATTATTAACAACCATCTTCTAATTATTTTTCATGATTTTTAAGTAAAATTGTGAAATTCTGTAGTTTTTATTGCTTTGTGAATGTGAGAGTTCGAGAATGTCGCCGGAAAATTCAAAGGCTCGCTGGAAATTCGAAAATCTTCGAAGATCGCTAAAAAATTAGAATTCTTTAGAAATGATCAAAAAGGCTTAGATTCTTCAATGGTCACAACTAGAAACACAATAGTGAAGAGATGATAGAGATAAATGATTGGGTGAAGAAAAATGCAAAGTGATTAGAGAGTGAATAATAGCAAAGTTCTCCCATGAATCTCCCACTTTCACTTTCAAGGTAGATAATGGAGAAGGTAAATTAGTTCTATCCCAAAAATTGTCTTCCCAAAATCCAACCCTTGTAAAGTTATGGGTGAGTGTTATTTATAAACACCTCATGATGTAGGATGAAGCTCATGTGCAAGGCACATAGAGGAATATTCTCTCTAACCACTTTGTCCGAGGAAGGGATATTTCTGAGGATGAGAAAAATCTTGAAGAGGAGATCAACCTTTCGGCAAACCCTTCTTCTTAGCCACACCTAACCAATGATCCCTAATCATCTTAAGGGTCAGGGGTAGTCCCAAAGGACGCCTTGCTGCAAAAGGGTTAGGGATAATTTAACAGAATGCCCTACCGCAAATATTACCGAGTCTCAGGGACTCCCTAGATCATGTCACCTCGACCCCAAGTATAGGCTAGTTTAACCAAAAAGTGAATTTATCTCCACTTACCATGCTTGGGATCAGGTCCTTTGTTCAGACTCCGTTACACTCATGGTTCTAGTGTGTAGATCCTAGAAAACTCCAAGCCCACAAGTGTTCTGGGACTCATTAACGGAGCAACTTCTAGTATGCATTTGAATCCGTTCGAAGCCAAGCGCTTCGGATCTCTAGATTCGTGAATCCGAACCCTTTTGAGGTCGAGCTCAAATAGGTCTCTAGGTTCGTGATTCCAAGCCCTTTCGAGACTAAGCAAATACTTTGGAGAATGGATCTCCTCCAAGGGTTTCATTTCTTCTGAAAGTAACGATCAACCTTCTCGGATGCTCATATGATCTAGGCCTCCTCAGATGGGTCTGTTGGACTTTTCTTAGAAATATAATCTTGTTGGGCCTCTCCGGCCCAGTTGGTTGGCTTTCTCGCGAGTCCATTTAATAGAATTCGTTTGGGCCCATTTTGTGACAATTACTTTGGACCTTTTGGTTTTGGGCTTTTTGATTGGGCTCCAATTGGACCCAATTAATTTAATGGGCTCAAGTTAATCCCTCTTACAATTTGATTGGAAAAATTCACAAATTTAATTTCGTTTTATTTAATTTTTTAGTTTGAAACTGTGAAATTTTAGTTTTTTAATGTTGAAGTTATGAAATTTTGATGCAATTTTTTTTTTTTTACATTAACTTGTTTGTATGTTCAGGTTTCATATTTCTCAAATTTATACGGATGCTGCAGTATTTTGATAGTGTCAATTGAAATTGAGAGATTTTTTGATTTGTCTCCGAAATAGTGAAATCTTGTGAAATTTCATAGTTTATATGTTGAAATTTGAAAGTACATATTACATTTAGTTTTTATTTACTCGTGTGTATGTGAAGGTTTGATATTTCTTAGTTGGATTAATTATACCTTTTACCCTTATAGTTTGACTTAATTTTCACTTTAGTTCTTATAATTTCAATATGAATAATTTGATCTCTATATGAGTGAAAGTTTAATTAACCTAATTTTATATAAACAAGATAATGTCAACCGGCAAATGAGATATTTTTCAGTTTAAATTCTAATATTGTGAAATTTCACAAATTCAGAGATTTTTAGGTATAGTGCTTAAGTTTCTGAGTTTGTAAGTTTTAAAATTCTTTAGTGTTTTTCATTGTCAAGTCTAGAAACTCGAGGTTAAGAAATTGTTTTTGAGTGATTTGTTGGATTTGATAGAAACTTCAAACTGATTGATGTTTAATTTTTCTCACTCTTGTTTGTTAGTGTGACTATTAATTCTTTGTTTTATTTTTCTCACTCTTGTTTGCGAGTGTGACTAATAATTTTTTTTTTTTTCCTTGTTGTCATATTTAGATTTTTAGCTTGTTGTCCTTTTTTTGTCATACAAGTATAGTAACTAAGATGACATTGTGAAATTAAAGTTACAACTTGACAATTTATCTTACCTTTTGACAAGCATTGAACTACGTAGATCTAGGTAAAATTTGAGAGAATAAGGAGATGGTAAAAGCATATAAGAATAACAATACTGTTGTTAATATAATTAAGGTAGAAGAAATTTTGTACAATATATGAGAAGGTTTCCAGATACATCATTGAGATCTTGTAACAAAAATAAATAAATAAATAAATAAAAATATGTATAATGTGGGGACATATTTTTTGGACAGCAACACGTGGCCGAGGTGGCACCAAAGTGCCAACTGAGGTGCCATGTGTTCTGGTCATGACGGCCGAGATTATCTGCAGAGATATCGAAATTCGAGATGAACGGATAAGTTACAAGAGGCCTAGAATGAGGAAGGACTTCATCCTGGATAAGGATAGAACTCTTAGGGAGTTTATCTTTATCTATTTGAAAGTCCTGGATAGGCATTGGGTCAGAGTCCATTGAAGGTAGGCTTCTACAGGGATTAGGTCAGTGTTGGTTATAAAAGAAAAGCACCCTCGTGGATCTAAGGTACGTTTTTTGCATTATGAATAGTGAGTTAAGCACTTTTACTATCTTTGAGAGATAACTGATTTGATCGTCGGAGTGCTCTCGGGTGGACGAACCACCACCAAAATCTTATTTTTCTATGACAAATTGTTTAGACTTAATCTATTCTACCGATATTTTTCAACTAAATACCTGTTTGACAGTGTGGTCAGAAATTGACACACGCATATAAAATGATTCTCATATCTCTAGTTTGTTCTTCTATTTATTTCCTTCAAACACGGCCATTTTGGTGCTCTCCTTCACTTCAAGATTCCTGACAACCCAAGTCATGGACATACATGTGTACATCTCTTATATACTATTATCTTTCGGTCTATGATGCTATACAAGGAGGCCCAATTATTAGTGTTTATGTCTTATTTTCTTTTTCTTTATTGAAGTATCACTATAACAATTAGGTGGGTAATTGTGCCTTAAATTTAATTTTTTATTTTAAATTTCTCAACTTTTGATTTTAGATTTTAAATTCAATTTTACAATTTAAAATCTTATTTTTCTAAAATAAAATAATTATATATGCATGTGTTGTTGTGTCTTGGGGCTCGAACCAGGCTTGATTATGCCTTTTGAATTTACATATTTCTTTTTCAAAACCTTGAAGGTCTATGTTGCATTGATGTTTATGACTCTAAACTTGTTCAATCTTCTTAATGTAAGACTAGGTTAAAATTTCTGAGTTTTGGGCGTAAGGATGAAAAACAAAACAGTGAAATCACATCGGAAAGATCGCGCTGGGTTAAGTGGGGCTACACGTGTGGCGAGAAGGCCTGTACGTGTAGATTGATGCAAGCCAGTTGGAGTTTTCTAGGCAGGGGGCCTGCACATATGGTGGGGTTAGCTCGTGCATGCGGTGAGAGGCTCCGCATGTGCAGTAGCAATATAGCAAAACCTGGGTTGGTGTTGGAGGATTTGTACACGAGGCGAGGGATCTCGCTCGTGTGGCCAGATGCGTTTTTGACCTTGATTTTTGTACATCTCAACTCCTTTTGCTAGTTCTTCCTCCATTTTCCCCCATTTCTCTCATATCTTTCTCTCTCTCTACAACTCATTTCCCTCTTTTCTTTAATATCTCTACCCAAATCCTTAAACTTTTACATTTTCTTTTGATCCAACAAATCTATTGAGATTTTGGTCCTAGTTCTTCATACCAAAATGACAAGCATTCTAAGTGTTATGTTTTGACCAGTGGAGATCAATTTCCGACGAAGTTGATTTTTGGTCTTTCTTCTCTTCTTGAGATAGTGATTTCTTTATTTCTTTTTAATACTTTGTTATAGATAGACATGTGATACTTTTTATTGCATTAAAAACTTGATTTATTGGGTATTTTTGAAAAGCATGTAATGAATGTTAGGGTTTTATGGTTTAGAGTTAAATCTTGTGTTTTGTTGTGAATCTATGAGATTGTATGTTTGAGGAACATGTTTAAAAACGTTAGAGTAAAAGGCCCTAATTAATTATTTATGGGTTATGATAAAGATGAAAAAATTGACGTTTTGATATTATTTGAACTGTGGGTGCTGATTTCCGACCACACTGCCACACTGCCAAACAGGAACTCAGCAGGAGAGCATAGGCAGAATAAATTATGCCCGAACAACCTGTCACAGAAAGGTAACACTCCGGTAGTGGTTCGTCCACCCGAGGGCCCTTCGACGATCAAATCAGTACTCAGTTATCTCTCAAAGATACGAACAGTGTTTAACTCACTAGCCAGAATATAAAAAGCATACCTTAGACCCATAAAGGTGTCTTACTTTTATAGCCAACACTATCCTGATCCTTGTAGAAGCCTAGTTTCAATGGACTCTGGCTCAATACTCATCTTGGACTCCCTAGCCAGATAGAGATAAACTCCCTAAGAACTTTACCTTTATCAATATGTGTCAAAACAAAGCTTCTTACCAGGTCTTTTTACCGGATTTCATCATTGCTTGCTCTTCCCTTGTCCTGGCCTCATCTATTAGGTCCCTTAAGTGACCTTGTTTTACCAGATCTTCTAGATGTGTTTTTAGGGCTCTGGACCCCTGAGTCAGATGCCCATCCTCATTGTGGTAGGTACAATGTTTCCCAAGGCTTCTTCCCATAAATTCGCCAGGAATCTTTTTTGGTGTTCTATAGTCAGGCTGGTTCCTGATCCTTTCCAGGACTTTGTAAATTGGGATCCGAAACACTGTGGTGACTGTTTGTGCAGCCCTCAGTCCCGTTTCTTATCTATTAAAGTTTGTATTACCTCGGCCTCGTTTCGACGAGTCGTTCCTCTTCTCTTGCTTTGACGCCTTTGTTCCTAGCGTGTCCTCCTCTACTCTCGCATATTTCTCAATTTTGGCCATAAGTTCTTCCATACTTTTTGGCAGTGTCTTTGCTAGTGACTTTCGAAGCAAACAATCATCGTTCAGGCCGTTCTTAAAATATACGATAGCCACCTCTTGGTTGCACCCCGATATTCGATTAAAAACCTCATAATACCTTTTGGCATAAGCCCTGAGGCTTTCATCCTCGCCAATTCTCAGAGCCATCAGGGAGTCTACCCTCAATGGCTGTAGTTTGTTTCTAACAAACCTAGCCACAAACATCTCGGCCAGGCCTTCCCAATTTTTCACAGTTCTTTTCAGCAACTTGTGAAACCAATATGATGTGATTTCTCCAAAGGATGAGGGAAACACCTTGCAGACCAACGGTTTGTTCCCGGTATATAGTGTCATCGAGTTAAAATATAAACCGATGTAAAAGTTAGGATCGGATTTACCGTCGTATATCTGGAATCTCAGCATGTGGAACCTTTTCAGGGCCTCAAACTTATCCAGCTCTACTGAGAACGACGTTTTCGGCTTGACTGGAGATGTGACCTCGGCATCTTGTCGCTTCCTCTGGAGGTAGTCCCTCAAGTCCTCCTTAGTCCGTCCAGGAGTTCGGCTGTCAACGGATTTCAGCATTTTTGGTGTGCAACTCCCTATGTCATTACGAGTCCTCTTGGACCTCCCTCTATTCGTTGTGTCAAAACAAAGCTTCTTCCCCTAAACATGCCAATGTTCCTTGGCATAAGTTTCCTTGGCACGAGGTGTCTTCTGAGACGCTCCTCTCTTCGATTCTCCTCGCCCGACGTCCCCGTGAAGGCTGATGAGAATGCTCCTTTGCCCTGTCATGCTGAAAGACCGCAGGGATCGCTTTCTGTCCCCCTTTCTGGGCATCGCTCTTGGCCGCTGGAATCGGCGTATCCTCCAATAGGAACGGTGGTTGCATGATGTTATTCTGCATCATGAAATTGACAATCGATTGCTGGTCTGCCAATTTGTTTGCCATCTCCTTCATCTCGTTGTCCCTCCTCAAGCATCTAGCTTTCCATACTTGGAGGTTGTTTTCATGGTAATACTCGCCTCAGCCTGCCTTCTTTGGAACATCTCCCTCTTGGCCGATGTCTTTTTCTCCGGGATTCTACTCCCGGGGTTCTTCATTACATGTCTCTTCCCCTACATTGGGATTGGCGTATTTGCCACTTCCACTAGGGACGTCGTCTCCAATCTTCTCTTTCTGCCTGTCGTTGGCCATCTATTCTCTTTATATTTCCCACAGACGGCACCAAATTGTGGGTGATGATTTTTGACCACACTGCCAAATAGGAACTCAGCAGGAGAGCACAGGCATAATAAATTATGCCCGAACAACCTGTCACAGAAAGGTAACACTCCGGTAGTGGTTCGTCCACCCGAGGGCCCTTCGACGATCAAATCAGTACTCAGTTATCTCTCAAAGATACGAACAGTGTTTAACTCACTAGCCAGAATATAAAAAGCATACCTTAGACCCATAAAGGTGTCTTACTTTTATAGCCAACACTATCCTGATCCTTGTAGAAGCCTAGTTTCAATGGACTCTGGCTCAATACTCATCTTGGACTCCCTAGCCAGATAGAGATAAACTCCCTAAGAACTTTACCTTTATCAATACTAAGGTCCTCCCAGTTTTATGACTCCAGTCCCTTATCCCCTCATCTCGGATTCCGGTATCTCCGCAGATAACCTCGGCTTAACCGAGATCACCTCAGCAACATGACCAAGACACGTGGCATATCGGCTGACACTTCGACGCCACCTTGGCCACGTGTTGTCATTCACAAAATATGTCCCCACAGATACAAGGCTAAAGATGCCAATGCTAATTACTTAAAATGACAATTACTATCCTTAAAGAGATTCTTACTTCTATACTAATTTATAAGTTTAATTTTATTTACCCACCTTTAAATAATACCCTCACTTTTAATCGGTTAAAAGAGTGGTTTTGTTGAATATTTTTTTTGGGTGCAGTTTTCGATCACAAGTGTTAGAAATTTGTGTTCTTTAATTTTGCTTTGTCAGCAAAAATGGATTGAGATGGTTGATCTAACCAGAGTTATTCAAAGTTTTTATTTTTCCTTTTTAATCATTTTAATGTTTCTCACTATCCTACTTTTGTTCCTACTATTTGGTCCTTATTACTTCTCACAGAATTTCGTTATAATTAAAGACATCAATTTAGATAAATTACATGTGTGTGAAACTTATCCTCAAGATCCTAATATAACTTTTTTGTTCTAATCCTCCATGCTTTTTGGTAATGTCTTTGCCAGTGATTTTCGAAGCAGTCAATCATCTTCAGGCCGTTTTTAAAAGACACGACCGCCACCTCTTGGTTGCATCCTAGTATTCGGTTGAATACCTCATAATACCTTTTGGCATAGGCCCTAAGACT
>NW_021027645.1:456456-495475 GCF_004153795.1 Camellia sinensis | reverse complement strand
CTCCAAGAGTTTTATCAATAATTTAAAAATAAATGAATTCTTATTTAAAAATTATAATTTAAAAGGGAGCAAATAAGATGCATGCCAAAAATCGGAGCAAACGGAGGTGGTTAAGCGGTCCCGAACCGAGGCACACGGCCAACGGCTCTGAAAAATCGGAAACCGGACTCCAAACGGGCAAAACGGCCTACGACCATGAAACGTAGCCTACGGCCACTGAGAGATGATCTACAAGACCTCTCTCTCCATTCAGGAAGAGAAAACAGAGAAAACGGAGCTTGGTTCGCAAACCGAGACAAAGCACAAAAGAGTCCGGAAGTCCAGAGGCAAGGCTCGCAACCGAGACTCTGAAACTTCTGAACGAGCACAATATGCAATATCATCGAGCGCTCAACTGGTGACGTCTGAGTCTCAAGGTCGGTCAAAAATGGGGTGTCTACACCCGCCTGACCACACTGGTAACAAGAGAACGACTAGCCTCTGCCCTGACTCTGGCTCTGAGGTCGAGCCTAAGATGTAGCTGCTCTCTGACCTCCTCCCCTCTGCGGGCAAGCTGGAGACTTGTGGCCCAGTTGACCACATTTGAAATAGGTAAAGTCTCCCTGGCTGCCTCTCCCAGAACCTAAACTCGACACTGGAAAGATAGATCTCACCAAAGCACTCTGGGACTGCTGAGGATTAGAACCCCTCTGCCTCCTATCATCCCCCTGGCCATCCCGACTTCTCTTGGAGCCCCTCATCCTCTCCTCCTCCTCCTGCATCATAGTCTCCATATGGGTCGCGGCATCCACAAGACGCCCAAACTCTCGGGTCATGGATCCCCCAGCTCTGGTCTTAAGTTCATGCCTCAGCTTCTTCTCAAACTCAAGACAACGGCGTTCCTCAGATGCCACAAGCTCAGGAGTAAACCTAGATAGGCTAGTAAATACGGCCTCAAACTCGGCCACTGATAAACTTAGTTGCTTGAGCTGACAAAACTGGTTCCTCAACTTCTCCCTGACAGTTGGAGATAGAAACTTCTCCTGGAAAGCGTCTACAAAGGCCTCCCAAATGCTACCAATACGACCCCTCACGAACTTCCACCACTGACCCGCATCCCCCTTAAGTTGGAAAGATGCCAAGGTCACCTTCAAAGCCCCGTCTTCGACGCCAAGCATCTCAAACATCTTCGTTATCTGCTCGAGCCATTCATCCGCCTTAAGCAGCTCTTTCGGATCACTGACAAACTCATCCGAATTTAACCGGAAAAACTCCCTCTTTAGAAAAGAAGGCCCTGCATCAATAACCTAGGCCTGGGCCTGATTCTCAGCTCTGAGAATGCCCATGGATTCCCTCAACGCACCTGCTATCTCGCGGGCTAAGGCACCAATGGCCTGCTGACCTACTGGCTCGGCCACATTGGCCTGACCAACACCCTCCTGCTGCGCCGGAATCTCATCCGGTATAGGCATCTCCTGCCTCCTTGGCCTACCTCACCTACCACCACGTCCTTGTCCTAACATCCTAATAAAGGTAACGAAGAACATTAGCACATTCGCAAATATGCTGAAGCTATAACACTCGCGTCCTAATGCAATGAACAACTGTAATTCACTCCGCATAAGCACATAATCACATAAGCACTTACAAATTTCATTTCTAGATAATGATAGTCCCGAGGCATTACTAGAGTTCCGGTTAGAAACAGCATTGATCAAGTGCTTTTCCAACAAGACTCACAGAAACAAAAGGATCCCATCAACATCCTAGAAACTAAATCCCATACCCATATAGCCACATAAACATGTTATCAAATAAGCACATAACACTATATCTAAGTCTCTAACAAGCGAGACAAACCCATTGTGATACTAATCACTTCCCACGTACCCAAAGTATTCAAACCCGGTACGCTTTGACACCAAGTTGTAACACCCTCAAAATAAACCCGTAAATCATACAATCTTGACGCACTTAAACATGAGAGAGTAAAGCATAATTTCATTCATCAGAGTATTCATTACAAAAGTATTACATGTTGACATCAAAAGTAAGTGCCCTACGGGCTTACAACTTTCCAAGCCAACACTTGGTTACAAAAAGGAGAGTACTAACTTAAAACACAAAATAAGCCCTAGGCTTGATTTACATGTAATACACAAAATAACCACAAAAGATAGGCCTTCAATTTATCGACCTCCCAAGCTAAGACCTTGGAGGCGGCATATCACCTGAACCTGAAAATAATGTCCCATATAGGGTGAGCCAACGTCCAGTAGAGATATGCTAAACATAATATGGGCAATAACTAAAACATTCACATTTGATAAATGTTTAACTGATAAAAGCTAACATACCGTACAATCCAGTTCCATAATCTTTTACTTATCCAATTCTCAACTTATAAACACGGCTCAGAACCTGGCCAGACGACTTAAATGAGACTACATCTCAAGCCAACAATATTTCAAACTGCCATTTTACGAAAATTGCGTTCGCGGGATTCGGCACCCATGTATAATTATTTTCTTGTGGCCACTTTACGGAAATTTCATCCGCGGGACTCGGCACCCATGTATAGATATTTTCGAATTGCCATTTTACAGAAATTTCATCCGCGAGATTCGGCACCCATGTATAATTATTTTTGAATTGTCATTTTACGGAAATTTCATCCGCGGGATTCGGCACCCATGTATTCAAATACATATCATATACAATGACCTATCAATACACATATTTACTGTATTGTTCCAACCGTCACACTCAATGACATACTCAAATTGATTAGTTTTAATTCACCTAATCATCATGCAGTATCTACAACAATCAAGACTATGCTCCACCGATAGCCCAAAGCAGTTATTTCTAAACAGACAATAAATGCACCAACAGATAAATTATCAATTATTTCTCAAAGGTAAATGATTATTAAATCCAACTCCACCATTCTACTACATAATGAGCCAATTTCATTATTTCCAACTCAATTTCATATTACCATAGCATTCCCCAAATTAATTATATAAATTAATCCATAACATCAATTAGGGCTTTTCTCTCTCTTTCTCTATATTGACCCAAAAGCTCAAAATATCTACAATATCATCAATACCCTCATTTTATGACCCAAAATACACAAGTGTGGGTCAAAATAACAAAACCCCTCTTTTCATTTTGAAACTCTAACACCCAAAATTGCCCAACAACAACATTATATCAAAATGACTAAAAATTTATGTCAAAGACCATAAGAGTGAGTAGTTATCCCTACTTCAAATTCAGAGCTCAAAGGAGGAGATGAAGAATTTCGAAGTTGCTCCAAGTCCCAAGATTTTCGGATCAAGATGTAGCTCTCACTAAGCTCAACACTTTTTACAAAGGCCCAAAGGTAGGAGATCACTCAAACTAGATCAAACCCTAGAGAGAAGTTAAAGTTTTAGAGAGAGGTGTTCTCCGATGGAAGTTTTGAAAAGTTAGAGAGAGAGAAGAGGTTGAAAAGTGATCTAAAAAGTGATTTCACAGATTGATATAAAAGTCGCCCCGCTCGAGCGTGGAACTCCCCGCTCGAGCGTTAGATACAGACTCACGCTCAAGCGTGAAAAGCGCCGCTCGAGCATCCATTGCACACTTCCAGAAGTTTTGCAGACCATGGTCCCCACTCGAGCGTCAGACTCCCCGCTCGAGTGGAGGAACAAAATCAAAAGACCCACTCAAGCGTCAAAACTCCCGCTCAAGCGTACGACGACCTGCAGAGAAAAATACTAGGAGATGAATATTCACGTTCGAGCGTCAAAACGCCCGCTCAAGTGGAGAAGCAAAAACAAAGTGCCCGCTCGAGCGTCAAAAGCCCCGCTCGAGCATGAAGGCCAAAATCTGGGCAACAACCTTTGGTTTCTAAACACAACCAACTTGTTCCAAACCTACCCAATACAACCTAAGACTCAAATACAAAGAGTAAAGGATGAAAATGAGAATAAGACAACAATATAACTACGGAACCAAGTCCGGAATACAATAAACCACGGAAGGAAAAACCGGGATTGCTATAGAATATCTTGTCCAATCCCTAAAAAAAATCGAGATGTGTTCGGGTTGCTCAGGTTGAGCCCGCCCAAGTTGTACCCCTAGTTTTGTATAGCTATATTTTAAGTTCTAAAATTTATTTTTTAATTTCCTATATAAAAAGATTCAAAATTTTAAATTACATATGATTTTTTTCTAAAAACATATGAACTCATTATCGTTAATAGTTTTGAAAAAATTGATTAAAATTAATAATTTCTTTTTATAGCTTTGAAAAACTATTATATGCCTTTGAAATAATGTTGTGCACCAACTGTCAATTAACACATATCATGATATCAAAAAATATTAAAATAATTTTTTTTTTTTAAAAAGTAATGATATACAAACATAAAATCAATACAAAAAGCTTATTAATAATGATTTTGTTTGGATTTTGATCTATCACTTTATAATGAGTGACATATTTTTTATTATACAAGTGACCCTATTATGCCATTTTAGTATAAAAATTCTAGTAAAATAATATTAACTAACAAAAAATAGTTATAAAAAATAAATAAATAAATAAATAAATAACAGATAATGGTTGGTAGAGAGGAGGAAGAAATGACACACAAAATATAAAATACAAAATCAAAAAAATGGTCATAAATAAAAATAAAAATAAAAATAAAAAAGAGGAAAAAAATGGTATAGCTAAAAGATAAAAGACTACATTTAAAGAATATAATAAATTAAACATAAACTAACTTTCAAATTGTCTCATAAAAGGAGTTAAAAAATAATGAGTTTCATCGTTTCATAAATGTACTATTTAAAGGGCGAGGAAGACATGAATGGCTTGAAAAAAGTATAATGTATGATGGTTAGGATTTTTGGGTAGAAGAAAAAATTAGTTAGAGAAAGAGTGCACAATAATAATTTTTTTTCATCTTTTCTTTTCTAAATTATAAATCATGGAATCATTATAAAAAATAATAAACTATGAAATTTTAAGTAATATATATATATATATATATATCCCTCATAGAATAAAATACATAAACATATGACCAAAGAAAATTAGAGGTTAGTTGGTTTGTGACATGGGATATAGCATCACGACAACATTTTTTATTTTTTACTTCTTTATTTATTTTATTTTATTTATTTTTTTTTTTTTAAAAGGAAATCACGACAACATCTTAGTTGTTGGGTAGTCTTGTTATTTGCCAAAAGTCTTCTGACATTTCGTTAGCTAAGGTTTATTTGGTAATGTTTATGTTAGATTGTTCTTGAATTTTTTTTTTTTTTTTTTTTTTTTTTTATTATTTTATTTTTATTTTATATTTTATATAGTCAGAGGGAGTTAGAAGACCTGAAAAATAAGAAGAGAGATGAATGGATGTGTCACGTAAATTTTATTTTTTTTCAAAATTATGAGAATTTAAGAATGAAGTTTTGGAGCCCTTTGACATAACAATTAGCATAACAATCTTGAAAAAAAAAAAAAAGGAAAGAAAGAAAGAAAAAGAAGAATATCTTTGCCACAATTTATAGAAAAATACAATTAGTATAAAAATCAATATTTTAAAAACCGGACCAGTGTGTGAACCGAAAAAGGGATTTGGTGGACGGGTCACCAGTTCAACCGTCGAGTTGAACCGAAATTGAACCGTGACGTAATAAATATATTAAAATTATATTTAAATAAAAATATAAGTAATAAAATTAAAAATTAAAAATTAAAAATATTAAATTATCTTAAATATTTCTCATAATATTTTTTTTACTAAAAAATATAATAATATATTCAATATTCCCTCCATATGATTTTAATTCAAATAATATAATTGAAAGAAAACTAAAATTTTGGAGGGATATCAAAATTTCAATTCTTCCTCCAGTAAATTTGATTGAATCCCACATGAATTTTTTGAATTTTTTTTGGAAGATTTTTTTTCTTATAAATAAGTAGAAACTCTCACAATGATTTCAAGCTCTTAATGAGATTCCTCATAAGAGGAGACCCTTGAAAAAGAGTTTTCAATTAAAGTTTTCTTTTATATATATATATAATATTATATTATATTATATATATATATATAATAAGAAAGAAAGAGAAAAGAAAGAAAGAAGAATAAAAAAGAATTGAAAATATCCAAAACAGTTCAAAATTTTCAATCTAAGTAACCCGGTGAACCGGCGTCGGGTCGACTGGTTCAGCGGTTCGACCGTCGATTTTTCCGGTTCTCTTTAAATACACCGGTTTTTGGCTTCGACTGGTTCAAAGAGTATATCCGGACCAAAACTCCGACCGATCGACGGTTCAACCAGTCGAACCGGCCGGTCCGGTCCGATTTTTAAAACCATAGTTTATGGGTTAGAAATTCCATTTTCTGTATATAATATATAGATAGATATGATTAACCAGCATAACAAACCTAAGTTACTTATAAGAGAAAATTACATTTCAATAGATGTTTAGAAAAATAATTACAAATAAATAATAAATTATATAAATATTAATAATTAAAATTTTAAACTTTCCCATGAAAAGGAAAAAGGTTGGTGAGAGGGAGTTTTTATGAGCATTAGGGCCGAGCTAGGCCCAGGCGTAGTAATAGGCCATTCTACGAGCCGTGGTGAAAAGGACTTAGTAAGTGGACCTTAGTGTTAGCTCGGTCCAAGAATGGTTACAGTCACCACGGTCGGAGTGGTGATAATTAGCTCGGTCATAGTATTCGGAGCCGAGGTATTTGGGCTTCTTATGGGAGTCCTTGCTCTTGTTAGCTCAGTCAAAACTTGATGTAGTTAGCTCGGTCTCAACAGACAAAACCGAGGTACAAGTGAACAAGAGCCGAGCTATGTGTTACATGTGAAGGCACTGGATTGAGTATGACAAAGGGCTAGTGTTAGCTTAGCTCAGTCATACTGTTATCCAACCAAGGTAAAACTATCTCACTTGGTTTAAGCAGTGAGGGGGGTGGTGAAGGATGAGCATTATCTTTCAGGAATGTGATTTCTAGGGGGACTCTACATGGGAGAATTAGAGTCCTACTAGGATTGTGTCATGGAAAAGCTATAAAAGCTCATAGCAGGACCTATAGACAGGTAACACAATTTTGATTCTCGAATACACAAAGCCTTTGTCTATTTATTTATTTTGCTAACTTAGGCATCGGAGAGGTATTCGGCACACACCCGCCGGCTAGCTCACGTTTGTGTTTTCAGGGAGTAAAGTGACGACGTTAGGAGGAGTGCAAACTTGATCAATAGGATAATACGAGAAGATTATTTCATGCTCGTACAATTGGCGCCGTCTGTGGGAAACTTCACAAAGAACAAAACCTCTTGATCAAACTTTTCTCTCTAGTTGGAAGCAATGGCGCACAATGAAGATTTGCCGCAATCAACTATCGATGGGCAAACCCCAAAGGGGGTGGGAGGCACAAAGGTTTTCCTTCTATCCCTTCCATGGCGGATTTAGAACCCCAACGACAAAACCCCCAGAGGGATGTAAGGGGGAGATAGGGCGGCAGCTCCCGTCGCTCTCAAAGTCCTGAAAGACAAAGGTGGAGGATGGACCATCAAGTTCTGGAGGATCGCGTGAAAGAGCAGGATGAGTTAATAAAAAGGATGGCAGCAGACATGGAATCAATGAAGCGCCAGATAAAAGGAAAAGGGGTGGCGACAGGAGAGGGGCGCAAAGGCAACACGCCCCCTCGCCACTCGGAAGATCGTGGTAGGTATACCACACCATCGCAAGCAGAAAGTAGGAGTCTTAGAACAGACGACACTTAATCGCAGACTTCCAGGACTTGTTACTCCAGGTCTGAGAGAACGAGAACTGAGAGGTCGTGTACTGAGGGAAGCACCTATCGACCCTTGCACACGCACCAGACGTCGTTTAGGCACACGGAGTTGCCTAGATCATCTGACTTGCGAACTGTGCTTGAAAAGATGGCCTGATGGAAGGAGGACACCAGGGCTCGCGACCCGCGCAGAGTTTCAACCCTTCTGTGGTTAACCTCTCGGACGCATGGTAGCATCGAGGTCGGAATGCCAATGTTGTGCCTTGCTTATGAACCAACAGACAAAGTATTAGCAAGGTTACAAAGTTCGCCGTTCGTTCTGACAATTGAGAACGCACCACTACCCTCAGGCTTCCACCAGCCAAAATTCACCACTTATGAAGGGAAGTCGGACCCCTACATGCACTTAAGCCACTTTCGCCAGGTTATGGCAGTATACCGGCGAAACGAGGCCCTAATGTATATCTTATTTCCATCCAGCCTTGGCAACCTAGGGTTAACCTGGTTCGAAAGGCTGCCAGAGGGCAGCATTGCCTCATGGACGTAATTGGCAGAGGTGTTCGTGACTAGGTTTAGAACGAACACCAAAACACCAGTGGAGATCGATCAGTTACTCTCCATTGACATAGGCAACAAGGAGACATTAAGATCCTACAACAGTCGCTACTGGGAAACCTTCAACCAGATTGGGGATTACCCTACAAACCTCGCCATTGCACAATACAAACGGGGCCTGCCAGTCGATAACAAATTGAGGGACTCAATTACTATGACGCCGCCCCTCACGATGGAGGCCTTAATAGAGAGAGTGCACTAACATATTCGTGTGGAGGAAGATAGCGCTCGTGCTAAAGCGAAATCTGGCACAACAGTAATGCCAGATAAAAAAACTACAGCAAAAGTCAACACGGTAGAATAACCAAGCAGGAATAGGAATGGGCGAGGCAGGCGGGCTAACAGAGAGGACCCAGACAAAATGAGGTTAAGAGTTCGCACTGCCATTACCACAGTGTTCAAAAAGCCAATCTACCGGATTCTCAGTGAGATACGCAATGAACCTTTCGTCCGATGGCCAGCTAAGTTGGGAGAAGCACAAAAAGACTATGACGAGAGGTCCCGGTGCACCTTCCATGATGAAAAGGGGCACCGCACTGAAAATTCCATGTCGTTGAGGCAGCATTTGGAGGAGTTAGTCGCAGCTGGGCACTTGGACTAATACATAGAATGAGGGACACGGCCAGGCCCCCAGAACCGCAACAACCTAAACGGGATGCCGGTCGACACTCCACCTCAAAGCGTAATTAACGTAATACATGGGATATTCAAACTTGAGCAGGTATGTGAGCTTAGGGGGATGATAAAAAAGGTTGAGCACTTAAGGGAGGTATTAAGTGCACAACCTACCATCAAAAAAGGGAGAACAAAGGCCACAAATGTCTTATCTTTTTCAGATAAAGATTTAGCAAGGATATACTGCCCTCACAATGATGCACTGGTTGTCACTCTATGTGTCAAGAATTTCGACATCAAGTGGATTTTGATTGACCAAGGAAGCTTATGTGAGATAATGTATTACGAAACCTTCAAACAACTAAAACTGGAGGATAAAGACCTGGTACCTACAACATCTCCCCTAATTGGATTCAACTCAATGTCAGAGTGGCCAGTGGGCAAGATAATCCTCCTAGTCAAGGCAGGAACCATGACGAAATAGGTGGAATTCTGGATATTGAAAGTCCCTTCCACTTATAACATAATCTTGGGGAGGACATGGTTGCACGCTATGCGATCGGTAGCATCAACCTACCATCAAGTATTACGGTTTCCCAACGAAGTCGGAGTAATTGAAGAGGTCTTTCGAGACCAAATTATGTCTAAACAGTGCTTCGTCACAGTAAATGGCAGTCGTGTTGCAAAATGGTATGTACAGATAGTGGAAGAGCCTGAGAGCAATGAACTATTTGCGGATGTTGGCAAAGCAGCTGAACAGAAGGCAGTGGAAGACTTGATACAGGTAAGGATAGATGAAAAAGACCCAGAAAAATTCTTTTTGCTCGGCTCGTCTTTGTCCAGCACTAAGAGAATAGAGGTTATGGAATTCTTAACCTCTAACATCAAAGTGTTTGCCTGGACGCCATATGACATGCCTGGCATTGACCCAAACTTCATATGTCAACAACTGAGCGTCCACCCAACAGCTAAACCAGTTACACAGCGCACTCGCAGATCAGCACTCCACAATGCCGAGATAGTGGCGGAAGAAGTGGGAAACTTACTCGAGACAGGAGCAATCAGAGAAGTGCACTATCCCAGGTGGATCTCTAATACCATAGTAGTGCCAAAGAAGAAAGAAAAATGGCGTGTCTACGTAGACTACCAAACAGTCAACAAGGCATGCCCAAAGGACAATTTTCCTCTACCACGGATAGACCAACTAGTAGACCTGACGGTAGGACACAATCGACTTAGCTTCCTTGATGCGTACAGAGGTTACCATCAGATCGCTATGTATGAACCAGATCAGGAGGTCACATCCTTTACAACGCCTAGAGGATTGTATTGTTACAAGGTCATGCCCTTTGGCTTAAAAAACGCAGGGGCAACATTCCAACGGATGGTCACCAAGATGTTTAAACCATTGTTAGGCAGAACAATGGAGGCTTACATAGATGACATGGTGGTCAAAAGCAAGGATGAGAAGGACCATCTCAAGGACCTAGGTGAAATGTTCCAGATTCTAAAAAAGAACAAGTTGCGCCTAAATGCATCCAAGTATGCATTCAGCGTAGGATCAGGTAAATTCCTAGGCTTTCTAGTGACCAACCGAGGTATAGAAGCAAACCCTTCTCAGATCAAAGCAATCCAGGATCTAGAGAGGCCCAACACAGTAAAAGAGGTGCAGCATCTAATTGGCCTAGCTGCCGCACTCAACCAGTTCATAAGTCGGTCATCAGACAGATGTCGACCATTCTTCCAAGCATTAAAGGCCAAATTTGAGTGGGATGAAGAATGCGATCGCGCCCTAGAAAGCTTGAACGAGTACATGTCTTCTCCACCATTACTAGTAACCCCAGTACTTGGAGAAGAGCTCTTTTTGTACCTAGCAGTTTCACAGCACGCAGTCAATGCAGTGTTGGTCAGAGCGGAAGGAATCCAACACCTGCCCATCTTTTATGTTAGCAAAACCTTGCTCCAAGTACCTACCATTGAAAAAGCTGGCCTTAGCTTTGATGATGGCCTCAGGGAAGTTATTGCATTACTTCCACGTCCACACCATAAACGTCCTAACAGCTTTTTCTCTAAAAGCTTTGTTTGAGAGAGCAGACTTTTCAGGACGAATCTTGAAGTGGTCAGTGGAATTGGGACAGTTCGACATCAAGTTTTAGCCCAGAACCGCAATAAAAGCTCAAGCTTTGGCAGACTTTGTGGTTGAGTTCACACCAGGAAGTCATCGCATCTGCCCAGTTGACTTGACTGGTACAACCGAAATGGGGACGGAAAGTGCCACAGGAAATGCGCAACCCCTAATACAAGATACCTCGCCACATTGCAAACCATCTAGGCTTGAGGATCAGAAGGAAGGAATAAGCCATGCCATTCCTAGTAAGGACTCATCAGCAAGTAAAAACATGGACTTGGAAGAAAACATCAGCAACACTCATGACCCCAAGACATCATCCGACCCCTCCACTTGCTGGAAGCTATTCGTTGGAGAGATATGGCAGCTCTTCATGGATAGAGCATCCAATAGGCACGGTGCATGACTTGGCATAGTCCTCATCTCACCAGATGGCCTGATAGTGGAACAAGCAGTCAACCTTGGTTTCCCAGCATCAAATAATGAGGCAGAATATGAAGTACTTCTAGCAGGCCTAAAATCAGCACTCATCATGAAGGCCACCGAGCTAAGGGTCTACAAAGATTCCCAGCTGGTAGTAAACCGGATTTCAAGTTACTACAAGGCAAAATATGAGAGGATGGCTAAGTACCAAGAGTTAGTCAGAAAAGAGATCATGAAATTCAAAGAAGTGCTGATAGAACAGATCGGCCGAGAAGAAAACAGTAGAGCAGACGAACTAGCAAGCTTTGCTTCGATGGCGGATACATCCATCCCACATCCATTACTGATCGACTACCTACCAAGACCAAGCATTGAAGAAACCGAAGTAGCTGAGGTATGTTGTGCTGAACTAGGCCCTTCATGGATGGATCTCATCATAGTATTCTTAAAAGACGGCATCTTACTCGAAGAGAAGAAAGAGACCAATAAAATAAGAGCAAAGTCACAGCGATTTTGGCTCTCCCCATTAATGGCCTTGTAAAAAAAATCCCTCACAGGGCCTTACCTGAAATGTGTTCATCTCAGCAAGGTCGAAGCATTCTTGTTCGAGATACATGAAGGCGTATGCGGAAGCCACCAAGGGGGAAGATCATTGGCATACAGAGCAATTTCACAAGGATATTGGTGGCCATACATGCAAGCAGATTCAGAAAAGTATGTCAAGAGATGCGAGAAATGCCAAAAGTTCGCACACCGAACACATCAACCGTCCAAAGAGCTTCTACCATTAACTAGCCCATGGCCCTTCGTAATATGGGGCATGGACATAGTAGGACCACTTCTAACGGCACCCAGCAATAGAAAGTTCTTTCTTGCAGCAACAGACTACTTTACAAAATGGTTGGAAACAGAAGCACTCGCCTCAATAAAAGAGAAAGATGTGAAGAAGTTCATCTAGCAGAAAATCATCACTCGGTTCGGCATACCTAAGCCTCTAATATCTAACAACGACACTCAGTTCGATGGCAAAATTTTTAGAGGCTTTTGTGAGGTGTACAAGATAGAATTCTACAATTCTACACCAGCATACCCCCAAGCAAATGGCCAGGCGGACGCATCAAACAAAGTCGTCTTGGATGGATTGAAGAAAAGGCTAGAGAAAGCAAAAGGCAAGTGAGCTGAGGAGCTTCCTTATGTTTTATGGGCTTACCGTACCACACCTCAGCGGTCAACTAGAGAAACACCTTTTTCCTTGGCCTATGACATGGAAGCAGTAATCCCACTGAAAGTTGGCCTCCCAACTATTAGAAGTGAAAATTTTGACCGAGACTTAAATGGAAAATCCATAGCCTTGAAACTCGACCTTGCAGAAGAGAGAAAAGAAAGAGCACTGGTTTACATCACCTCATACCAGCAAGAGTTATCCAGAAAATATAACAAGACAGTACATCCGAGTCAATTCAAGATTGGAGATTGGTGTTGTGCAAAGTAATGGGAAATACTCTGGTACCCGGAGATGGCAAGTTAGAGCCTAATTGGGAAGGACCATACAAAGTGGTTGGATTAGCAAGAAAATGGGCATATCACTTGGCAGATGGAGACAATAAGGCAATTCCCAGGCCATGGAACACTGCCAATCTCAAACTATTTTATTTTTAACTTTTCTTTAAAGTACTTGTTATTTTTCTTTTTTTTTAAAAAAAAAAGTAGTTTTCTTTTCAGCATAATTCTTTCTTCTGTAAAAGTTGTTTCAGTGAAACTAGGGGCAATGAAAACAGAGTTGGTCGGAATAACCAACACTTGGCTCTAGGTTGGCAAGAATAACCAACTTTGCGCTCTCTTCAGCTGAGATCAGGATCTAGGCTGAAGAAGTTTGGCAGGAACAACCAAACACTTGGCTCTAGGTTGGCAGGAATAACCAACATTGAGCTCTCTTCAACCGAGATCAGGATTTAGGCTGAAGAAGTTTGACAGGAATAACCAAACACTTGGCTCTAGGTTGGCAGGAATAACCAACATTGAGCTCTCTTCAGCCGAGATCAGGATCTAGGCTGAAGAAGTTTGGCAGGAATAACCAAACACTTGGCTCTAGGTTGGCTGGAATAACCAACATTGAGCTCTCTTCAACCGAGATCAGGATCTAAGCTGAAGAAGTTTGGCAGGAATAACCAAACACTTGGCTCTTGGTTGGCAGGAATAACCAACATTGAGCTCTCTTCAGCCGAGATCAGAATCTAGGCTGAAGAGGTTGGTAGGAATAACCAACATTGAGCTCTCTTCAGTCGAGATCAGGATCTAGGCTAAAGAGGTTGGCAAGAATAACCAACATTTGTTTCTCTTCAGCCAAGATAAGGATCTAGGCTAAAGAGGTTGGCTAGAACAACTAACTTTGAGTACTCTTCAGCCGAGATAAGGATCTAGGTTGAAGAGTGATTGGCTGGAATAACCAACTTTGAGTACTCTCCATCCGAGATAAGGATCTAGGCTGATGAGAGGTTGGCTTGAATAACCAACTTTGAGTACTCTTCAGCCGAGATAAGAATCTAGGCTGAAGAGGTTGGTAGGTATGAGCAAACAAGATTACAAGGTTAAGACCGAGATAGGTATCTCGGCCAGAAAATGTTATACTTCATGCAAATCATAGTAGAAAATAAATGCAGGTATGGAATAAACTAAGCAAAAAGAAAATTTCATTTAAGATCCAAAACAAAGTTACAAGCAGAGGGACCTTAGCCCAGTTACAAATTCTTTCCAAGAGAAAAGGAAAAATTACAGAATCAAGCAAAAAGGTCATCCAGATTCGCATCCAGGTCAACTCGAGCTGCACCACTCGATAGCCCAGTTTCAACAGGTAGATCGGTCACATTTTCAACCAAGTCTTCCACCAGTGGCTCAACTTGAGCTGATGGAGCAGTATGGCGACCACGATCAGTAGTAACAACCGAGGTGTCATCAAGCTCTGGGAATGCCTCATCTTCCTCCATACCTTGAAGAAAGTTTTGCTGAATGGCATTGGCATACTCCACCATGTAGCTCGGTATAAAATGTGGAGGAGGGTTCAGAAAGACCTCGGTCTCTTGGCCATGACCGAGCTTCGCCACAGTCGTCTTCCATCCGCATTTGAAGAATATATCTTTTGCAGCTCCACATTGTTGGATGTAAGTGGCCTCCCCTTCCTTATAACCCCGGTCTTCAGCATCTTCCACACTCTTCTTCCCCGCGATCTTTGCATCCTTCTTCTTCTTGAGCTTGGCCAGCTCGCGCAGATATTTATCTTTCAACTCGGCCGAAGCCTTCTGTTTATCTGCTTCAGCCGAGTTGACTAGTCCGGTGAGTCGGGGTATTTCGATGTGTAGCTCGGCCATTTTCTGCTTGGACACTTCTACCTCGGCTGACTTAGCATTAGCCTCTGCCACAGCCTGCCGTGTGGTCTTATGTAGCTCCAACACACGCTTCTAAGCGACATGATTCTTCTGCATGGCCTGCAAAAGGAGAGATAACAATTATAGTTAAAACCGCGCAAACAGATGTACAAATTAGAAAGATGAGCAAAGGGAGAACTTACCAGCACCATCGATTTTGTTGTCGAGAGAATGGCCTTCAGCTCAGTGAGATGGTCGTGGTGCTCTATATCGACTGGCAAGCATACGCTCTTGGCGAGGTTAAAAGCCAGCGAATGGTCTTTTTCTACGACCACTGAGTCAGTGTTTGCAATAGCTCAGTTCTTGTATGTGATCTTTGGTACCCATTTTGAAGGGCTAGCCCGATCAGAACGCACTGGTTTTGGGCCTCGGCCGGGTGGATTGAGGAAGCACAATGTCATCTTCATCAATAAGTTGTTATGGCTCGGTTTCAGATGTTCGAGAACGTTTGCTCAACCGGGATGACGAGGCACGGGCTGTTGGAAGGGCCACCACTACCTCATTTGTTTAGCCGGCTTGTTGTACCTCGGCCTGTGTAGCTGTTTCGGTGATCAAGGCTCGGACAGCGTGGCGCTTTGCCATTTCTTGTTCTTCAGTTAAAGGAACAAGGTTGATTTGGGGAAGAGATGGATCAGGTTCTGGGGAAGGTTCCAAGAGGAAGTCTATTACCCTGGTCTTCCTCTTACTGCTATATATGTATGTCGATTCAAAATTGAGTAGCTTGGCCCAACCTTTATCACGGTACCAAAGCACGGCGTGGAGTGCGTCTAGATTGGGGTATTGGTACTGTGACTTTAGATGGTTCGAGTCTGCATAAAGGAAAAAGGCAATGGTTGGTACGGTTTAAAACTTATAAACAGAGTAAAGAACGCACGAAATTGAGCTGAGGTATTCATACTAGCTACTCCCTTATTCTAGTTAATTCGGTCGCCCGGTATCTGGGCTTCTTGGTCTTCGAAGTTGCCCGAGACCCAGAAAAAGTCATCGTTATTTACATCTTTATCCGGTGTATTTTTTATTATTTTCTCTCGGCGTCTTCTTATTCTTAAATAGTATACCCAGCTGTCTTCATTTTGGTCATGAGAGTATTGGTGAAATAGCTCGGCTAAACCGAGGCTGAGGCCAAGCCAGCGATTTAGCTCGACGATACCATTTATTATTCTGTATGAATTTGTGGAAAGCTGGGTGGGGCAAAGTCTTGTCTGCCTAAGGAATTCACAAAGAAGAGGCTGAATGGAAAAACGGAGACCGGCCTCTACAATGGAAATGACGGAGAAGGGAACGAAACCTTGTTTTCCCCATGGAGTTGTGTCTAGCTTGGCTAATGAAAGGTGGACGTCGTCAGGGATGTTGTAGTCTTTGTGGAATTCGGTGATGGCGCCAGGGGAATTTACTAAAAACCGGTATTTACCCATTTCACTTAAATTATGTATAAATTAGCTCGGAGCCTTAGCTCGGTGTTGAGATGACGTTGGGTATCTCGGTTGAGCATAGAAAGGTGTGCCTGGCCAAACCTAGTCAGTCTGCAAAGTGAAGATAAAAAGCGTTATGCCCAGACAACTGCATCAGGCTAAGTAAGAAGGATAAGCAAATGATAAAAACTCTAGACCGGCTAAGTACGTTGCAACCTTTAGCTCGGTCATAGTGCGAGTTTTTAGCCCGATCATTGAGCATTAAGGGCCCTAGCCCGGTCAGGGCACAAGTTTTTAGCTCAGTTATTGAGTAAGGTTTCCTAGTCCGATTGGAGCGAAGGACTTTAGCTCGGCTAAACGAAATGGAAGGTTCTTAGACCGGTTGAAACTTAAGGTGTGGCGTGAAGTTTTAGTTCGGTTATTGGGGGAGTTATCTAGTTCGGCTGGGTGCACACCTAAATACAAACAGGTTCCTAGTTCGGTTAAAGTATTATTTTGGATCAAAGGTGTCATTTTTCAGATTGTTTGTGAATCCAGTGGATCTATTACACTGGACCTAATGACTTATACCCTTCTTAGATTGGATTTATTACCAATTTACTCTTTTATTTTTTACAACATCTCCCCTAATTGGATTCAACTCAATGTCAGAGTGGCCAGTGGGCAAGATAATCCTCCTAGTCAAGGCAGGAACCATGACGAAACAGGTGGAATTCAGGGTATTGAAAGTCCCTTCCACTTATAACATAATCTTAGGGAGGACATGGTTGCACGCTATGCGATCGGTAGCGTCAACCTACCATCAAGTATTGCGGTTTCCCAACGAAGTCGGAGTAATTGAAGAGGTCTTTCGAGACCAAATTATGTCTAAACAGTGCTTCGTCACAGTAAATGGCAGCCGTGTTGCAAAATGGTATGTACAGATAGTGGAAGAGCCTGAGAGCAATGAACTATTTGCGGATGTTGTCAAAGTAGCTGAACAGAAGGCAGTGGAAGACTTGATACAGGTAAGGATAGATGAAAAAGACCCAGAAAAATTCTTTTTGCTCGGCTCGTCTTTGTCCAGCACTAAGAGAATAGAGGTTATGGAATTCTTAACCTCTAACATCGAAGTGTTTGCCTGGACGCCATATGACATGCCTGGCATTGACCCAAACTTCATCTGTCACCAACTGAGCGTCCACCCAATAGCTAAACCAGTTACACAGCGCACTCACAGATCAGCACTCCACCATGCCGAGATAGTGGCGGAAGAAGTGGGAAACTTACTGGAGACAGGAGCAATCAGAGAAGTGCACTAT
This sequence comes from Camellia sinensis, assembly GCF_004153795.1. Lineage (NCBI taxonomy): Eukaryota > Viridiplantae > Streptophyta > Magnoliopsida > Ericales > Theaceae > Camellia > Camellia sinensis. The sequence continues at coordinate 477,757 of NW_021027645.1, read as the reverse complement.
CCTAGGTGGATCTCTAATACCATAGTAGTGCCAAAGAAGAAAGAAAAATGGCGTGTCTACGTAGACTACAAAACAGTCAACAAGGCATGCCCAAAGGACAATTTTCCCCTACTACGGATAGACCAACTAGTAGACCTGACGGTAGGACACAATCGACTTAGCTTCCTTAATGCGTACAGAGGTTACCATTAGATCGCTATATATGAACCAGATCAGGAGGTCACATCCTTTACAACGCCTAGAGGATTGTATTGTTACAAGGTCATGCCCTTTGGCTTAAAAAACGCAGGGGCAACATTCCAACGGATGGTCACCAAGATGTTTAAACCATTGTTAGGCAGAACAATGGAGGCTTACATAGATGACATGGTGGTCAAAAGCAAGGATGAGAAGGACCATCTCAAGGACCTAGGTGGAATGTTCCAGATTCTGAAAAAGAACAAGTTGCGCCTAAATGCATCCAAGTATGCATTCAGTGTAGGATCAGGTAAATTCCTAGGCTTTCTAGTGACCAACCGAGGTATAGAAGCAAACCCTTCTCAGATCAAAGCAATCCAGGATCTAGAGAGGCCCAACACAGTAAAAGAGGTGCAGCATCTAACTGGCCTAGCTGCCGCACTCAACCGGTTCATAAGTCGGTCATCAAACAGATGTCGACCATTCTTCCAAGCATTAAAGGCCAAATTTGAGTGGGATGAAGAATGCGATCGCGCCCTAGAAAGCTTGAAAGAGTACATGTCTTCTCCACCATTACTAGTAACCCCAATAGTTGTAGAAGAGCTCTTTTTGTACCTAGCAGTTTCACAGCACGCAGTCAATGCAGTGTTGGTCAAAGCGGAAGGAATCCAACACCTGCCCATCTTTTATGTTAGCAAAACCTTGCTGGGCATAGAAACCAGGTATCTACCATTGAAAAAATTGGCCTTAGCCTTGATGATGGTCTCAAGGAAGCAGTAGCATTACTTCTACGCCTACACCAAAATCGTCCTAACAGCTTTTCCCTTAAAAGCCTTGTTTGAAATGGCGAACTTTTCTAGGCGAATCTTGAAATGGGCAGTGGAATTGGGACAGTCTGATATCAAGTTTCAACCCAGAACTGCAATAAAAGCCCAAGCTTTGGCAGACTTTGTGGCAGAGTTCACACCAGGAAGTCATCACATCTGCCCAATTGACTTGACTGGTACAACCGAAATAGGAACGGAAAGTACCGCAGGAAATACGCAACCCCTAATACAAGACTTTGCCCAACCCCATTACAAACCACACAGACTTGAGGATCAGAAGGAAGGAATAAGCCATGCCATTCCTAGTAAGGACTCATCAGCAAGTAAAAACATGGACTTGGAAGAAAACATCAGCAACACTCATGACCCCAAGACATCATCCGACCCCTCCACTTGCTGGAAGCTATTCGTTGGAGAGATGTGGAAGCTCTTCGTGGATAGACCATCCAATAGGCACAGTGCATGACTTGGCATAGTCCTCATCTCACCAGATGGCCCGATAGTGGAACAAGCAGTCAACCTTGGCTTCCCAGCATCAAATAATGAGGCAGAATATGAAGTACTTCTAGCAGGCCTAAAATCAGCACTCTTCATGAAGGCCACCGAGCTAAGGGTCTACAATGATTCCCAGCTGGTAGTAAACCGGATTTCAAGTTACTACAAGGCAAAATATGAGAGGATGGCTAAGTACCAAGAGTTAGTCAGAAAAGAGATCATCCTTTTGCTTGGCCGAGATGAGGCAGCCTATGTAGATGGAAGGGCAACAACTGCATCGCGTGGCTAGCTAGTCGGTGGTAGCTCGGTCTATACCTTGGTGTTAGAAGCAAAGGCTTGCTTTGTGATGAGGGCATGAACAACTCGTCTTTTTTCCATCTGTTGTTCTTCAGTGAGAGGAATTAGGTTGATTTGAGGGAGGTTGGGATCAGGTTTAGGAGAGGACTCAAGCAAGAAGTCTGTAACTCTGCTCTTCTTCTTGCTGTTGTAGAGGTAGGTCGGTTCAATGCCTCATAGCTTAGTCCAGTCTCAATGACGGTACCGCAGGACGGCTTGTAGTGCAGCTTGATTGGCGTAGGCGTAATTTGCTTTCAACCGGTTCAGATTTGGAAAAAGAAAAAAGGTCAATACAGTTGAGGAAAATTACAGGTTTTAGCACAAGAAAAAGAACCGAGCTATCCTTAGCAAGTGTCCCTTTATTCCAGTTGATGTTATAACCTGGTATTTGGGCCTCTTGGTCTTCAAAGTTGCTAGAGACCTAGAGAAAATCGTCATTGTTCAAATCTTTATCTAGTGTGCACTTGACGATTTTCTCTCAACCCTTTCTGACTCTGAGGTAATGAACCCAATCGTCATCATTTTGGCTGAGCGAGTATTGGTGAAATAGCTTGGCCAATCCAAGGTTAAGGTCGAGACAACGATTTAGCTCGGCAATCCCATCTATTATTCTATAAGTGTTGATGGATAATTGGGTAGGGCATAGTCTGGTTTGCCTAAAGAACTCGCAGATGAGGGGTTGGACTGGGAACCGAAGTCCACCCTCTACGATGGACAGCATAGAGAAGGGAACGAATCTAGGCTTGCCTCATGGCGTGGTGTCTAGTTCGGCTAGCGAGAGATGGACGTTGTCTGGAATATGGTAATCCTTTCGAAGCTCAGTTATGGCCCCGGGTGAGTTTACTAAGAATCGATATTTTCCCATGTGGACTTAAGTTTTGTAGAAATTAGCTCGGAGTACTAGCTCGGTGTGGAGATGACGTTGAGTATCTCGGTTGAGCATTCAAGAGAGTGCCTGGCCAACCTAGTCAGAGTCTGCAAAGTGGAGATGAAAAGTGTTAAGCCCAGATCGTTGGACCGTGCTAAGTATAAAGGCAAAAATAAATGTAAACCTAGCTCGGTTACGTAGGATACTATCCGTTCTTAGTTTGGTTGGAGCGAAGGACTTTAGCTCGGCTAAATGAAACGAAAGGTACTTAGTCCGGCTGAAACTTAAGGTGTGGCGTGAAGTTTTAGTTCGGTTATTAGGAGGGTTATCTAGTTTGGCTGAGTGCACACCTAACTACAAACAAGTTCCTAGTTCAGTTAAAGTATTATTTTGGATCAAAACGATTTTCATAACAAATTGTGAATTTGGTGAAAGATCTACCACATGGTTTCTGGGACTAAGAGGTTCATCCCCATTGTTATGAGAACTATATTAATATGTGTTTTGAAGAACATACATATATTATGCTATGTATTGCTACACTATACAGAATAAACGAAAAGGAAACAAGATTAGAGTACTTACAGCTTTAAGATCAAGGGATGAAGATCCAAACGGTGAAGATGCTAGGTTAGAGCACAAATGTTGCAGGTGCTGTGGTTGTGAAAATGGAGGTTCAGAGGAAGAAAGTGAAGGTGAACAGTAGAACTGCCGAGTTCAAAAACTAAGGTTTTTGTATAAGGCAAAGAAAAAGCGGAACTGTTCAAAATTTTCGGAGTACGAGGGCGGCGTTGACAGTTGTACTCAACCAATAGGGGCCAGCCACGTCTCTATGGGAATAGCAAGCGATTCCGATGTACAGCGTGACTGAAGAGACGGTTTTTTACCGGACAAATCAGTAGCCCGGTGACAATTTAGCTCGGTTGAAGGTCTGAAGTTTTAGCTCGGCTAGTAACAAATAATCTCAATCATGCTACGCAGATGGAATTAAAGGGCAATTGAGAGGGAGTTTTTTTTAGCATTAGGGCCGAGCTAGGCCCAGGCGTAGTAATAGGTCATTTTATGGGCCATGGTGAAAAGGGTTTAGTGAGTGGACCTTAGTGTTAGCTCGGTCCAAGAATGGTTACAGTCACCACGGTCAGAGTGGTGATAATTAGCTCGGTCATAGTATTCGGAGCCGAGGTATTTGGGCTTCTTATGGTGGACCTTGCTCTTGTTATCTCGGTCAAAACTTGATGTAGTTAGCTCGGTCTCAATAGACAAAACTGAGGTACAAGTGAACAAGAGCCGAGCTATGTGTTACATGTGAAGGCACTGGATTGAGTATGACAAAGGGCTAGTGTTAGCTCAGTCATACTGTTATCCAACCAAGGTAAAACCATCTCATTTGGTTTAAGCAGTGGGAGAGGGTGAAGGATAAGCATTATCTTTCAGAAGTGTGATTTCTAGGAGGACTCTACATGGGAGAATTAGAGTCCTACTAGGATTGTATCAGGCAAAAGCTATGAAAGCTCATAGCAAGACCTATGGACAGGTAACACAACTTTCATTCTCGAATATACAGAACCTTTGTCTATTTGTCTATTTTGCTGACTTAGGCATCAGAGAGGCATTCGGCACACACCCGCCGGCTAGGTCACGTTTGTGTTTTTAGGGAGTAAAGCGACGACGTTAAGAAGAGTGCAAACTTGATCAACAGGATAATACGAGAAGATTAATTCGTGCTCGTACAGTTAGGACTCCCTTTTTTCTTGAACCCCGCCACCCCTAATGAATTGAGATTGGTCAATTTTTTGCTTATTTGTTTTGTTTTTTTTTCTATCACTCATTAACATGTGCCTATGGGGATTATAAGAGTCAAGAAAAAAGGGAGTCTCTATTATTTCTACCTATGAAAATATAATAATTTTATAGAAATAGCATTGAAATTATAACAAGAGTAATATTATCGAGCTCCGAAAAATGGAGTCAGTCAAATAAGACAAACTCAATAAATAAATAAATAAATAAATGTATACTACTTCCTGTTGCTTTCTCAAAATTCAATATAATATCATGAAATAATAATCACAACATTACACACAAAAATAAATAAATAAATAAATAAAATCACAGCATCACACCATGTAAAAATTATGATACTGTCCTCATCGCACAATGAATATAATTTTCCTGTATCACCTCCGTTAGATCAACGTAAACAGCTCGCGACACTTGCTAACGCATCATCTCTCTAATTTGGGTCTTTGTTACTATGATTCGTACTCTTCTTTCTTCCCTCAGCATCTCTCTGATTTGGGTCTTCGTTTCTTGGAATTCTTGGATTTAGGTGTTCATGGAAGGCACTTGTCCAGGGATTTTCTGCCTCTGTTTTCGATCAAAAAAATCTAGTTAATCTTAATCATACCTACATGGATTTTCCATTTCTCTCTCGAGCTTCAAAACCCATTTATAAATCTGATTCTTCATCATCTTCTGATGTGAATTCGGTGAGCCATGCTTCTTCCGAAGAAGGTGCTTTCTCTGATGCCACTCTCAAGTTTATCAACCAGATGCTTATGGAAGAAGACGATTTGGAGGATAAGCCTTGTATGTTCCGAGAGTGCCTGGCTCTCCAAGCTACTGAGAAATCTTTCTATGATGCTCTTGGAGAGAAGTACCCACCTCCCTCCTCGAATGCAGACCATGTGTTCGACCTTAATCCCAGCCCAGATGATCACTCTCCCGATGGTGAAAGCAGTGACAGCCCTGGTTCTGTCAACTACTTCGTCGAGCCCAATTGGGTTCGTGATCAAGAGAAACTTGAAAGAAGCTCTTCCGATTTTGGCACCACCTTTGACCCCGTTTCGCAATCAATCGGCTCTTCCAATGGTTCTGGTGATGGCTCAGTCGACACTCTTGTTAATCAGAGCCAACCCTTCTGGTTGTCGAGTGGAGGGAACACAAAAGTTGCGGAGTTGGTCTCAAATAAAAAAATTGTAAACTATGGTCTGGAGATGAAGGAGAAGAACTCGAAGGTTGTGGCGCAGGAAGAGAAGAATAGGAGGGACCATTCACCAAATGGGTCAAGGGAGAAGAAAACTCATCATCGAGGAAATGGCGATAATGCAGATGATGATCGGACTAACAAGCAATTGGCAAGTTATACTGATGATTCTGATGAGCAATTAAAGATGTTTAATATTGTGTTTCTCAGTTCTGATTTGCATCAGGGGTCCAGGTTATGTCTTCATCATGATGACAATGATTCAGCCAAGAAGTTGCAGCAGAGCGGACCATCGAAAGGTTCAAATGGAGGAAAGGGACGCGGTAGGAAACAAGGCAACAAAAAGGAAATGTTTGATTTGCAGACTCTCCTAACTCAGTGTTCACAAGCCATTGCACGAGCTGATGTTAGGAGTGTTAATGAACAGCTTAACCGAATCAGACAACACTCTTCTGCTCAAGGTGATGGCATCGAAAGATTGGCCCATTACTTTGCTAATGCCCTCGAGGCTCGTTTGGCTGGCACTGGGACAGCATTGTATGTTCCTTCATCTACCATGAGGATATCGGCTGCTGATGTCTTGAAATCTTACGAGACATATGTCAAAGCATGCCCTTTCAACAAAATGTCCAATTTGTATGCGAATAGATCGATTATGAAGCTCGCTCAGACAGCAACGACGCTTCACATAATCCATTTTGGTATTCTATATGGGTTCCAATGGGCCTGCCTTATCCACCATCTCTCTGCCAGACCCGGTGGGCCTCCTAAGCTTCGCATTACAGGAATAGACTTTCCCCAACCCGGGTTTCACCCAGCAGAGAGGGTTGAGCAAACGGGGCGTAGATTGGAAACATATTGCAAGAGATTTAATGTACAATTTGAGTACACTGCAATAGCCAAGAAATGGGAAACTATTGAACTTGACGAACTCAAGATCGATAGAGACGAGGTGCTTGTTGTTAATTGCTTGTTTCGGCTTGGGAATGTACCCGATGAGACAGTTCTAGCGAACAACCCACGCGATATTGTTCTCAACTTGGTTCAGAGGATCAAACCAGATATGTTCATTCACGGAGTTGTGAATGGGATGTACAATGCGCCCTTCTTTGTGGCTCGATTCAGGGAGGCTCTTTTCCACTTCTCTTCAATATTCGATATGTTTGAGGCTACTATACCGCGTGAAGATGGAGATCGGGTGATGCTTGAGAAAGAGATTTATGGAAGGGATATAATGAATGTCATAGCATGCGAGGGTACTGAGAGAGTTGAAAGGCCTGAAACGTACAAGCAGTGGCAAATTAGGACCCTGAGAGCGGGGTTCAAGCAGCTACCACTGAACCAGGATCTTGTGAAGCTTGTAAGGTCCATAGTCAAGGTTCATTACCACAAGGATTTCGTGGTGGACGAGGATGGAAACTGGATGCTGCAAGGATGGAAGGGTCGTATCCTCTATGCTCTTTCCTGTTGGAAGCCTATCGAGGACTAACTTATAAAAATGCATTCTGTTGAAGAGTCTGTCACTGCGAGTGGCATCAATCCTCTTAGCAAAACTCAGCTTTTATTGTATGGGGGTTACAAAGAAGGAACTAAAGTGGGTTATCGTTGGGATTCGAAGTAAATTTAAAACCCTGCTAGCTGTATATTTTGGGTATGTACTTGATATCTTGCCTTCATTGGCAACTTCTATGAAGCATTTGCCATGCACAGTGCAGTCTCATTTTTTTACTTGTTTTATCTCTTAGTATTACTTTATTTTGTACGATGTTGGACTTTGTTTATTTTGTATCATCGAGTTGTATGTTATTTGGCCTTGCAAGTTGCAGAAGTTTTTCAACTTAACGGCCATTGTTTTGCTGTTAAATCACACATCGAATCACGGCTAGTTTTGTTAAAATAGTAAAGGGTGAATCATATGGAATCTTGAATTGGAAGATTCATTCCATTTATTTTGTATGATGTTGAAGCATGGACTACTTCCTGATGCATACAGCTACAATATTTTTATTCATGGGTTATGCATAAGTTTTCAGATGCAGAAAATATAGATGGAACAATCAGTAAAACAGGGGCAGAGAAGATTGCCGGAGTTGAACTTCGCAGGATGGTCTTCTAGGGCAAAGAAGATCACCGGAGATGCACTTCGTGGGATGGTCTTTTAAGGCGGAGAAGATTGTCGGAGTTTTGTCTAAAAAAATGAGTGTTTTGGACCAAAACAATGCAAGGCTTTGTGGGATGAGAACCAGTAGTAAAGAAAAAAAAATAACCAGTTGAAAAGATATTCAATTTTTCTAATAAAATTATTTAATGGTTTAGATTAATTTATATATATCTAATGATTTAAAAGTAAGGTGTATATGATGAGCACAATTTAACCACATGCACATCCTAACAACCCCCCGTTTTTTATTTCCGCATTTAATTCATTTTTTTAATGGTGCATTTAATTTATCTCTTTACGTCTTAAAAAAATGGTAGGGAGAGAGAGAAGAGTTTGGTTTGGTTTGACTGTTTCACCATCCGTATGTCATAATATAATGTAGTTTAGCCATTTTATGTGTGCATATTCTTATAAATAAAGTGTTTTAGAGTGTTAATCTTTGGGTAAAGAAAATTCAGAATTGAACTTTTTGACCGAATGCCCTTTTTTATTTTATTTTATATGGTGCATTTAATTTATCTCCTTACTTCTTAAAAAAAATGGTATATACCATAAAAGAATTCATATAAAATATATAAAAAAAAATTAATAAAAAATTTAGATGATACATAGCATCACTATATTTTATTAGCAATTTTTGTTGGGTTCATTCCACCATCTGTGCCTTGTGCTCATTATATCATTATTAACATGTAATATCACTATTTAATAATAACTATTATGTAATCATAGTGAGCCTCATTACCCAAATGTATACATCGAGTTGTGTTGATTGTACTTACATTTTTTTATTTTTTATTTTAGAACAATTAAAATTGCATATATATAAAGATAGAAGAACATAGATAGTCCTTGTACAGAGAATTGAACAAATATATAAAAACATCAAAAACTAATTCTAAAAATGCAAGAGCCAGTATCATCAGCATGTCCAAACGAAGATCAAGAATTTTTTACCAGCAATCTCATATTGCAAACCTCAGCAACAAATCCCTACAAAGATATCATAACACATCCAACAAACACATAAGTATAAGAATAAGAACAAATTACTAGATTAGATAGTTTTATGCTAAGGAGGTCAAAAAAGACTGGGGTTGCCGATGCTGTCTTCAATGCATGGCTCTCTCTTGCACTTGCGAAGATCAAGTTCATGGGGCTGAAGTCTTGGTGCCAGAATTCTCTTGGGCTTCCTACACGGAAATTCCCAACGTGCTCAAGAACTAGTGCTAGTAACTGAAGTCAAACCGCTCGAATTTTTTTAGAGCCTTTAACATGAAAAATCCCAACTTGCTCCGAGATCAGATCTAGTAGTTGTGCTTCATGTACCGTTGAGACTAGGGGTGATTGCGGATTGGATTGGGTCGGGTTGCATCACATCCGCCATCCGTTCAAAATTAGGCGGATTGAAAAAAGTCAATTCGCATCCGTCCACCAGTTTGGCAAATGCGAATTGAGCGAGTCGTGCAGATTGACGGATGGATGCGATCAGCTTGGCGGTTTGGACTTACAAATTTTGGAATCTTCAACCATGTCAACTAGTACATCTGACTTTCATTTACACTTGGACAACCGACAAAGCTCTAGCGATAAAGGAATCCGAATGTACTGCCATCATTAAGGAGCCCTATACAAGGAAGATTTGTTTAGATCCCACATCGATTAATTAACGTAACGCTTGACCATGTGCATATAAACTTCTTGGACACCCTCCCCTTCCAAGTTGGTTTTTAAGAGTGACTTGACTTCTACATAAGGTGTTTGTATAATTTATAACTCGTTTAGGGAGTTAACATTTTAGTTTAAAAATCAAAAAGTCACTAAAAAATGGGTAATTTATTTGCACCTTATGTTTTTTTAAACACCCTATGTTAAACATGATTTTTAAACATGTTAAACACCCACGGATAGACCAACTAGTAGACCTGACGGTAGGACACAATCGACTTAGCTTCCTTGATGCGTACAGAGGTTACCATCAGATCGCTATGTATGAACCAGATCAGAAGGTCATATCCTTTACAACGCCTAGAGGATTGTATTGTTACAAGGTCATGCCCTTTGGCTTAAAAAAAGCAGGGGCAACATTCCAACGGATGGTCACCAAGATGTTTGAACCATTGTTAGGCAGAACAATGGAGGCTTACATAGATAACATGGTGGTCAAAAGCAAGGATGAGAAGGACCATCTCAAGGACCTAGGTGAAATGTTCTAGATTCTGAAAAAGAACAAGTTGCGCCTAAATGCATCCAAGTATGCGTTCAGCGTAGGATCAGGTAAATTCCTAGGCTTTCTAGTGACCAACCGAGGTATAGAAGCAAACCCTTCTCAGATCAAAGCAATCCAGGATCTAGAGAGGCCCAACACAGTAAAAGAGGTGCAGCATCTAACTGGCCTAGCTGCCGCACTCAACCGGTTCATAAGTCGGTCATCAGACAGATGTCGACCATTCTTCCAAGCATTAAAGGCCAAATTTGAGTGGGATGAAGAATGCGATCGCGCCCTAGAAAGCCTAAAAAGAGTACATGTCTTCTCCACCATTACTAGTAACCCCAGTACCTGGAGAAGAGCTCTTTTTGTACCTAGCAGTTTCACAGCACGCAGTTAATGCAGTGTTGGTCAAAGCGGAAGGAATCCAACACCTGCCCATCTTTTATGTTAGCAAAACCTTGCTGGGCATAGAAACCAGGTACCTACCATTGAAAAAATTGGCCTTAGCCTTGATGATGGTCTCAAGGAAGCTGTCGCATTACTTCCACGCCTACACCATAATCGTCCTAACAGCTTTTCCCTTAAAAGCCTTGTTTGAAAGGGCGAACTTTTCTAGGCGAATCTTGAAATGGGCAGTGGAATTGGGACAGTCTGATATCAAGTTTCAACCCAGACCTGCAATAACAGCCCAAGCTTTGGCAGACTTTGTGGCTGAGTTCACACCAGGAAGTCATCACATCTGCCCAATTGACTTGACTAGTACAACCGAAATAGGAACGGAAAGTACCGCAGGAAATGCGCAACCCCTAATACAAGACTTTGCCCAACCCCATTACAAACCACATAGGCTTGAGGATCAGAAGGAAGGAATAAGCCATGCCATTCCTAGTAAGGACTCATCAGCAAGTAAAAACATGGACTTGGAAGAAAACATCAGCAACACTCATGACCCCAAGACATCATCCGACACCTCCACTTGCTGGAAGCTATTCGTTGGAGAGATGTGGAAGCTCTTCGTGGATAGACCATCCAATAGGCACAGTGCATGACTTGGCATAGTCCTCATCTCACCAGATGGCCCGATAGTGGAACAAGCAGTCAACCTTGGCTTCCCAGCATCAAATAATGAGGCAGAATATGAAGTACTTCTAGCAGGCCTAAAATCAGCACTCTTCATGAAGGCCACCGAGCTAATGGTCTACAATGATTCCCAACTAGTAGTAAACCGGATTTCAGGAGAGTACAAGGCAAAATATGAGAGGATGGCTAAGTACCAAGAGTTAGTCAGAAAAGAGATCATGAAATTCAAAGAAGTGCTGATAGAACAGATCGGCCGAGAAGAAAACAGTAGAGTAGACAAACTAGCAAGCTTTGCTTCGATGGCGGATACATCCATCCCACATCCATTACTGATCGACTACCTACCAAGACCAAGCATTGAAGAAACCGAAGTAGCTGAGGTATGTTGTGCTGAACTAGGCCCTTCATGGATGGATCTCATCATAGTATTCTTAAAAGACGGCATCTTACTCGAAGAGAAGAAAGAGACCAATAAAATAAGAGCAAAGTCACAGCGATTTTGGCTCTCCCCATCAATGGCCTTGTAAAAAAAATCCCTCACAGGGCCTTACCTGAAATGTGTTCATCTCAGCAAGGTCGAAGCATTCTTGTTCGAGATACATGAAGGCGTATGCGGAAGTCACCAAGGGGGAAGATCATTGGCATACAGAGCAATTTCACAAGGATATTGGTGGCCATACATGCAAGCAGATTCAGAAAAGTATGTCAAGAGATGCGAGAAATGCCAAAAGTTCGCACACCGAACACATCAACCGGCCAGAGAGCTTCTACCATTAACTAGCCCATGGTCCTTCGTAATATGGGGCATGGACATAGTAGGACCACTTCCAACAGCACCCGGCAACAGAAAGTTCTTTCTTGCAGCAACAGAAAGTTCTTTCTTGCAGCAACAGACTACTTTACAAAATGGTTGGAAACAGAAGCACTCGCCTCAATAAAAGAGAAAGATGTGAAGAAGTTCGTCTGGCAGAATATCATCACTCTGTTCGGCATACCTAAGCCTCTAATATCTAACAACGGCACTCAGTTCGATGGCAAAATTTTTAAAGGCTTTTGTGAGGTGTACAAGATAGAATTCTACAATTCTACACTAGCATACCCCCAAGCAAATGGCCAGGTGGAAGCATCAAACAAAGTCGTCTTGGATGGATTGATGAAAAGGCTAGGGAAAACAAAAGGCAAGTAAGCTGAGGAGCTTCCTTATGTTTTATGGGCTTACCGTACCACACCTCGGCGGTCAACTGGAGAAACACCTTTTTCCTTGGCCTATAACATGGAAGCAGTAATCCCACAGAAAGTTGGCCTCCCAACTATTAGAAATGAAAATTTTGACCGAGACTTAAATGGAAAAGCCATAGCCTTGAAACTCGACCTTGCAGAAGAGAGAAAAGAAAGAGCACTTGTTCACATCACCTTATACCAGCAATAGTTATCCAGAAAATATAACAAGACAGTACATCCGAGGCAATTCAAGATTGGAGATTGGGTGTTGTGCAAAGTAATGGGAAATACTCTGGTACCCGGAGATGGCAAGTTAGAGCCTAATTGGGAAGGACCATACAAAGTGGTTAGATTAGCAAGAAAATGGGCATATCACTTGGCAGATGGAGACAATAAGGCAATTCTCAGGCCATGGAACACTGCCAATCTCAAACGATTTTATTTTTAGCTTTTCTTTAAAGTACTTGTTATTTTTCTTTTTTCAAAAAAACAAGTAGTTTTCTTTTCAGCATAATTCTTTCTTCTGTAAAAGTTGTTTCAGTGAAACTAGGGGCAATGAAAACAGAGTTGGCCGGAATAACCAATACTTGGCTCTAGGTTGGCAAGAATAACCAACTTTGAGCTCTCTTCAACTGAGATCAGGATCTAGGCTAAAGAAGTTTGGCAGGAACAACCAAACACTTGGCTCTAGGTTGGCAGGAATAACCAACATTGAGCTCTCTTCAGCCGAGATCAGGATTTAGGCTGAAGAAGTTTGACAGGAATAACCAAGCACTTGGCTCTAGGTTGGCAGGAATGACCAACATTGAGCTCTCTTCAGCCGAGATCAGGATCTAGGCTGAAGAAGTTTGGCAGGAATAACTAAACACTTGGCTCTAGGTTGGCTGGAATAACCAACATTGAGCTCTCTTCAGTCGAGATCAGGATCTAAGCTGAAGAAGTTTGGCAGGAATAACCAAACACTTGGCTCTTGGTTGGCAAGAATAACCAACATTGAGCTCTCTTCAGCCGAGATCAGAATCTAGGCTGATGAGGTTGGTAGGAATAACCAATATTGAGCTCTCTTCAGCCGAGATCAGGATCTAGGCTAAAGAGGTTGGCAAGAATAACCAACATTTGTTTCTCTTCAGCCGAGATAAGGATCTAGGCTAAAGAGGTTGGCTGGAACAACCAACTTTGAGTACTCTTCAGTAGAGATAAGGATCTAGGTTGAAGAGTGGTTGGCTAGAATAACCAACTTTGAGTACTCTCCATCCGAGATAAGGATCTAGGTTGAAAAGAGGTTGGCTTGAATAACCAACTTTGAGTACTCTTCAGCCGAGATAAGAATCTAGGCTAAAGAGGTTGGTAGGTATGACCAAACAAGATTACAAGGTTAAGACCGAGATAGGTATCTCGGCCAGAAAATGTTATACTTCATGCAAATCATAGTAGAAAATAAATGCAGGTATGGAATAAACTAAGCAAAAAGAAAATTTCATTTAAGATCCAAAACAAAGTTACAAGCAGAGGGGCCTTAGCCCGGTTACAAATTCTTTCCAAGAGAAAAGGAAAAATTACAGAATCAAGCAAAAAGGTCATCCAGATTCGCATCCAGGTCAACTCGAGCTGCACCACTCGATAGCCCAGTTTCAACAGGTAGATCGGTCACATTTTCAACCAAGTCTTCCACCAGTGGCTCAACTTGAGCTGATGGAGCAGTATGGAGACCGCGATCAGTAGTAACAACCGAGGTGTCATCAAGCTCTGGGAATGCCTCATCTTCCTCCATACCTTGAAGAAAGTTTTGCTGAATGGCATTGGCATACTCCACCATGTAGCTCAGTATAAAATGTGGAGGAGGGTTCAGAAAGACCTCGGTCTCTTGGCCATGACCGAGCTTCGCCACAGCCGTCTTCCATCCGCATTTGAAGAATATGTCTTTTGCAGCTTCACATTGTTGGATGTAAGTGGCCTCCTCGCCTCCCTTCCTTATAACCCCGGTCTTCAGCATCTTCCCACACTCTTCTTCAGCCCCGCGATCTTTGCATCCTTCTTTCTTGAGCTTGGCCAGCTCGCGCAGATATTTATCTTTCAACTCAGCCGAAGTCTTCTGTTTATCTGCTTCAGCCGAGTTGACCCTAGTCCGGTGTGTCGGGCTATTTCGGTGTGGTAGCTCGGCCATTTTCTACTTGCACTCTTCTAGCTGGCTGACTTAGCATTAGCTCTGCCACGGCCTGGTGTTGGTCTTATGTAGCTCCAACACACGCTTTGTAAGTGACATGATTCTTTTGCATGGCCTACAAAAGAGAAGAACATTATATAGTAGTTAAACACGCGCAAACAGATGTACAAATTAGAAAAGATGAGCAAAGGGAGAACTTACCAGCACCATCGATTTTGTTTCGAGAGAATGGCCTTCAGCTCAGTGAGATGGCCATGGTGCTCCATATCGCTGGCAAGCATACGCTCTTGGCGAGGTTAAAAGCCAGCGAATGGTCTTTTTCTACGACCACCGAGTCAGTGTTGGCAATAGCTCAGTTCTTGTATGTGATCTTTGGTACCCATTTTGAAGGGCTAGCCCGATCAGAACGCACTGGTTTTGGGCCTCAGCCGGGTGGATTGAGGAAGCACAATGTCATCTTCATCAATAAGTTTGTTATGGCTCGGTTTTCAGATGTTCGAGAACGCTTGCTCGGCCGGATGACGAGGCACGGGCCGTTGGAAGGCCACCACTAGCCTCATTTGTTGGTCGGCTTGTGTACCTCGGCCTGTGTAGCTGTTTCGTTGATCAAGGCTCGGACAGCGTGGCGCTTTGCCATTTCTTGTTCTTCAGTTAAAGGAACAGGTTGATTTGGGGAAGAGATGGATCAGGTTCTGGGGAAGGTTCCAAAGAGGAAGTCTATTACCCTGGTCTTCCTCTTACTGCTATATATGTATGTCGATTCAAAATTGAGTAGCTTGGCCCACCTTTATCACGGTACCAAAGCGCGGCGTGAAGTGCGTCTAGATTGGGGTATTGGTACTGTGACTTAGATGGTTCGAGTCTGCATAAAGGAAAAAGGCAATGGTTGGTACGGCGCAAAACTTATAAACAAAGTAAAGAATGCACAAAGCTAAGCCGAGGTATTCATACCGACTACCTTTATTCCAGTTTTCGGTCGCCCGGTATTTGGGCTTCCTAGTCTTCGAAGTTGCCCGAGACCCAGAAAAATCATCGTCATTTACATCTTTATCCGGTGTATTTTTTATTATTTTCTCTCGGCGTCTTCTTATTCTTAAATAGTATACCCAGCCATCTTCATTCTGGCCAAGTGAATATTAATGAAAAAGCTCGGCTAAACCAAGGTTGAGGCCAAGAAGGCGATTTAGCTCGGTGACGCCGTTTATTATTCTATATGAATTGGTGCTAAGTTGGGTTGGGCATATCTTGTTTGCCTAAGGAATTCGCATAGGAGTGGTTGAACTGGGAATCGGAGCCGGCTTCAACAATGATAGCATGGTAAATGGAACAAAACCTTGTTTTTCCCAAGGTGTGGTATCTATTTCGGCTAGGGAAAGATGGACGTCATCTGGAATATGGTAATCCTTTTGAAGCTCAGTTATGGCCCCGGGTGAGTTTACTAAGAATCGATATTTCCCATGTGGACTTAAGTTATGTAGAAATTAGCTCGGAGTACTAGCTCGGTGTGGAGATGACGTTGAGTATCTCGGTTGAGCATTCAAGAGAGTGCCTGGCCAACCTAGTCAGAGTCTGCAAAGTGGAGATGAAAAGTGTTAAACCTAGATCGTTGGACCGTGCTAAGTATAAAGGCAAAAATAAATGTAAACCTAGCTCGGTTACGTAGGATACTATCCGTTCTTGTTTGGTTGGAGCAAAGGACTTTAGCTCGGAAATGAAACGAAAGGTACTTAGTCCGGCTGAAACTTAAGGTGTGGCATGAAGTTTTAGTTCGGTTATTAGGAGGGTTATCTAGTTTGGCTGAGTGCACACCTAACTACAAACAAGTTCCTAGTTCAGTTAAAGTATTATTTGGATCAAAACGATTTTCATAACAAATTGTGAATTTGGTGAAAGATCTACCACATGGTTTCTGGGGACTAAGAGGTTCATCCCCATTGTTATGAGAACTATATTAATATGTGTTTTGAAAAACATACATTATTATGCTATGTATTGCTACACTATACAGAATAAACGAAAAGGAAACAAGATTAGGTACTTACAGCTTTAAGATCAAGAGATGAAGATCCAAACGTGAGATGCTAGGTTAGAGCACAAACGTTGCAGGTGCTGTGGTTGTGAAAATGGAGGTTCAGAGAAGAAAGTGAAGGTAACGTAGAAGTGCCGAGTTCAAAAAACAAGGTTTTTGTATAAGGCAAGAAAAGGCAGAACTGTTCAAAATTTTCGGAGTACGGGCGGCGTTGACAGTTGTACTCAACCAATAGGGGCCAGCCACGTCTCTATGGGAATAGCAAGCGATTCAGATGTACAGCGTGACTGAAGAGACGTTTTTTGACCGGACAAATCAGTAGCCCGGTGACAATTTAGCTCGGTTAAAGGTCTGAAGTTTTTAGCTCGGCTAGTAACAAATAATATCAATCATGCTACGCAGATGGAATTAAAGGGCAATTGAGAGGGAGTTTTTATGAGCATTAGGGCCGAGCTAGGCCCAGGCGTAGTAATAGGTCATTCTATGGGCCGTGGTGAAAAGGGCTTAGTGAGTGGACCTTAGTGTTAGCTCGGTCCAAGAATGGTTACAGTCACCACGGTCAGAGTGGTGATAATTAACTCGGTCATAGTATTCGGAGCCGAGGTATTTGGGCTTCTTATGGTGGACCTTGCTCTTGTTATCTCGGTCAAAACTTGATGTAGTTAGCTCGGTCTCAATAGACAAAACTGAGATACAAGTAAACAAAAGCCGAGCTATGTGTTACATGTGAAGGCACTGGATTGAGTATGACAAAGGGCTAGTGTTAGCTCGGTCATTCTGTTATCCAACCAGGGTAAAACCATCTCATTTGGTTTAAGCAGTGAGAGAGGGTGAAGGATAAGCATTATCTTTCAGAAGTTGTGATTTCTAGAGGACTCTACATGGGGAATTAGAGTCCTACTAGGATTGTATCAGGCAAAAGCTATAAAAGCTCATAGCAGGACCTAGGACAGGTAACACACTTTGATTCTCGATACACAGAGCCTTTGTCTATTTGTCTATTTTGCTGACTTAGGCATCAGGAGGCATCTGGCACACACCCGCCGGCTAGCTCACGTTTGTGTTTTTAGGAGTAAAGCGACGACGTTAGGAGGAGTGCAAACTTGATCAACAGGATAATACGAGAAGATTAATTCGTGCTCGTACAGTTGGCCTCCCTTTTTTCTTGACCCCGCCACCCTAATGAATTGAGATTGCCAATTTTTTGCTTTTTTGTTTTGTTTTTTTTTATCACTCATTAACATGTGTCTATGGGGATTATAAGAGTCAAGAAAAAAGGGAGTCTCTATTATTTCTACCTATGAAAATATAATAATTTTATAGAAATTAGCATTGAAATTATAACAAGAGTAATATTATCGAGCTCCGAAAAATGGTGTCAGTCAAATAAGACAAACTCATAATAAATAAATAAATAAATGTATACTACTTCCTCTTTGCTTTCTCAAAATTCAATATGATATTATGAAATAATAATCAACAGCATTACACACAAAATAATAAATAAATAAATAAAATCACAGCATTACACATGTAAAAATTATGATACTGTCCTCATCGCACAATGAATATAATTTCCTGTATCACTCCGTTAGATCAACGTAAACAGCTCGCGACACTTGCTAACGCATCATCTCTCTAATTTGGGTCTTTGTTACTATGATTCGTACTCTTCTTCTTCCCTCAGCATCTCTCTAATTTGGGTCTTCG
This sequence comes from Camellia sinensis, assembly GCF_004153795.1. Taxonomy (NCBI): domain Eukaryota; kingdom Viridiplantae; phylum Streptophyta; class Magnoliopsida; order Ericales; family Theaceae; genus Camellia; species Camellia sinensis. The sequence continues at coordinate 459,491 of NW_021027645.1, read as the reverse complement.
TTTCTTGGAATTCTTGGATTTAGGTGTTCATGGAAGGCACTTGTCCAGGGATTTTCTGCCTCTGTTTTCGATCAAAAAATCTAGTTAATCTTAATCATACCTACATGGATTTTCCATTTCTCTCTCGAGCTTCAAAATCCCATTTATAAATCTGATTCTTCATAGGGTGAAACACATTATATTAAATTATTTAAGGTTAGTGACTTTTTGATTTTTAATATTTAAGGTTAGCTTCAAAACCCTAGGAATATTTGATTTTTAAACACCCTATGATTTTGGAAACACCCTATTTATCACAATCGTTTAGGGAGTGAAACCACCACGCCGTAGGGATGGATTTTATTTGCACCAAAAAATTATTAATATGCCATTTCTTAATACATTATATTAAATTATTTAAAGTTTAATTTACTCTTAATACACCCTATGTTTTTTTTTTTTTTTTTTCCAAATTACCCTTAAAGTATACCCAAATAAGAAGACAAATATCCTCAATTACACCACTTTGAAAAATCATTTCAAAAAATATACAACAGTATTGAGGACACAATTGAGATTTCAAAAACACAAACTAAATTTTTAAATCATATGTTTATAATTTTCATAATTTTGTTGTTCAATTGAAAGTTGTTTTTGTTGTTCAATTGAAAAATCTGTTTTTTGGCCATGGGATCATTTGGTTCTTCATATGCTTGTTCCCAGAGTGAAAACATTTCAAATCTTCTAATAGTGTTTATTTGCAGTTTGAAAGTTTAAGAATTCCGTGCTATGTGTTATCCTTATAAAATTTGTTCTCGATCCACATAATTTAAAATAAAATAAAAATAAAAAAATTATATTTATCTATTGAAAATGGCTTCCCTCCAGTCCAATCACGGATTTGAGGATACTATTAGACCATGGGCCCACCAGGGTCCCATTTCAATAATCTCAACCGTTCAATGTGTTGAACTCGTCGAGTACTATGTGTTGTAAAAAATAACATTGATTGGATATCAATAACTATGTGATCAAATCCGTTTTGTATGAAAAAATAGACGACGAAAATAAAACGCTTACAAAATATGATTTGATCACATAGCTATCGATATCCAATTAACGTGATTTTTATAGATATATAGTATTCGGCGAGTTCTACACATTGCACGGTTCGGATTATCGAAACGGACCTTTGGTGGGCCCCCACGAGCCCAACAGTGTCCTCCAGTCCGATCACCGACTGGAGAGAAGCCATTCCCTTATCTATTATTAAAAATTATATTTATCTGTAATCAAAATCATATAAGTGTAATCAAAATTATATGTTTATGCATTATTAGTAAATGCAAAAACTAGAGGGTTGTAAAAGAAAACAGTGATGAGTGGCAGATCAAAGGGAATCTTGAAATCGCAGTTATGACTTGTTGGGTTAGAAATCATTCTAAATTATTGGGTGTGGATTGGAGTTCTAGGGTAAAAAAAAAGATGACTTGCTGGGTTAGAAATCATTCTAAATCATTGGTGGTGTGGATTGGAGTTTTAGGGTAAAAAAAAAAATGAAGAGAAAATAATTGAAATTTAGAAAAGAAATAAAAAAAGTTAACTATAAAAAATAGGTATAAGTCGTTTGAATGTATCATGAGAAAAAAATATTATTTTAAATTATAATATATATTATTTTTATTAATAAATTTATATTAAAATATAATAGATATTAAAATTTTAAATTTTAAATGAGTATACTCAATTATTATTTAAGTACAAATAAATCACTCCGTCCATAGAGTGGGCCACTGCAAACGTCACAGGAGTTGATTTTCCTAGATTGTTTTCTTTTGAACTGCTCAGCTCCAGCGTAGCCTCTTTCATTTCCTATAATGTCAATTTTCTTACCCACCGAGGATTTGAAATAAAGGCGGTTCATTGAGTGTTAGCTGTCTGGAGAAGTGGGGTTGATTTTTTATTTTTTTAGTTATTTTAGCTTGGATTAAAAAGTTTGATTTGGGAAGAGTTTTTTAGTTTTTTGATTTTTTTGACTTTTTTTTTTAGAGAATAGTGTAATGATTATGGGTTAGACGTGATGTTTTATTTTGTGACTTAAAATAACTTATTTTTGTCTTTGTGGCTAAAATAGCAAAAAAACCCACTTTAGTTCTTCCCAAACGGACCCTTTGTAACATATGGTTTGGATGAAATTGCATCTCGAATTTTAGTCCAAAAATAAAATGAATAGTGTAGATTTAAGTTAGTATGATATCGACTATACATAAGAATAATTGTATTTATAGATATATTTTTCTAAATAAACTTCTGAATTTTTATTTTTATTTTTATTTTATTTCTTGTAATTAGCAATCGTTGGAGCCAGTTGTTTGTTTCATGAGTGGATAAAATTCTTTGACTCTATATTTAAGTTTTAAGCCTTGTGGTTTTCAAGGCTGTCTTTTTCATTGTTGTAACTGGGTAAGCATCTTTCACTTTCATTTGATGTGATCAAATACAAGAATTGAGGCATGATCAGTTACTTGTTTGCCACGCGACCCTTTAATCCATCAAACCAGAAGAGAGAGTGAGTGTAAACCAGAGTTAAGTGGTATCCAATAATGACTAATTGGTCTTATAATAATTACTTATTAAGACTAATTGATCCTATAATAATTACTTATTAAGATTAAGACCGGTTAGTCGTTACAATAGATGAATTTTACCTCGTGTCGGGTGTCACGATAACTTGGATAAGGCGCAAGGTTAGAATTCAAAGATTGTGATAACTTGGACAAGGCGCATGGCTAGAATTCAAAGATTGTTCATTTAGAAAGTTAGGTGGAATTTTTGATTTTTTGACTGTTTAGTTCGGATTAAAAAATTTCATTGAAGTTGACTTTTTTAACTTTTGTGAGAGAAAAAATGAAATAATTATAATTTAAATGTGATATTTTGTCTTATTGACTTTTTAACATATTTTATCTTTTTGAACTAATTTAACCAAAAAGCCAAATTAACCGAACTAAATAAACAAAATGCAATAAATCCCAAGAATATAAAAGTATATGAAT
>NW_021027645.1:303733-456431 GCF_004153795.1 Camellia sinensis | reverse complement strand
TGAAAATAAAAACAATCACCCATTACATGATCATCATCCAAACACATAATAAAAATTAATTTGGTAAAATAAATAAATAAATAAATAAATAAATAAATAAATAAATAAATAAATAAATAAATAAATAAATAAATAAATAAATAAATAAATAAATAAATAAATAAATAAATAAATAAATAAATAAATAAATAAATAAATAAATAAATAAATAAATAAATAAATAAATAAATAAATAAATAAATAAATAAATAAATAAATAAATAAATAAATAAATAAATAAATAAATAAATAAATAAATAAATAAATAAATAAATAAATAAATAAATAAATAAATAAATAAATAAATAAATAAATAAATAAATAAATAAATAAATAAATAAATAAATAAATAAATAAATAAATAAATAAATAAATAAATAAATAAATAAATAAATAAATAAATAAATAAATAAATAAATAAATCATTACACACAAAAATAAATAAATAAATAAATAAAATCACATGTCTGGAATATGGTAATCCTTTCGAAGCTCAGTTATGGCCCCGGGTGAGTTTACTAAGAATCGATATTTTCCCATGTGGACTTAAGTTATGTAGAAATTAGCTCGGAGTACTAGCTCGGTGTGGAGATGACGTTGAGTATCTCGGTTGAGCATTCAAGAGAGTGCCTGGCCAACCTAGTTAGAGTCTGCAAAGTGGAGATGAAAAGTGTTAAACCCAGATCGTTGGACCGTGCTAAGTATAAAGGCAAAAATAAATGTAAACCTAGCTCGGTTACATAGGATACTATCCGTTCTTAGTTTGGTTGGAGCGAAGGACTTTAGCTTGGCTAAATGAAACGAAAGGTACTTAGTCCGGCTGAAACTTAAGGTGTGGTGTGAAGTTTTAGTTCGGTTATTAGGAGGGTTATCTAGTTTGGCTGAGTGCACACCTAACTACAAACAAGTTCCTAGTTCAGTTAAAGTATTATTTTGGATCAAAACGATTTTCATAACAAATTGTGAATTTGGTGAAAGATCTACCACATGGTTTCTGGGACTAAGAGGTTCATCCCCATTGTTATGAGAACTATATTAATATGTGTTTTGAAAAAACATACATATATTATGCTATGTATTGCTACACTATACAGAATAAACGAAAAGGAAACAAGATTAGAGTACTTACAGCTTTAAGATCAAGGGATGAAGATCCAAATGGTGAAGATGCTAGGTTAGAGCACAAACGTTGCAGGTGCTGTGGTTGTGAAAATGGAGGTTCAGAGGAAGAAAGTGAAGGTGAACAGTAGAAGTGCCGAGTTCAAAAACTAAGGTTTTTGTATAAGGCAAAGAAAAGGCGGAACTGTTCAAAATTTTCGGAGTACGAGGGCGGCGTTGACAGTTGTACTCAACCAATAGGGGCCAGCCACGTCTCTATGGGAATAGCAAGCGATTCAAATGTACAGTGTGACTGAAGAGACGTTTTTTGACCGGACAAATCAGTAGCCCGGTGACAATTTAACTCGGTTAAAGGTCTGAAGTTTTAGCTCGGCTAGTAACAAATAATCTCAATCATGCTACGCAGATGGAATTAAAGGGCAATTGAGAGGGAGTTTTTATGAGCATTAGGGCCGAGCTAGGCCCAGGCGTAGTAATAGGTCATTCTATGGGCCGTGGTGAAAAGGGCTTAGTGAGTGGACCTTAGTGTTAGCTCGGTCCAAGAATGGTTACAGTCACCATGGTCAGAGTGGTGATAATTAGCTCGGTCATAGTATTCGGAGCCGAGGTATTTGGGTTTCTTATGGTGGACCTTGCTCTTGTTATCTTGGTCAAAACTTGATGTAGGTAGCTCGGTCTCAATAGACAAAACTGTGATACAAGTGAACAAAAGCCGAGCTATGTGTTACATGTGAAGGCACTGGATTGAGTATGACAAAGGGCTAGTGTTAGCTCGGTCATACTGTTATCCAACCAGGGTAAAACCATCTCATTTGGTTTAAGCAGTGAGAGAGGGTGAAGGATAAGCATTATCTTTCAGAAGTGTGATTTCTAGGAGGACTCTACATGGGAGAATTAGAGTCCTATTAGGATTGTATCAGGCAAAAGCTATAAAAGCTCATAGCAGGACCTATGGACAGGTAACACAACTTTGATTCTCGAATACACAGAGCCTTTGTCTATTTGTCTATTTTGCTGACTTAGGCATCAGAGAGGCATCTGGCACACACCCGCCGGCTAGCTCACGTTTGTGTTTTTAGGGAGTAAAGCGACGACGTTAGGAGGAGTGCAAACTTGATCAACAGGATAATACGAGAAGATTAATTCGTGCTCGTACAGTTGGGACTCCCTTTTTTCTTGACCCCCGCCACCCCTAATGAATTGAGATTGGCCAATTTTTTGCTTTTTTGTTTTGTTTTTTTTTTATCACTCATTAACATGTGTCTATGGGGATTATAAGAGTCAAGAAAAAAGGGAGTCTCTATTATTTCTACCTATGAAAATATAATAATTTTATAGAAATAGCATTGAAATTATAACAAGAGTAATATTATCGAGCTCCGAAAAATGGTGTCAGTCAAATAAGACAAACTCAATAAATAAATAAATAAATAAATGTATACTACTTCCTCTTGCTTTCTCAAAATTCAATATGATATTATGAAATAATAATCACAGCATTACACACAAAAATAAATAAATAAATAAATAAAATCACAGCATTACACCATGTAAAAATTATGATACTGTCCTCATCGCACAATGAATATAATTTTCCTGTATCACCTCCGTTAGATCAACGTAAACAGCTCGCGACACTTGCTAACGCATCATCTCTCTAATTTGGGTCTTTGTTACTATGATTCGTACTCTTCTTTCTTCCCTCAGCATCTCTCTAATTTGGGTCTTCGTTTCTTGGAATTCTTGGATTTAGGTGTTCATGGAAGGCACTTGTCCAGGGATTTTCTGCCTCTGTTTTCGATCAAAAAAATCTAGTTAATCTTAATCATACCTACATGGATTTTCCATTTCTCTCTCGAGCTTCAAAATCCATTTATAAATCTGATTCTTCATAGGGTGAAACCACATTATATTAAATTATTTAAGGTTAGTGACTTTTTGATTTTTAATATTTAAGGTTAGCTTCAAAACCCTAGGGAATATTTGATTTTTAAACACCCTATGATTTTGAAACACCCTATCTTATCACAATCGTTTAGGGAGTGAAACCACCACGCCGTAGGGATGGATTTTATTTGCACCCAAAAAATTATTAAATATGTCCAATTTCTTAATACATTATATTAAATTATTTAAAGTTATAATTTACTCTTAATACACCTTATTTTTTTTATTTTTTTTTTCCAAATTACCCTTAAAGTATACCCAAATAAGAAGACAAATATCCTCAATTACACCACTTTGAAAAATCATTTCAAAAAATATACAACAGTATTGAGGAACAAATTGAGATTTTCAAAAAACACAACTAAATTTTTAATCATATGTTTATAATTTTCATAATTTTGTTGTTCAATTGAAAGTTGTTTTTGTTGTTCAATTGAAAATCTATTTTTGGCCCATGGGATCATTTGGTTCTTCATATGCTTGATCCCCAGAGTGAAAACATTTCAAATCTTCTAATAGCTGTTTATTTGCAGGTTTGAAAGTTTAAGAAATTCCGTGCTATGTGTTATCCTTATAAAACTTGTTCTCGATCCACATAATTTAAAATAAAATAAAAAATAAAAAAAATTATATTTATCTATTGAAAATGGCTTCCCTCCAGTCCAATCACGGATTTGAGGATACTATTAGACCCATGGGGCCCACCATGGGTCCCATTTCAATAATCTCAACCGTTCAATGTGTTGAACTCGTCGAGTACTATGTGTTTGTAAAAAATAACATTGATTGGATATCAATAACTATGTGATCAAATCCGTTTTGTATGAAAAAAATAGACGACGAAAAATAAACGGCTTACAAAAATATGATTTGATCACATAGCTATCGATATCCAATTAACGTGATGTTTTATAGATATATAGTATTCGGCGAGTTCTACACATTGCACGGTTCCGATTACCAAAACATGACCCGTAGTGGCCCCCACGGGCCAAACACCGTCCAATTCAAGCTCGAAAAGGAGGTAATCATTTCTCATCCCCTAACCAGCCCATTACACTGCCCAAAGTGTACAGGCTACATCACTAACTTCTCCTATACACTTATTTATACAATTTTTAATACACATTTTTTTCGTAAAAAATATGATTTGATCACATAGCTATCAATATTCAATTAACGTGATATTTTATAGATATATAGCATTCGGCGAGTTCTACACATTGCACGGTTCGGATTATCGAAACGGGACCTTTGATGGGCCCCCACGAGCCCAACAGTGCCCTCCAGTCCGATCAACGACTGGAGAGAAGCCATTCCCTTATCTATTATTAAAAAAATTATATTTATCTGTAATCAAAATCATATAAGTGTAATCAAAATTATATGTTTATGCATTATTAGTAAATGCAAGAAACTAGAGGGTTGTAAAAGAAAACAGTGATGAGTGGCAGATCAAAGGGAATCTTGAAATCGCAGTTATGACTTGTTGGGTTAGAAATCATTCTAAATTATTGATGGTGTGGATTGGAGTTCTAGGGTAAAAAAAAAGATGACTTGCTGGGTTAGAAATCATTCTAAATCATTGGTGGTGTGGATTGGAGTTTTAGGGTAAAAAAAAAAAAATGAAGAGAAAATAATTGGAATTTAGAAAAGGGTTAGAAATCATTCTAAATCATTGGTGGTGTGGATTGGAGTTTTAGGGTAAAAAAAAAAAAGATGAAGAGAAAATAATTGAAATTTAGAAAAGAAAATGAAAAAGGTTAACTATAAAAAATAGGTATAAGTAGTTTGAATGTATCATGAGAAAAAAATATTATTTTAAATTATAATATATATTATCTTTATTAATAAATTTATATTAAAATATAATAGATATTAAAATTAAATTTTAAATGAGTATACTCAATTATTATTTAAGTACAAATAAAATCACTCCGTCCATAGAGTGGGCCACTGCAAACGTCACAGGAGTTGATTTTCCTACATTGTTTTCTTTTGAACTGCTCAGCTCCAGCGTAGCCTCTCTCATTTCCTATAATGTCAATTTTCTTACCCACCGAGGATTTGAAATAAAGGCGGCTTCATTGAGTGTTAGCTGTTTGGGACGTGGGATGACTTTTTGATTTTTTGATTTTTTTAATTATTTTAGTTTGGACTAAAAGTTTGATTTGGGAAGAATTTTTTAGTTTTTTGATTTTTTTGACTTTTTTTTTAGAGAAGAGTGTAATGATTATGGGTTAGACGTGATATTTTGTTTTTTGTGACTAAAATAGTTTATTTTGTCTTTTGTGACTAAAATAGTCAAAAAAACCCACTTTAGTTCTTCCCAAACGGACCCTTTGTAACATATGGTTGGATGAAATTGCATCTCGAATTTTAGTCCAAAAATAAAATGAATAGTGTAGATTTAAAGTTAGTACGATATCGACTATACATAAAAATAATTGTATTTTATAGATATATTTTTCTAAATAAACTTCTGAATTTTTATTTTTATTTTTATTTTTATTTCTTGTATTAGCAATCGTTGGAGCCAGTTGTTTGTTTCATGAGGTGGAATAAAATTCTTTGACTCATATTTAAGTTTTAAGCCTTGTGGTTTTCAAGGCTGTCTTTTTCATTGTTGTAACTGGGTAAGCATCTTTCACTTTCATTTGATGTGATCAAATACAAGAATTGAGCATGATCAGTTACTTGTTTGCCACGCGACCCTTTAATCCATCAAACCAGAAGAGAGAGTGAGTGTAAACCAGAGTTAAGTGGTATCCAATAATGACTAATTGGTCTTATAATAATTACTTATTAAGACTAATTGATCCTATAATAATTACTTATTAAGATTAAGACCGGTTAGTCGTTACAATAGATGAATTTTACCTCGTGTCGGGTGTCACGATAACTTGGATAAGGCGCAAGGTTAGAATTCAAAGATTGTGATAACTTGGACAAGGCGCATGGCTAGAATTCAAAGATTGTTCATTTAGAAAGTTAGGTGGAATTTTTGATTTTTTGACTGTTGTAGTTCGGATTAAAAATTTCATTGAAGTTGACTTTTTTAACTTTTGTGAGAGAAAAAATGAAATAATTATAATTTAAATGTGATATTTTGTCTTATTGACTTTTTAACATATTTTATCTTTTTGGAACTAATTTAACCAAAAAGCCAAATTAACCGAACTAAAATAAACAAAATGCAATAAATACACAAGAATATAAAAGTATATTGAATTTTGGGTGAAGTATCAATAAATCCCAAAATGTGATCTTATAAACTGTTTAATCCTCATTTTTTTTTTATGAATCTAAATATCCTATTAAAGTGAAAATTATACAAAAAAATAATCACTTACACGTTTGGATTTAATTTTTAAAAAATAAAAGTGGGTTCACATTTGGACAACCGCACTATAGAGGTTTTGGATTTTCCCTCATTTTGAAATAAATCCCACATTATAAATAAGAACATAATACTACAATAACACAACACTCCAATGTAACACATTAAAAAATTTCTTAGTGTATTTTTCTCAAACGTAACAACGGAACACTCTAAACTTTTCCTATACATAACGCTCTAACGTAACAAAAAAAAAAAAAATTCTTAGTGTACTTTTTCCAAACATAACATTTCAATTAATGTAATCTCAAACGTAATACTTCAATATAACACACATAAAAACATTACAAAATTACTTAGTATAATTTTTCCAAACGTAACACTACAGTTTGAAATTATACATTTATCTAAAATTTACTAAGAAATTTTTGTACTCATTTGAGAATGGTTTGAAGAATCCCACATCTTTTTTTTTTTTTTTTGAAGTGTTATATTGGAGTATTACGTTTGGAAAAAGTACATTAAGAAATTTTTTTGTGTATTATATTAGAGTGTTACACTAAGAAATTTTTTTAGAGTGTTACATAGAAGTGTTACAAATTGAAATTCTAGATTTGCTCAAAACTTACTAAAAAATTTTTGTACTCCTTTTGAAATATTTGAAGAATCTCACATTCTTTTGGAATGTTTGAAGAATCTCATATTTTAAGTCATTTTTGGTTTCCTTTTAAAATGTTTGAAAAAATTTACATTTCAAGTCATTCCAAATAAAAAAGATTTTCATATAAAAATTCATTCTAAATTTGATTCTCATAAGTTGTGTATCTTGCCTTGCTAACACAAAAGAAAAATAATAATAATAATAATAATAATAAGGAAACAAAATAGAAATAAGAGTATAGCCGTAAATTCAATTTTCAAACAATACGTTAAATCTACTTTTTCAAAATCAATAGGATTAATTGATCTATAAAAAAACTCTTGAGACTAATCGGATCACCATTCCTCAAGATAGGATTTATAGGTAAATTTTTCTTGAATTTTGTTTTTTTTTTTGTTTTGTTTTGTTTTGTTGTTTTTTTTTTTTTCAAAGAGGTGGTGAGAGTCAGAGTGTGAGGGTTCTACACATAGAGAGAGAAGAAGCTTATAGACAGACAGTTCAAAAACCAAAGAGGTTTGTTTTCTTTTGCTTCTTCTCTGCAATGGATTTGAAAGTACTTGTTAGTTGCAAATGGGATGTTTATTGTTTACATTTTGTTTAGCCCTAAATTCTATGATTTTGAACCTTAATTCTGTTGGGAAAAATTAGGATTGAGAGTTGCGCAGCCATAATTTTTTACTTTTGGTGAACAGTGATAACTTTTTAACTTTTTGAGTAATTTTTTAACTTTTTGACTTTTTTTCAACTTGCCAAACTTGGAAGTGTATCTAAGTTAGATACATCTAAAAAAAATTTTAAAAAAAATCTTCAAATATTAAAAGTTTTGACTAAAAATGAAAAATACGAAAAAAAAAATACTCAATTTTCTAAAACCACATAACTCAATTTTCTGAAAAATTGATTCAATACAGAAAATTGATTCAATTTCTAAAACCAAATAAGGTGATTAGCTACTACAAGCTAGGCTTCAAATATTAGTTATCTGTTTTATTATGCCAATGTTCCTTTTTCTTTCTACTCTTTCCTGTATTCTCTCCAACATTTCCTTCTTCATTTCAATTTATTGAATTCATACTATTGAGTTAATTTTTGGAATACTTTTTTTTTTCTTTTCGTAATTTGCATACCATGCTAAATGGGAAATGGAGTTTAGTATTTCATGCCAAGTATATACCGAAAATAGGTCAAATTCATGAATTTGAAAAACAAATGTTTTAGAACATTATATTCTCAAAACATTCTATTAACTTTTTCAGCAGTTGTAGATACAAATAGCATGTAATGCTAAAGGATCCTTTTCTTTGCACTAACATGGGATGTGCCTTTCTTAAGGATCTAACAAACTAGTTCAATGTAGGCTCATTTAACCTAAAATGTGATAAACCTGGATCCTAGAAATATTTTTTCCTTCCACCTTTTCAAATGAATGAATGACAGGTGCTGTTCGAAAGTTAAAAATCAAAGGCATTTAGGACCAGAGAAATGCAAAGGATATTGAGGCAACCTTAACTATTAATCTTAGGTTAATGCCACTTGGCCCTTGCCATTTTGTAAACGTTGCGATTTGCACTGTAAAACCTAATTGCTGGCACCAAAATGGATCTTGTGATCCTTCTCCATGCAGAGCACCTATACACACAGGTCTGCCAAAGAAGAGCTAAAGAAAATAGAGGTTAAAGAAGAGAAATCCAAAAAAGAGAAGGAAAAGAAAAGCAAAGAAGAAAAGGGAAAGATGTAGATGAGAGGAGCAATTTGTTGTTTTTCTTTTTCCCCCCTTCAAGTTAAAGTGTGGAGATGAGACTTACACAGGAAATTTCTACATTATAGCTTACTGGGGAGCATTGCAACTGTTTTAAAAAAATTAAAGGTGCAAACCGCAACTTTTACAGAAATTTAGGGCCAAGTGTTAAATCTTGTACTGACTTCAAATTGCTATGTTTTTGGGTGTCTGTTTCTTTTATCCCCCAAAATGTGTACCCTGTCTTTTTGTTATCTGACCTCTAACCCTCTTTGCTTGGTTGTTATATTGAGGAAGGAAACTACATCTGTACCCAAATCTAAGATTCACTATAGAGCACAAACCATCCAGAGTAGGATTGTTTGGAATTTCAGAATCAATTATTCACATCATTAAATAGACAACTTTTCTCTTTTCCTAATAGTTCTCTTTTGGTGAAGGATCACTTTCCAAATAGGTAAATTCAGCAACTACAATTAACTCGGAACATATTTAGCATCTACAAGTAACCAAAAAATGCGCTACAACTCAAAAATAGTCACAAGTTAATAAAATACATAGGTATACCAAGTATGGAACAAAGAAAATAAAAAAATAAAAAAACAAAGAACAAGTACTAGCCAGATTCCTATTGTTGAAATTTAATAGATTTCACAAATTCATTGTTCTACTTCTAGTTTTTTTTTTTTTTTTTTTTCAAAGTGAATTTAATTAAGTGGCATATTTTTTTGATAAAAAAAACTTTTGCCAGTGACAGTTTATAAAAAAACACTAATAAGAAAAAGAATGAGAAAAGTTTCTTCATTTTCACTAGGAAATTCAAGTGGTAGTGTGCGAATATCACCAAGGATGATGATGATCATGATGAAAGTTTAACAAAGTAGAAAAAATACATTCAACATTTGGAGGCAAATATATATTTATATTATATATATATGTATGTACATTCAAACACAAGCATGTATACATGCCTTTAAACTTTATTTATAGAGAATTATCATTACATTAACAGTAAGTTCGGTTTCTCAAACATGTTTGTATTTTGAAGAATTACTAATAACTAGCATTTGCAGATATCCATCTCAAGGAATTTTAGCTCTCACGACATAATTAAAAAAAATCAAGACTAGCTAATTTTGCTCTATATGTCTACTAGAAGAATTCAAACTCATTCAATGATTTTCTATCTCACAAGTTCATGGATCCTCCTTTCCTTTCGGCTGCTCCAGACCCTCTTGCATTAGCTCCAACCGTCATCTTTCAGAGAAAAGCGATGGTGTCCTGAAACACATAAACCAAATGGTTGTGGAAAAAGATGTATAAGTTAAAAACTGCATGCTCCATAATGGGTCGTTTCACACACTAAAAATAAACATTAAATTATACCAAATTTCTTAGGGTATCAATCCACAGGGACAAACGAGAAATTAAGCTAATTTAATTATTAAATTCCTAAATTAATTTTGATAAAACATTGAGGGATATCATGACTAAATAAGAATTAAATGAAATTGAAAAATTGAATTGACAATTAAAAGTAGAGTTTGAGATATTGATTTTTGGAAAAATCCTAAGGCAAAGAATTCACCACTAACCACATAAATAAAACTTAACATCGGCCATCAATTGCAATCTGGTTTGAATTACCCAATATTTCACAACTACAAGTATGAAACATTGATCAAGAGGATTGTTGCATTCAATGTACAGACATGAATCATCCCAAGTAGCATGAGTCGTTTGCTCTAAACTATAGTAGCAACATGACCCGTCTCTCGTAGCATGACTCGTCTCATACTTTGAACACAAACCCAAAGAAACCTAATGTATGAAAAGCATTAAACAATTACAGAGAATAAAATACTTGTAAAGATGAAAATGAAAATTATTATAAATTTCTAAAATATCCATACATTTATTCAAACCGTTTCATAATCAAAGCCTAAAAAAAATCTATTTACATGGCTAAAGTTTTATCAAAACCCTAGAAATAATATCCTATCCACTCATGGAGGAGTGGAAAGAGGTGGAGGAAGAAGAAGTCACCAAGGGAAACATTCTTCAAACCTCAAGTTCTTTTTCTTCCAAACCCTAGCCTCTCTCTTCCTTTTCTCTAAAATATTTTCGAACCCTAAGAGCAGCCTCTTTTCTTACTTTTATTCCTAGTAGAACAGACTGAAATTTCTACGCATGTAGCCGTAGATGGGCCGCTCGAGCGGTGGGCTGCTCGAGCGGTGGACCGCACATGTGGTGGATCCTTGCCGCACGTGCAATGAGGTGGCAGGCCGAGGATTTTCACTACTCACACAGAGAATCTGCTTTTGTGCTACTTTTTGCTTGAATTTGCGTGTTGTCTGCCAAATCTATACAAGTGCACAAAATACATCATCTCTACCAAACAAAAAAAAAAATCAAAGACTATAAATGTAACTTAAGTGGCCTCAATGTGGTACCTCTCTATCTACATCACATCTCCCAACTTACATTTTGATAGTCCTAGAGAAAAACAATAGAAATAAGAAAAATAAAATACTCTAAGCCACTTTTGTAGAAATCATGATTGCATTTAGCATATGTAACAAGCCTTTAAACCACAAAGTTGGCCCAAGTAGACGAGTATAGTCACGTGAGGATTTCCAAAAATGATACCCACAAACATTAACATAGTCACATCTACCCAACAACAATAAGTAATCACACTACTCCAGCTATCAATTAACTTATGTGCCAACTACGGTGCGATATTAAGACATGATGAGTCGTTGAAGGCACAGTAGACAAATATGAAGGAATCTATTGAGCAAAATCGCAATTCAGTATTACAAAAATTAAGTTCCATGTACTTGTGAATGCTAGTAGACACATGTAGACACCCCATTTTTGACCGTCCTCAAGACTTGGATGTCACCGTTTGAACACTTGGTGATCATCCTTGTTTGTGTTCGTCTTGAGTTCCCAGAGGTCTTGGCTACACGTCTTGCCTCAAGACCTCTCGACTTGACTGTTTTGTTTTTGGTTTTGCACCAAACACTTGTGTTTTGCTTTTGAGGGGCAGGGAATAGCTTGTCGGCCATCCCCACACCTCACCGGCCATGGCTTGAGGCCACCGGCCATGTTTTGTTGCTACCGGCCATCGCCGGCAATCTTTGTGGCCGACCGACCATTGTTTTGGTCAATTTGGCATTTTTGGCTGGCAGACCATTGTTCATCTGCTTTTGACAGATATTTTGTGCCAGTTGTGCTAGCTGGCACCCACTTTGCACGCCCTCCATATACGTGTGTGGAGGGATTTCACTCTTGCTTAGCTTGTTTTGTAAGCTTTGCAAGAGTGAAGCTCTATAAAGAGGAGGCTTCTCCCCCCTCCTCTAGGGTTACAAAAAAAAGGCTGAAGGGAGCTCCGGTTCTAGGGTTAGCATAGTGTATCTATTCTATCTCTATTTCTCTCTCTCTTTTGCTCTAAGTGTGTGTTTGTCCTTAGTTTTTCACTAGAACACCTACCATTACACGTTACCTTGATTGCTGAGGCATTAGGGGCTGTCCTTGAAGTTCTTGAGCTGTTTTGGAGCTAAGAAAGCTGCTGGAGTGATCCTTGTGAAGAAGGTCTTCAAGGGTAAGATTCTTGCCCTTTTTACCCCATTTTTGCATAGTCTTTTTGCCTACCTTGATTGCTGTTTCAAGCTTAGTGTATAACATATAAAAGTCTTGTTTTTATTTGCTTAAAATAGTTGTTTGAGGTTGCTTTGAGTTTTGGGGTTGTTTGACCCCTCTTAGGCCTTGTTAGGCCCTATTTTTGTGCTATTTTGGTGAGCTCTGGGACCACCTTGTTTGGGCCTCCTCACCACTAAAATCTTGAGAGATTTCAGTGGTGAGAATGGTGTCTTAAGGTCCTAAGGAAGAGAGGGCCATCCCCTCTCCTTGTTGCCTTCAAAAAGTGCCATGTTTGCCTCATGTGTGAGCACCATTTTTAAGTTCATGTTGGCCATGTTTTAAGTGTTATTTGTGCTTATTTTGTTATGATATAGCACTGTTTTTACTTGGTTTAGACACACTATGCTTGCCTTGCATACATGTCTTGTAATGCCATGATTTGCCTTAACATGTACATAGCATTTAGACTACCATGCTCATGTGTTTTGGCATAGCTTTGTGAAGCTTTTATGCTTGTTTTAGTGTGCTTGAGATCTATTTTTAGTCATTTAGGTTGTCCATGCTTCACTTTGTATAGCTACCATGTAATCCCTCTAGTATGCCTTGAGCATTGACCCCTCTAGCATGCCATCCTTGCTTTGTTTCAGTGGTTTGGAACCACTTGCCATGCCATTTCAGTCCTACTGGTGTGCTCGTATGCTTGCATTTGATGCTCATTTAATGCTTTGAAAGGGTGTTGTCCTATGCTCCATGTTTTGACATTTGCGTACGCTTCCATGTGTAGGTCATTTAGATGCCATCTAAGTGGTTTTTTAGGTTCATTTTGACATGCTAAAACTTTGATTTTAGTTGTTTAAATCATGCCATGTTTGGTCTTGCTAAGTGTAGTTCAATGCCTCTTTGGTGAGTTTTAGGCTTTAGGCTTGGTTGTATGATATGCTTGCTTTGCTTGGTTGGTTTGGAACCTCTCATAGCATGATTCTCAGAGCTTAATATGCATGTCATTAGTCCATGTTTGTCCCTTTTAAGTGTGCTTAAAAGTTGCTTCATTATGCTTAAGTCTTGAACCATGTATCCATGCATGCTTGTATGTGCATTTGGACCCATTTCTTTAGCATTGGCCACTGTTTTGGGCTTGGTTAAGGGCTGCCTAAATTAGTTTAAGACCATCCTTCGCATGTGTTGCATGCTTGCCTTATGTGTTGTTGCATATTTGGCCTTGTTCCATGCTTATTACATTACACATTTGCATGCTTAGGTTGTAATGCATTTGGCATGCATTGTACTTAACATGTTGTCCATGTTGCATCTTGCATGCTTGCATGGTTAAGATTATACTTTGCATGTTTGCTAGCTTGTATACTTGCCCACATGCTCATGTTGCATACTAGCTCACATGCCTAGGTTGCATCGCGTGAGCATGCATGCCTTGCCTCTTGATCAAGTGATAGAGGTTGGGCCTCTTTGTTTGATTATGTGCATTGCATTTCATTTGATATCAAAGTGCATACTTGGTTTCCTGGGCCATCACGCATTGAAATGCGCGATTGGTGGTCCGAGAATCGAGAACCATGTCCCTTTGAGTCATAAACATGATAGAGGATGTGTTGATGCACACATTTGCTTGAAAATTCCATGCCATACACTGCTTGCCCTCTGCTGCTGTCAGTTGCAGGTTTCAGCAGAGTGCCGATCGACCAATGATGGATGGCCGATAGCTCCATGGATGGTTGATGACCACCCTGCCATGGCCGGTGATGATTCCTCATGGCCAGTAGCATTCCCCAGTGTTCATAAAGTGCTCCCTGGGACTTTTGCAATTTTCAAAGAAGCAGAGCAGGGAAAACAGAGGCATCTTGCGCGTGGCATTGGATTTCCGGGCAAAGCCAATCCGAGCACGTGTGCATCCCTCTTCCCGGGCATTTTAATGCTTTCCTTAGCCTAATTGATTTGTTAATTAATTAGATGGTCTGTAAATTATTTAATTAGCTTGTAGGTTAATTAAATTGTATTATTCTTTTGGTCCCTCCAAGCGAGGGCGAATTTGTAATAAGTGTAGGTGCGTGTGTGTATGTCTTCCAACCCCCACTTCTTTCTCCTTTTTTACTTACTTGCTTTGATGGTTAGTATTAGGGCATGTTTAATTTAGCATCCTTATGCTATGCATGTGTGCCTCCATTCATTTGTATTGCATGCACCAGACTCGGCGCATCATACTAACTGCATAGTATTTCAAATCTAACTTGAATACGTGTTACTTGTTGCATTCCACATGCCACTCTTAGATTAGCCGAGCCTATTCTAGATTGCATTTTGTATGCGATGCATTAGCCATTTAACATGGACTTGGATCATACATTTGATTACTAACATGTTCATTGTTTTGGCTTAGAGTACACTGTAAGTGTTTTATGCTTTAGCATCTCGCACGAGTGTGAATGTTAAACATGACAGCATGCTTAGTATGTGGCTATATGCTTATGTGATATAAACTGCCTAAATGCCTGTGGGTGAAGGTTGGATTATTTGAGTTGGAATAACTTGCCGAAATCCATGTTTTAGCCCACTTGCGAGTAGCAAATTTCAAACTAATTTATGAACAAACGGATATGCGATGCTTTGTCCCAATTCAGGCAACTCAGTCTATATTTTTCATGTTGTGCGCATCACATAGTAAATCTAGGCTAATAACCGGTATAAGAATGCATAACGTTTTCAAAACTAGATATCATGGTTAGTAGAGGCCAATCTTTGATCGGGCGAGCGGGGGTGCTCATAGCTGACCTTCCCCAATTGTACCCAAGTTCCCGAGTCGAGGCAACTTTGGTGATGACAGGCACGTGGCCTTAGGCAACGAGTAAGGGTTTCCCAAATTCCCCCATAAAAAATATTTAGGTGGCGACTCTGTATCTGGCAAAGCAGTTCATGTTTGGTACTTCTTTCTAAAAATCTGTTTGCTCAAAACGATTTGCCGGATTTGGACTCTTTGGTTCAGATTTAGAACCGTGACAATTTGAGAGTCCGAACTGTAGTGAGCCCAAATGAACAGAACGAGACTCATCCTCCCGGGACGTTCGGGGACGTCTACAACACATCATTAGTACCATCGATGTAAAGTGAAATTCCCATAACTAATTAACTATCCACTATAATAGCCTAGTGTAACTCACAATAACACCGAACATATACAGAAAAACTAAACTTTTACAACCAAGATTCTCAATATTGTTATTATTATTTATTTTTTTGAAAGACCGTGCAATGTCCTGATCCATTAAGCTTTCTAATCAACCCATATAACAAACATTGGGCCAATGACTCCCAAACCTGACAGTTTTAGGGTACTAGGTGTGAAGACACCCCTACAGGCTTAATAACTTGAGCTGAAAAGGCTACGAACCTGAACAAGTCATTTTTCTTTCCTTAACTGTGCAATGTTCTAATTAATCCATGTAGCAAGTATTGGGCCAATGACTCCCAAAGTAGACGATTTTCGGGCACTAGGTGTAAAGACACTCCTATGGGCTTAATAACTCGAGTTAAAGAGGCTACGAACCCAAACAAGTTAAGTTTTTGTTTTTGTTGTTGTTGTTTTTTTTTTTTTTTTTTTTTTTTTATGAGAATCAAGGCTACTCATTTATTCTTTCCTTTAACCCTAGTGTAGACACCCCACTTTTGACCATCCTCAACACTTGGACGTCATCGTTTGTGCACACAATGATTGTGATTGCATATGTTTGTTTTGAGTGCTCGAAGTCCTTGGCGGTGCCCTACTTTGGAGCCCTAAAATCGTGTCCGTTTTGTGCCTTGTTTTGGACCAAAACCTTAGTTTTTCACACCCAAAACTCCAGCTCTTCAAACCTAAACATCCTAGGACCAGCAGGCCACCTCTAGTGCCTTGTCGGCCTCCTTTTGTGCCTTATCGGCCAGTGATGTGGCCTACCAGCCACTAATGTCTTTTTTCAGATATTTTCTTAACAGGTGTTCCAACTATTGGCACAATGAGCTTTATCACCATACACGTGTATGTTTATCAGATATTTTCTGGACTGATTTAACGGAGCCAAATGCATGTTTTTCTATATATATGGGGTGTCTTCCCCCATTTTTGAGGATTAGAAAATTTGGGACCAAAATATCTCTCTCTCTCTAGATTTCTCTCTCTCTTGCAATTTTGTGCATACTTGCCTAGTTATAGCAGTCCTTTGCATACACATCCTTAACCAAAATTGATCACCTTTGAGCTGAGGTCCCTTAAGGTCTTGTTGGAGCTCTTGAAGGTGGTTTTGACTTGTATTTGTGCCTAAAGTGGTTCTTGGCTTCAAAAGGTATAACACTTTTCGTTTAACTTGTTTTAGTACACTTGTTTCTCTACCTTTTCCCACTGTTTTTGGGCCTTTTTTGAGCTGTAAAAAACTCTATTTTAATGGGCTAAAATTGGTATATTAAGCCATTTAAGGTTAGGGGGGTGTCTCACCCTTCTTTATTTCTTACTTCTAAGGCTTTTGCACCTTTGTTTCCCACTTTCAAACCAACCTTTTTTGGGCCTTTAACCACTGAAATTCAGAGTATTTTCAATGGAAAAAAACATGTTTTGAAGTCCAAAATTAGAGAGGTTAGCCTCCCCTCCTTGTGTCTTGTTTGCTAGCCTAGTTAACTCCATGTGTTAGCATTATTTTCTAGCTTTTTGTAGCTATATTTCAACATGTTTTTGCCTTTGTTTCAGACTGCTTTAGCTCTGTTTTGGGCTATTTGGGTCAGTTAAGTCTTGTTTTGAATGGTTATAGTGTAAAGGTCCTCACAAGCTTGGTGTTTTAGGCCATTAGACATCCCTTGTTTGAGTTGATTGCATGTTTTGATGTTATTTTGCATTTTATATCAGCACCTAAAGCTCTGTAACCTCCCTCATTTCTTCACTCTTTATTTTCTTTGACGGTTGTTTCAAACTTGGGATTCTTTAAGCTTGAGATTGAGGTCCATGCTTAATGGTTTAATCCTCTTTTGAGGGTTCATTACCAATAACATGAAACTTCTCTCGTGCCTTAAACCACCCCTTGGTTGACACTTCTTTCACTTTAGAAAACTCTCACCAATGAACTTAATTGATTAGGTAATGATTGGTAATTAAAATGAGTAAATAAAAGTGGCAAGTAAAATTGTGTAAGGAAAGCATTTGTTTGTGTAGCATTTGTTAGTGTTGCATATGTTTAATCAAATGTTAATTGAACATAAGGAACATTGGGGCATTTCATACTCAAAGTGATGAAATGTGCCAACTTTCCAACGTCTCCATTGCCCTTGATCTTGCATGATAGGGTGATGGTTGTTGAGTCTTGTTTGTGCATTCATTAATTTGTACATCTTGGTTCTTTGGCCATCATGCAATGAAATTGCTTGATTGGTGGTTTTGGAACCAAGTGAATCACTCATTTGAGATTATTTTGGTGATAAGGAGGGATATAGAGTACAAACAACCTATGAGAATACCCTTTCTTTGCCCTGTTTGCTCTCTATTGCAGTAAAGAAATGTGTGTCATCAATGGCCGGCCGGCCACTGCTACTGGCTGGCAGGCCATCAATGTTGGACGGCAACCCCTCAGTGATGGCCAGGCAGCCACCAATGAATTTTGAGCAGTGTGCTTATGAGGCATGGCAGAGTTGATCTGAAGAAAGAAATAGTGCGAGGTTGTGCAAACAGAGGCTTTTAAGGATAGACAGCGAATGTTCTTCGGGTGGAAACCGAGCATGCATGGGCCTCCCTCACTTCTCGAGATGAGTTATCTAGTTGATTAGTTTAATTAATTAGCCTATGATTAGCCTATTTAGTAATTTAATTAGTTTGTGTTGTACTCTTTAATTAGCTAGTTGTAGCTAATTAATTTGTGTTGTAATTATTCAATTAGTTAGTTAACTAATTAGTTCAAGTGTTATAATAATTAGTTAAATTAGTTTAGCTATTTATCTGGTTTTGTAATAATTAGCTTAATTAGCTTAGTTTAGCTAGATAGTTAGCTTTTATTCATTCGGACTCTCCTTTGTGAGAGTGTAATGTAATAATGTGTATGTCTTCCAACACCACGTCTTTCTCCCTTTTATTTAATCGCTTTTGATGGTTAGATTAGGGACATGTTTCAATTAGCATACTTTATGCTTGCATCCATTCATCTTATCTTGCACGCACCGAGGCTCGGCGCATTATTCAAACCGCATTGTCATTTCAATACTTCTTTAAATACGTGCTTAGACCACATGTTATCGAATTGCTTCATATGTCATATCAGTAGCCCAGCCTATTTTAGTTGCATTATTGCATGCGTTGTATTAGACATTTGGCATAGTTAGAAATTATGTATATTTTTCTAACTCTTTTATTTTATCTTAGCTTAGAGTACTAGATGAGTTTTTAGTGCTTTAGCATACTTGCATGAGTGAGAGTGATTTCCATGACTAGCACGCTTACCATGAGGCTAAGTGCTTACTTGCTAAAATGCTTGAATGCCTGTGGATGAAGGCTTGTTGCTTGAATTGGAACAATTCAATAAATGTACGTTTTAAGCCCACTTTGTTGAGTGGCAAATTCGCAAACTTTAAAGCCCACTTGAAGTGGCAAATTCAAACCCTTTTCCCAAAACAAACATGAATTTGAATTATTCCAACTTGAGCAAACTAATCTATACTTACTTGTGTGCATCACATAGTAATGCTAGCTTAATAACCGGAACAAGAGCACATAATGTACATAAAAATCATATCATAATTAGTAGAGGCCAATCTTTGATCAGGCGAGTAGGGGTGCTCAATTCATGACATTCCCCTCTCGTACCTAAGTTCCCGAGCCGAGGCAACTTTGGTAGTGACGGACACGTGGCCTTTGGCACGAGTCATGGGTTTCCTCAATTTTCCAAAAAAATAAAATATTTAGGTGGTGACTCTATATCTGGCAAAACAGTCCATTTTTGGTAATTTGATTCAAAATCGATTTTTCAAAAGATTTGTCGGATTTGAACTTTTTGGTGTTTATCAATTTCATATTGCACTTGTGAGATTAGATTCAGAACCACGGGAGTCCAATCTATAGGGCTTTCTTTCAAACCTTCCAAAAGAGGGCACGAAAAAAGTCAAGTTACACCTTGCAATTATCAATGAGGTACACCAGGGATTATAATAGAGAGGTTACCGCTATGATAGTGTGTTCATATAAATCAAGGCATACTCATGATAAGTATACTAATACCATAACCACAAGCAACTATCCTAGTGCAAACATCACATGCGAGTCTTTACCCAATAAACCCTTTTCATACAAGTCTACTATGTTCCCCAATTAACATATGCTTATATCACCACTCATATCATAATTAGTAGAAGCCAATCTTTCATCAGGCGAGTAGGGGTGCTCAATTCATGACATTCCCCTCTCGTACCTAAGTTCCCGAGCCGAGGCAACTTTGGTGGTGACGGACACGTGGCCTTTGGCACGAGTCATGGGTTTCCTAAATTTTCCAAAAAAATAAAATATTTAGGTGGTGACTCTATATCTGGCAAAACAGTCCATTTTTGATAATTTGATTCAAAATCGATTTTTCAAAAGATTTGTCGGATTTGAACTTTTTGGTGTTTATCAATTTCATATTGCACTTGTGAGATTAGATTCAGAACCACGGGAGTCCGATCTATAGGGCTTTCTTTCAAACCTTCCAAAAGAGGGCGCGAAAAAAGTCAAGTTACACCTTGCAATTATCAATGACGTACACCAAGGATTATAATAGAGAGGTTACTGCTATGATAATGTGTTCATATGAATCAAGGCATACTCATGATAAGTATACTAATACCACAACCACAAGCAACTATCCTAGTGCAAACATCACATGCGAGTCTTTACCCAATAAACTCTTTTCATACAAGTCTACTATGTTCCCCAATTAACATATGCTTATATCACCACCTCACTAGCAACAAGACAACATCAAGTGAAGTAGTACAATCAAATGAAGCAAGTATAAACATGAATTATGAATTAGGAGCCAAATAGAAGTACACAAAAGAAAATACCCTCATCCCCCAACTTGAATATGACATTGTTCATAACGGAAGCAAATGCGAAGTAAATGAGAAAGAAAGAGAATATTACCAGACATTGTAGGTGCACCTTCAGCTAGGCAAATATGAACACGAATATATATATATATATTTGTTTAAAAAGAAATAGAAACAAAAATAAATAAATAAAGAACACAAAGCAAAAGATAGTAGGTGACTACTGAAAATCTGGCAGTGGCAGTGGCGGTGGTGTTGCCGAGGAGGATGAACCTCTGGCCTTTTTGGAGGCCCGAGTGGATATAGTTGTCTACTCATGTCTTGCACACACCAAAAGCAAATACACACATACCCATGGAACCAACATGAGAATAAGAATATCAAAGCACAACGCTGCTTACTTAGTTCACCACATGCGATTCTCATTATCCTTTTTTTTTTCTTTTTTTTTTAAGGAAGAGCAATAATAAAAAAATAAAATAAATAACATACATTAAAAAAAATTAATAAAGACATTTTTTTTTCAATTTCGACGTGCCGCACGTGCAGCGACACAAGCCGCACAACCCCTCACACTTGCATATAAAACAGTAGTGAACAAAGGAACCAAGATTTGTGCCGCACGTGCAGTGAGTTGTGCCGCACGTGCAGATTTTTTTTTTAAACCTAATTACAACCCAAAAACTTCAAACCATTTTTACCTTCATTGCATATTTGAAATAAATATAGCACTTCGAAAACATTTAAATGCTAAACAAAGGTATAATCTTCACGTGAAAGCCACTGGTACTACTTTTCTCCCTAACATGTTTGTAACTTCCCTATTCTCCAACAGGGTGACAGACTAGGTTGATTCGGTATCCAAAATCGAGGCATATAAAGCTAACTCGACCTATGGGGCTGCCATACTGAGTTTAAGTCGGGGTGCTTTTGAAGCGATCTCCACACCCCTGGGTATTTAATCCAGACTTTAGTCTCAGAAATTCCAAACATTTGCATTCTAGGCTTTGCCATTAGAACTCTAGTTTCTACCGTCTCAGTTAGTCTCCAGTGAACTCACTACAAACACAGTTAGGTGGCTATACTAGACCGTTAGATGCCGTTTGGGCGCGACTAACACTAAAGGAATTACACCTTTAGAGGATTTAAAGTCTCCTAGACAGGAAATGCAATCATGTACACTACACAAAACACTATTTTTGTCTTTTTCTTTTCTTTTTTTTTATGCTTTTTTTTTTTAAAGACAAAAACAATAGCACACAATATATCTATATATTTGTTAAACCAAAAACAAAAGCCTTTTCCCCCAACTTAAATGACAATGGCCTCAATGACATATACCAAAAAGGACCGATAAGAACAATAAAAGGAAAGGGAATTAAAACACAATAAAATATACATCCCTGAAATGCAGATAAAGATGTCCCCCAACTGGAAGGAAACTATACCTACCAAAAGGGTTAGAAAATAAACACAACAAATTTTTTTTTTTGGATCCAAGGCTTCATGTTGATCTTCTTTTAAGTAATCTACCTCGAACCAAATTTGTTATGTTGTACTCAGTAGTTCTATTCAAAGGTGTACTCATCTATTTGGCCCTGACACACCACACTGAAAACATACAAAATAATAAATAAAGAACTAAAACTAAAATGCTCAAGTTTCCTCCCGAGAAGAGTTAAATATATATGTCTTCAACCAAATATCAACACAAACTTATTTTTTCCTTTTCTTCCAATTTATGAGATATGGATCCCTGTAACGAAAATAAATTAACCCGTCCAATAGTGCGGGACTAGGTTGTAAATGACTTATGGAAGGATGATTAACATAGTGGAGAAATATGTGTATGAAAAGTATAGTGTGTAAAGAAATCTCATGGGTGGAAATAATAAAATCAAAACAAAAATAAAATCTCACCCATGCTGATTTACTTTATCACTACAATTTTCTGCAGTTAAAGCCCTATCAATTTTGTCCACATGAGAGGCCAAAACTATGGAGAGAGTTTTAGTCATATCTTTGGATGCAACGATAGGCTCAAGTGACAAAAATACTAACTCCACATCAATTGTTAGATCACTGGAGAGATGTGTTATGGCTTCACTAAGTTCAATTTGCAACTCTTTTTCGAAAATCTCACAGAATGCACTCTTATGAAAGTCTTAAACAAGTTGGTCAAAAGAAATCCACACCTCGGATGGGAACATCTCAAAATTTTCAGTTGACCACATTATGTCTACAAATTGACCTATTTGAGAGTTCAACCCATTGTAAAAGAAAGCAATGAGTTGAATCATTTTGTAGCCATGTTGTGGACAAGTATCTACATAGCTCTTGTATCGTTCCCAACAATGAAAAAATAACTCATCTGTTTCCTGACTGAAATTTAATATTTTTCTTTTGAGAAGAGTGAGGTCAGATGGAGGTTGTGATTCTCTCCATTTAAAATAAGCCAACATATTTACCCAATTCAGGGCGACAAGAACAACGCCTGTGCATACACCACTCTCATAGCCACACTAAGTTCCGACTCTTGTGTGCTAAGTTATGAAAGCAAAATACCAAAGAAGAAAATACTCACAGCGACTTAACGAAAACCCTTTACTCATCTTGTAGGTGCTTGACGTATATACCGTTGTCTCCAATCTCCACTTGAGCTCTCTATTTTTAGCACTTTGGTGCTTTGCTTGCGAGTATTTGCTTCTTTCTTCTTTTTTTTTAAACATTTTAGTTTTGCGGTTTGCTTTGAAAGTTCAGTTGCGCTCCGCTTGCACTTCGGTGATAGCTCCACTTGTAAAAACTCTGCACACTTAGCAATACTAAAATATAAAATCCTAAACTAAAAATTAAAATAAGAATATAACTTTAAATTAATTAATTTCACCAGAAGTCCCGGGCAACGGCGCCAAAATTTGATAGGTCTTTTTCACACACCAAAAATAAACACTAAACTATACCGAATTTCTTAGAATAACGGTAAGTTCATGTATCGATCCACAAAGACAAACAGGAAATTAAGCTAATTTAATTGTTAAATTCCTAAGTTAATTTTGATAAAAAGATTGAGGGATATCATGACTAAATGAGAATTAAATGAAATTGAGAAATTGAATTAACAATTAAAAGTATAGTTTGAGATACTGATTTTTGGAAAAATCTTAGGGCAAAGAATTCACCACTAACCACATAAATAAGACTTAACATCGGTCATCAACTGTAATCCGGTTTGAACTACCTAATATTTCAAGACTACAAATTTGAAACATTGATCAAGAGGATCATTGCATTCAACGTATAGGCACGAATCATCCCAAGTAGCACGAGTCATTTGCTCTAAACTATAGTAACAACATGACCCGTCTCTCGTAGCATGACTCGTCTCATACTTTGAACACAAATACAAAGAAAACTAATGTATGGAAAGCATTAAAAAATCACAGAGAATAAAATACTTGAAGAGATGAAAAGGAAAACTATTATAAACTTCTAAAACTACCATACATTTATTCAAACCGTTTCACAATCAAAGCCTAAGAAAAATCTCTTTACATGACTAGGGTTTCATCAAAACCCTAGAAATAGTAGCCTAGCTATTCATGAAGGAGTGAGAAGAGGTGAAGGAAGAAGAAGCCACCATGAGAGACATTTTTCAAACTTCAAGTTCGTTTTCTTCCAAACCCTAGCCCCTCTCTCCATTTCCTCTAAAATATTTTCAAACCCTAAGAGCAGCTTATTTTCTTCCTTTTATTCTGAGCAGAACAGACTAAAATTTTTGCATACGTAACCCTAGGTGGGCCACTCGAGCGGCCCTAATTTCCACTCGAGTGATGGTGGGCCACACGTGCGGTGGATCCTGGCTGCACGTGCAGTGCAGTGGCAGGCCTAGGATTTTCACTACTCGCACGGAGAATCTGCTTTTGCACTACTTTTTGCTTGAATTTGCGTGTTGCCTGCCAAATTTGTACAAGTGCACAAAGCACATCATCTCCACCAAATAAACAAAATTCAAAGACTATAAATGTAACTTAAGTGGCCTCAATGTGGTACCTTTCGGTCTACATCATTTCACTATTGTTTGCCTGTCCGAGCTGCTGAAGTATCATTCTATCATGTCCTCAATAGAATTCATTCACATTCATCTAATCAAGTCTCTCTATGTGATCAAGACAATTATGAATACTCTTACACAAACTCCACTTCTTGCCCACTCATTTGAGTCCACTTTGCATTCTAATTTATCCTTCGACACTGCTAATCTCAAGATGGACAAAGATGAAGTGCTTGTTGTGGATGTTTCACACCAACTAAAGAAACATATTTGATGAGACAATAGTCGCAAGCAGGCCAATGGATGTTGTTCTAAACTTGATCAAAGCAATTAATCTTGATATTTCAACTATGGGATTTCTAATGGAGCTTACAATTCTCCGTTCTTCAACACCGGATTCTGGAAAGCACTCTTCCATTTCTCAACATTGTTCAATATGTTCGACACAAATGTACCCCGTGAATATCAAGAGAATTGGAACCTCAAAGGCAAGATACATACAAGAAGTGGCAAATCAGGAACCTCAAAGCTGGGCTCAAAACAGCTTCCATTAGACTAGGAGATAATGAAAAAAGTGAAGACAAAGTTACAGTCGAATTACCACGAAGATTTTGTTGTGTACGAGGCCATCCACTGATTTGCTACAGGGATTGAAAGGTCGAGCAATCTATGCTCTTTCCTAGTGGAAAACAATGTGAGAAAGACCCAAACATTGAATCAAATGGGTATGCCTAGCAACTAAATGTAGATATTTTTATGTTAATTTAACTTATGTATTTTATTATTTTTGTAGTATTAATTGGAGGTGCTTACATTTTGGTGAAACAAAGGTGTTGGACAATTCTCAACACATGTCAGACACTCTTCCAAACGTATCATATTATTTTTTAAGTTGTTTTAGAACCAGACACCCTTCTAAAACTTGTGTGACACAAGTCGATTGCATATGCACATAAAAACTAAGTGTAGTTTGGAAAAAAATAACTTAGGATACAATGATAAAAACAAAACAAGATAAAAATTAAAAATTAAAAATAAGAAGAAAAAAAAACAATGTAGATCTAAGAATTCATGTTATATTGTATTTTTTTTTTATTCTCTTCGAATAATATATTCATATATTTGGCATTTAACAAATATATAAAATCAAAACAACTTGTCACTTGCTATATGATGATTGACATATCACTTACAAGAATGTTATCTCTGTCATCTGAAAGAATCAAAATAGATAGTGACAATTAACATTTGAAATGGATCCAGCTTCTTCTGCTTGGGGATCTGAAATTTTAGACCAACCAAACAACTAGAATACATGTCAGTACACACAAGCACCCATATGTTCAAATATGTTTGACATAGAATAAAAGTGTATTTCTAGTTTTCAGAAATACTACAAACCCATGCTGTGAAACAATACATTATTTACTACTACCAATAGTTTCCTTTTTCAATGCTTGATTCAACACCAAATGATTCATTGGTTTTGATCACCAATATGTAATAAAATAACGCCACTGCATTACTTTGCATCAATTACAAGACTATAATTGCATTGTTAAATTATGTTAAAATTATAGTGACCTAGCATCAAACACTAAACAGACTAACGAAGGGATTACAAAGATGAAGCTCTAAAAAGAGTGGCATTCAAGGATTGGTGGGATCGTGAATAAGACAATGGGAAAACAAATTAACCCTTCTAATAAAATAATTCAAGAATCATGACTACGGAAAACTAATTGAATGATAATGATATTCTTACAAGAAGGTTACAAGTTACAGCAATTCTTAGAATCTTAAAAGCATATAGAAATTAAATTCACATGACTCTAAAAGTAATCACCTGATAGTACTCAATCTCCTTTCTTTTGACCTTTTGGAGGTCTTAGAACACTCCAACCTAGCTTTTCACGCTTTGGTTGCTTGTGAGAACTTCTACTATTAT
This sequence comes from Camellia sinensis, assembly GCF_004153795.1. NCBI lineage: Eukaryota > Viridiplantae > Streptophyta > Magnoliopsida > Ericales > Theaceae > Camellia > Camellia sinensis. Next base: position 429,900 of record NW_021027645.1, on the reverse strand, counting down.
TTGGCGATGATTCTTGATCAACTTGAACATTTTTCTGCGATTTATTTGGATACTGTGTTTTAGAAACTACTTCGGCTTGCTTCCTTTTTAGTTCTCCATTGGCATCGTCTTCTCTGTAATAATTAAAAGATAGACTATTCAAAAGATGTGTTGGTAAAAGATGAAATGTCTCAAGAGAACTTGGGTTCGTGTGTGTGTGTGTGAATTACATATGTATTCATTGATCTGTGTGCAACGTATCCAGCATCAACGAGCTCAAAGTATCAACCATAACTCTATTCTAAATTGCTTTGAATACGTGATTAAATCATGAATTTTATGGGATTTAACATTTATCGCTTCTATTAACTATATTATATTCTATAGCATATTCTCTGTATAGATATGCCTTATCTGTGTAGTACAGTATATTCTCTATATATACTTATCTTCTCTCATATATAAAGGAGTATGTACTATTCATTGATTATTAAATTGAATACAAGAGTTTTCTCTCTTCTCTTCATTCCTCTCTCTTTATAATATCATAACATGGTATCAGAGCCAATGCTCTTTTCCTAAGCCGCCTTCGGCACACCACCTTTATTTTTCCGATGTTCCAAACTGTCTCTGGCGCACCACGTTCTCCTTCAAATATTTATGTCTCTGTTCCCAGTTCTTTCTACCTAAAACCCAAAATAACTGGCACAGAGACCTTTCTTATCACTCCATGAATATGTCGGCACCAAACCAGCACCAGAATCACTTCTAACGCGCTCTCACACGCCTCCAGAAGCCTCAACATGTCATTTTCAGTGTTACCACGCATTCACGTGCTGACACGCACTCTAGGGTGTTTGTTTGATCTGTCACACGCTCTTACGTTCGCATCTCAACCGTGTCCTGCTAACCTCAACACGACGTCAGCCCTATTGTTCAACCATTTGTCGCCACTTCCGTCAGCTACTAACGTGCGCTGCGCCTTCTTTACTACACTGCGTCGCGCCTTAGCCATGCTAATGTGAGTCGCGCCTTTACCAATATCAACTTCCCTCTTGCTGACGTCAGCCCTGTATTCTGTTTGGCCAAAATTCAATTTTTGGCTTGTTTCACCTATTTTCTGCAAAATGATCATTTTGGTGCACTCTATTTTCTGCACGCTGGTCATTTTTCCGAATTCATTAGTGCATTCTGTTTTATCTGGTTCTACCACGTCATCACTGGTTCCCTTTTGTAATTCATTATTTAATCACCTCATGGCTCATTTAGATAGTTATCCTCAGCTGTAGACACCCCATTTTTGACCGCCCGCAAGACTTGGGCTCTTTGTCCTGAGCACTCAATGATGAGAGTTACGTTGTCAATGGTTCGAATTCTCAACGAAGGAATCTGATTTTTAGCCCTAGAAAATCTCAACCTTCCATACCCAAGCTGTTTCTTTGCCTACATACCACAAAAATCCATTTTTCAACACCATGCAAACCTACACTGAGCCTGAACTAGAGGAATAGGGGAGCCACATCGGGGCTCGGCCGTGCCTCATTTGGGCCCGGCGGTGCCTTTTGGGTGAGAAACACTGTTCTGGGTGGGAATCCACTAGTTGTCTATTTTTGAAGATATTTATGACCTATTTGGCTCAAATTCTATAAATATGAGCATATATCTCTGTTTTGAGGGTTAGAAAAATTTTAAAGAAGCCAAAATACCTTCGAGAGCTCCTTCTTTCTTTGCAAGCTAGCTTTGTGATATTATATCATCCTTAGGCTATATATATACAGCATGCACTCTTAGAGCTGAACCTTGGAGCCTTGGTTGAGCCTTGAGAATCATAATTCAACTTGAGAGTGTGCTAGGATCAAGTTTGGTTTACAAGCAAAGCTTCTTCAAGAGGTATAAGCTTGTCACCTTCCTTTTTGCTTTCATTTCAATCCTTTTTCATCTTGTTCTTGTGTTTTTGTGTTGTTTTGGATCCATTTCAAGTGGTGGAACTTGGGGTTGAATAGCTACCAAAGGTAGAGAGGCTTAACACCCATTCTTGCATCTTACTTCATTACTCATTCCCTTTGTTCTACCACTATTTTTCTTGGCTTACAAACTGATTTTCAGAGTTTAAAAATGCTATAAAACATGTTTAGAAGTCTCAAAAGTAGAGGGGTTAGCCACCCCTCCTTGCTCTTGTTTACTAGTTTTGTGTTTCCTTGTCCTTACCTACCTTTTTGTGCTTTTAAACATACTTTTAATCTACTATTTTTTTATGTTATAGGGGCTGTTTAGGGCTGTTTAGGGTTGTTTTAATTTATTTAATTAGTCTACACTTTGAATACTTTGCTTGTTGTGTTGTACGTCCTCATGGCTTCGGTCGTTTAGGCTTTAGACACCGAGTCATTCGAGTTGATAGCCTTCTTTACCTTCATTTTATGTAAAGAGTCCCACTTTTGGTAATAATCAACTTCGCATAATCATTTATGCATCCTCCCTTCTTTCTTGGTTTTCTTTGTTTGAGAGTTATTTCAAGCAATTAATTGTTATTCGAGGCATGAGAAAGAGACCTCCTATGCTCAATGGCTTAATCTCTTCAGAGGTTCATTGTTAAGGCATGGTCTCTTTTTCATGCTAAGGATCACTTCTCGTTTGACATTTCTCTTCATTTAGTGGACTTAAATATCACTTTGGGATAAAATGATTAAAGAATGGAAAGGTGGTAGCTATTCTAAACCCTCCACAATATACAGTCGAGATCAGTCTTCAGCACATTTTGCATCTACTACAGTTGCCTCTGGTTTCATCATCTGTGGTTACCCCGTCACCACCCTACACTCTTCAACACGTTGAAGCTATTTTCAAAATGGTTATTTCCACCTTTGGTACACCCTCTACTGTCCTCTCAGTTGCTCTAGGTACCTCTTCTTGGTATTTTGATTCCGCTTGTTGCAACCATATAACCTCTGACCCTACACTTTTCTCCTCTACTACATCTTCTTCTACGTTACCTGTTATTCACACTATTGATAGCTCTCAAATGCATGTTAGTCATATAGGTCATATTTCCATCTTTACTGTTTCTCTACCCCACACTTATCTGATCCCAAATCTTACACTTAATCTTGTTTGAGTTGGTCAACTCTGTGATCTTGGCCTCGCTGTTCTCTTTTCTCTAACTGGTTATGTTGTACAAGATCCGAAGACAGGACAGACTCTTGGGATCGGTCGTAGACATGGACGTCTGTATGAGCTCATCCACCTTCACATTCCCTTCTCCAATCTTTCCATTATCTAGACTGCTGCTCCTACTACTCCTAGTTCTCCTCTTGCCTTATGGCATTCTCGGATAGGTTATATTTCTTTTGGACGTTTATGATATCTAGTTTCCAGCGGTCAGTTAGGTCTTGTTCCCAATGATAAAGTAGATTGTCTATCTTGTCAACTAGCAACACAATCTGTTTTTCCATTTCCATCCAGTACTTCTATGTCTCATGCATCTTTTGATCTCATACACTCTAATGTTTGGGGACCGACACCTAATCCCACTATGGGGGGATCTAAATACTTTGTCATTTTTGTAGATGATTTCACTCGTTTTATCTGGTTATTTCTTATGAAGTCTCGTTTTGAGTTACCACAAATATACTATGATTTCTCATAAATGGTCAAAACTCAATTTTCTTCCACCATCAAAGTTTTCCATGTTAATAATGCCCAACAATACAAAGAAACAAATTTTTTGAGATTCCTTTGTCAAAATGACACACTTTCTCACTATTCTTGTCTTGGTACTTCCTAACAAAATGGTCATGCTGAACGTAAACATCGCCATCTTTTAGATACTGTCCGTGCTCTTTTAATTTCCTCTTCTTGTCCTGAGCGCTTCTGGGGAGAAGCCGCTCTCACAGCTACCTATACTATCAGTCATGTTCCTTCTCCTACCATCAACAATCACACCCCATATGAGCGCTTATATGGCCAACCTCCTGTCTATTCTCGTCTCCGTGTGTTTGGACGTGCTTGTTTTCTCCTTCTTCAACCACATAAGCATTCCAACTTAGAACCTCAAGCCCGTTTGTGTTGCTTCTTGGGGTATAGGATTGAACATAAAATCTATCGTTGTTGGGATCTTATTTCTCAATATCTTCGTGTCTCTCATCATGTGATATTTTGGGAAAACAAGATGTTCTCTTCTATATCTGATTTTCATTTGTTCACTCCTCTCACTACATTATTCTTTACAGATCCCACTCTTTTGTTTGATAAGCTTGATACATACACTACTTCTGGATCTTGCTCCGCCGCCTGGTCCTTCTAATGCTCCACTTTTTGATCCTACTCCTAGTCCTAGCCTGCTGCATTCGGCCTATCCTGAGGATCCTGCTCCGCCTCCTGGTCCTGTTTCTGAGGTACCTTTTCATCATTTTACTCAAGTAACACACCCTTCTATCCTTCTTCGTAATTTCATTTTGGTTCTACTACATTTTCCTCTCATGAACCTACTTCCTATAGAGAGGCTTGTTCTAACCCTTACTGACAACAAGCTATGACTGATGAACTACAGGCTTTTGTTAAAACTCATACTTGGGATGTGGTTGATCTTCCTCCTGGCAAAAGTGTTGTTAGTTGTAAATGGGTTTACAAGATCAAGACTCATTCTGATAGTTCTATTGAGCGTTATAAAGCTCGTTTTTTTGCCCAGGGGTTTACTCAAGAATATGGGTTGACTATGATGAAACCTTTGCTCATATTGCCTATCTGACTTCTTTTCGTAGCTTACTTGCCGTTGATGCTGCTCGCCACTGGAAACTTTGTCAGATAGATGTGAAGAATGCATTTCTGAATGGAGATCTCACTGAGGAAGTTTATATGCATCCTCTTCCTGATTCCACTATTTTTCCCTCCAAAGTCTGCAAACTTCGCCTCTCTTTGTATGGTTTGAAACAAGCTCCTCGTGCCTGGTTCACCAAGTTTAGCTCCACCATTCATGATTTTGGATTCTCCTCCAATGCCTATGATTCTGCCCTTTTTATTTGTAAGACAGAGCATGGTACTATTCTTCTTCTTCTTCTCTATGTGGATGATATGATCATCATTGGAGATAACACAATGGGTACCTCTAGTCTCAAACAGTTTCTCAGTCGCCAGTTTGAGATAAAGGATTTAGGTCTTCTTAGCTATTTTCTCAGCTTGGAAATCTCTCATGATCCATCTGGTTACTTTCTCTCCCAGGCCAAGTATACTTCTGATCTCTTGGCTCGTGCTAGTCTTACCGATTACGAGACTGCCTCTACTCCCATTGGTCCTCAAACTCGTCTCACACCTCTTGACGGTCACCTATTTTCTAATGCTATCGTCAGCTAGTTGGCGGTTTTGTCTATCTCATGGTTACTTGTCCAAACATTGCTTATGTTGTTCACATTGTTAGTCAGTTCATGGTTGTTCCTCACTCTCCGCAGTATGATGCTCTAGTTCGCATTTTACGATATCTCAAAGGCACTATGTTTCATGGTCTTCACTACTCCGCTCATTCTTCCCTACAGTTACATGCATTTTCTGATGCTGATTGGGCAGGGGACCCTTCTGATCGTCACTCTACTACAGGATTTTTCTTCTTCTTGGGTGTTTCTCTCATTGCCTAGCGTAGCAAGAAGCAAACTGTTACTACTCGTTTTACTACTGAGACTGAATATCGTGCTCTTGCTGACACAACTCAAAAGCTTCTGTGGCTTCATTGGCTTCTTTCTGATATGGGAATTCCTCATCCTGCTGCCACTAACCTCTATTGTGAAAATCAGAGTGCTATTCAGATTGCCTATAATGATGTCTACCATGATTGTACCAAGCATATTGAGATTGATTGTCACTTCATAAGGCAATATGTTACTAGTGGCACTATTCGTCTTATCTTTGTTCCCTTCGCTGATCAGACGGCTGACATCTTCACCAAGGCTTATCTTCCAGGACCATTTTCTGATTTACTTTACAAGCTCAACTTGATATATGCATTTCCACCTTGAGCTTGAGGGGAGGTTAATGTCATGACCCAAACCCATCCCTAAGGGTTTAGCATCGTAACCGGCCAGCAATCCGTGATTACCAAAGGCCTCCTTAACAATAACGACAATAATACAGAGTAAGGGGTTGGCGGAAGCCAAAAAGTAAATAAAAGATGTCCAATGAGCTGTGAAAATCTGAATAAAAAAAGACTTTCATGGACTAGTCCACATTCATAACCATAAACATATGTACATATATTAGATATACATAACATACAGGTTAGGGATCCAATCCCTTCACCGTAACTGTACAGTCAAAAGTCTTAAACATCATTACAAAGCCGAGACAAAAGGGTGAATCTGAGACACCCCAAAACAGCTTTGGCTTGAACGGACTCGGAACCTCGAAGGGAGGCACAATGGTTGGCTTGACAAAACGAGAGCTTAACTTGACGCTCCTAACTTTGGTCCTGTGCTTGGCCACCTACATATATATATAAACAGTGAGCTAAAGCCCAATGAATAACAAATGCATAAAGGGGTTAAGAATGAATGTCCTTTCATTAATTAAAACAGTCATTTGCGTCAGTAAATCAGTTATTCAATCAGTGGCTCATATTTCATGCCATATCAGTCATTTAGAAATCATAACAGTCATACGTGGTACGTCCGATAGTAAAACAGTACAGTAGGTCTTAAGAGACCGAACAGTCAGTTGATGGCCATCAAAACAGTAAACAGTAGTAGTTCTAGACATTGGAACTGACAAAGATCTCTGTAACAGTAGCAGTAACAGTAACAGTAACAATAAGTCGCTATGGATGCCACAAGTACAGTTCACAAATAAAACAAACATTCATTTAGTAAACAGTGTTACTTCAGGAAGCAGTACAGTCAGTCGTTTAGAAAATAATTAGAATTGAACATATCTTTACAATATTGTTACTCACAGATTACTGGGCTATAGATAGGCTAGTCAGCATCCTCGGGTGCTAACCCTACACAGTTGCAGAATGAACACACACTAAGTTACATACTTGGGATATGGGTTGGTGTGGTTCTATAACTTCATCCTCATTAAGATGCCTTAAACTTGGCCTGGGAATGCCTATGATGGAATGAGGATGCAAAAATGTACTTTAAAACACTTTTCAAAATTTGCTGAAAACAGGGGTCTCGCTCGAGAACGCTCGAGCGTGGCGTTCTACGCTAGAACGGACATGCAGACAAAGAAGCTTCGCTCGAGCGTGACTTTCCTCGCTCGAGCAGACTACAAACTCATGATAAAGTACTGGTTACACGTTTTTCATGCTCGATGGACGCTCGACCCTCGATCGAGCGTGAGACTCAGACCCTCGCTCAGACCCATAATACAACATGTTTCAAAGATCATTTTATAAAATCAAGCCCAAAGGTGTGACAATTGAACACAATTTTGAATGAAACTTGAAGAATAATGCAAGAACATAACATGCATAAGTTCTTATGAATTCCAATGCTCCAAAGCATGATCAAGTGCAAGATTGAGCTCAAAAACATGGTGAATTTCAAGAGTACAACCAAAATATGAACATGCATGTAGGATTTTCTCATGAAAATGATCTCAAAACTCAATGACATGGACATGCATGCAAACATTGCTACTCAATACAACACTTTAAGCTAATTCTTAACTCTAATCACTAATTCTCCATGAACCATGCATGTAACAACTCAAATTCATGATGAAGAGGGTGAATTTCCTTCCTTAAGTCTTGAATTCCAAGTATGGAAGTTTAATTTTGGAAATCTTCTTCAATTCCTCTAATTTTCCAAGCAACTCTTGAAGAAATCAAGTTTCCTTCCAACTCTCTATCTCTCTCACGGTTTTGGTCTTAGAGATGGATGAGATGATGTACCAAATGCATAAATTAAGTCCCAAACAATGTTTTAGAAAATGGCCCACTCAATGGCAAAATATGTAATTAACTAGGCTCAATTAATTTAACATTAATAATTCTAATTAATCATTCCAAATTGAATTTTAATTAAGCGTACCATAAAATCATATAAATCCTAATTAGCTTATAACACTAATCAATTTCTGAATCAGTCACTGATAAGGCTTTCAATTCGCAATTCGAAATTAAAACATGAACAGATCATTCAATGACAAACAGATAGAATGCAATTAAAGTAACGCACTCATGCAATCAATTTAGGATTTCGCCTTAATCCATTACTTATCATGCTTAATCACAATTTAACGCTAATCAGATGTGAGGGTTATCACAGTTAACTATAGCATATTCTCTGTATAGATATTCCTTATCTGTGTGGTACAATATATTCTCTGTATATACTTATCTTCTATCCTATATAAAAGAGTTTGTACTATTCATTGATCATTAAATTGAGCACAAGAGTTTTCTCTTTTGTCTTTATAATATCATAACAGTCTCATACCAATTATTGGTGTACTTATGCATGCCACAAGGCCCATAGAAAGATTTGTGGACTGGACTAGATTAACTTGAATCATTCTAAAATTATGATTCAGCTCGAAATTCTACCATGTGTTGTTTGTCGACATATTGGGGTAATTAAAGATTCCAGAAGCCTTATCATCTACATACTGGGTAAACTAAAACGCTATGACCCCATAAAATTTATGGATAGAATTTACAAATTAACTAGAGAGTCAAAATCAACTCAACACAGCTCAAAAAGATGAAGATATTTTTTCGGTTAGATAATTAAGTCTTGCTCTACCAATTAACACTGTATCTGTAGCCACAATCTCTATCACTAATGCCTTGGTACAAAAGATGAGACCCTTCTTGGGTTTGATTCAACAATCTCATTTCGAAAGAAGGTTGAAGCAATTATAGTCTGGAGCGAATTATTTTTGAAGCTTAAAATTTTCTTTCCCTCACCAAGTGAATAGATGATAGTAATAAACTACCAAGAATGAAATATTATAAAGCCAACCAAGTAACTTTGCAACTGCCAAGAGAAGAATTACCAGACGAATAATATGTCAATAAAACTTAAAGGAGCTAAGCATGCACCCATCAGACATTCTTCCATTTTGATTGCCAGAACATGTGGTAGAGGCTTCTGGTTGACAAAGGTTTCTTGCTTCTTCATTCAATTTCTACCAAGACAAGGCTTTGAAATGAGGAGAGCAAAAACCACAATAGCACAAAAAAGCGAAATAGCCTTTGAAAAAACTTTCATACCACTCGATCCTTATACTCACATCAATAGAAGGTTTAAAACTTTGAAATGACATCCGACCTTTTATTGCCCCTAGATGGGGATCACCTTGTACAATCACTTTGCTGCATACCCAGATAGCCATGGAAATTGGTTGGAATAAGGCATCATTGATAATATTAATAATTTCAATTACAGTTAAATTTAATGATTTCTATTGACAGAATGGATTTAGATACACAACCCTTAACAAGTAGAGGACAAAAAAAATTAAGACATGCCACAAGAAATTAGTTGGTGTTCATGGTATTGAAGTGATCTCAGTCTCGGCAGGGGCGGAGTTAACTGAAGAATATGAAATGCAGCAATAAACAATAAGCAATGCTCAAAAATATCCCAAAAAAACACACACAAAAAAACAAAAACAAAAAAAAAAACAAAAATAGTAGAAAGGATATATCGAAGCAGTATAAGTAATTGCATGGTCCAAAAGCCATTACAGCCTATCAAGTTTGTTAACTAGTAGGAAACAAACAGTGACTAATAACAATCTATATCATGCAAGTTACTGCAACATGTTGTGTAGTACCAACAAGAAAAAAAAAAAAAAAAAAAAAAGGGAAGAAGAAGAGAGAGAAAGGAAAGAAACGAGGAAGAAGAATATTAGACAAAGGGGGGAAAGAATTGTTCGAGAGAAGAGAGAGATATGCTAAGTCCTGGAAATTCAATATTATGCCCAAAATCTCCAACAATCACAATATAATCCAACCTTAGGTTCATAAGTGAATTTGTTTGATTGCAATTACTTCTTAACTAGCTCATCACTCATGTAATGTATGGGATAAAATAATATATTATTTATTAAAAATATGATAATTTTATTTAATTTTTTTAATATTTTGTCTCTCGTAAATAAAATTTTGTATATAAGTTTAAAGATTTTCTTTCAAATGTTCCTTTACTATAATATATAGTATAGATAGATTAAAATTGTTAAATTGACAATTAATAATTAAAATTATGCTTTGTTATAAAAAAATGACATAATTATAATACTTCATGATTTTAGAATAAAAATATATTAATTTTAAAAAATTATCATATTGGTTTTTGAAAGAGAAATAATTAAAGAAATTTTAAAAACTTAATGAGTAAGAAAGAATCATCGTAATATGTAAAATTGCTAAAATCACAGTTAAACCAGCAAATCATTTAAACCAAAAATGGTTTAGCTTAATCAATTAAGTCAAAAGACCAACAAGCTTACACAAAAATTAATTAATTAAAATTTTTTAATTTTATTTTATTAAAATTTAAACTATCACTAAATATGAAAAATAATCTATTAATTTAAATTTAAAATCGACACAAAAAAATTTAAAATTATAATAATCTATATCATAATTTATAAGATTTAAATATAAATTTAAAATTATCATAACTATCTCATAATTTTTGTATTAAGGAGTAGTAAGAGTGATATTGAGATTATCGATATATCTATATATTTTATAAAAGAATGCTTTTAAGGAGAGATATTATGAGAGTTTCAAAATCATACAAAATTATTTTTAAAATCAAAATCTCTATGTGAGATTGTAAAATAAAAGTTAAATAGAAGTTAGCCAATCGGGATTTTCTAAATTGTTTAAAATTAAGAAAATCAAAAAAATCTTATAAGATATTGATTCATGCAGCCGACCCCATTTGATGAGACTTAAGACTTGGTTTGGTTTGGTTTGATTTGGTAAATAGAAGTATAAGATTCACTTTATGTAAATGAAACAATTTACTTTTTTCTTCTTTTCTCGATGTAGGATTATAAAATAAAAGTTAAATGAAAGCTAGGTCAAAGTGAAAACGGTCCACCCTATCGGCTAGGTCAAAAGACCAACCAACTTATACAAAAATTAATTAATTAAAACTTTTAAATTTTATTTTAATTTTAAAATTTAAATTGTCTTAAACTGAAACATATACAACACTACAATATGAAATGGGAGCATAAGGTTTATATAGTGAAACAACGCATTTTTTCTTCATTTTCCCAATGTGAGATTGTAAAATAAAAGTTAACAGTTGTTTAGACGGGAAGTTCATTTCTAATCAAACAATCTCAATCGTTCAAGTTTTAATAAGGTTGATCTTAGTTTATTTCAAATCAAACAAATCTAAACAATATATTTTGATAAAACAACTAAAACCATGGTTAAACCCGTGAATCAGTCAAACCGAAAACGATTCAACCTAATCGGCTAAGTCAAAAGACCAACCAATTTACAACAAAATTAATTAATTAAAACCTTTAAATTTTATTTTAAAATTTAAACAATTTTTAACTGAAACATGTACAATACTATAATATTAAATAAGAGTATAAGATTCACTTTATATAAGTGAAACAATTCACTTTTTCTTTCTTTTCTCGATGTGAGATTGTAATTATTGTAAAGTTAATTATATGAGAGTTTCAAAATCTCATACAAAATTATTTTTAAGATCAAAATGTCTATGTGTGATTGTAAAATAAAAGTTAAATGAAAGCTAACTAATGGAGATTTTCTTAATTGTTTAAAATTAAGAAAATAAAAAAAAAATGGTACTGATTATAGAGTTTCTCACTAAAAATCTTCTTTTGCTTATATAAATGGAAATATAAGATTCACTTTATATAAGTGAAACAATTTACTTTTTCCTTCTTTTCCCGATGTGGGATTGTAAAATAAAAGTTAAATGGAAGCTAACCAATGTGAATTTTCTTAATTGTTTAAAATTAAGAAATTTTAATAATTTATATAAATTGGAGCATAAAATTCACTTTATGTAAATGAAATAATTCACTTTTTCCTCTCTTTTTTTCCCGATTTGGGATTGTAAAAGGAAAGGTAAATGGAAGCTACCCAATGAGAATTTTCTTAATTGTTTAAAATTAAGAAAATTCAATAATTTTATAATGAGGGTTTGGAGCTTTTAGAACGCTTCTCTCTTAAAACCCCCTTTATACGATTCACTTTATATAAGTGAAACAACTCACTGTTTCTTTTTTTCTCAATTTGAAATTATAATTATTTTAAAGTTAAAAATTAAGAGAGTTTCAAAATTTCATACAAACTTATTTTTAAAATCAAAACCTCTATGTGGGATTGTAAAATAAAAGTTAAATGGAAGCTCGCCAATGGAGTTTTTTTAATTATTTAAAATTAAGAAAATCAAAAAAATAAGTATGAGCTATTGATCATAGAGTTTCTCACTAAAAATCTCATTTTACTTATATAAATAGGAGCATAGGATTCACTTTATGTAAGTGAAACATTCACTTTTTCTTCTTTTTTTTTCAATGTGGGATTGTAAAATAAAAGGTAAATAGAAGCTAATCAACAGGAATTTTCTTAATTATTTAAAATTTAAAAAGATTCAATAATTTTAAAATATGAGTTTGAAATTCTTAAAAAGCGTCTCCCTAAAAATCTCATTTTTTTTTATATAATATATAGATAGATATCAGCCACCTCGGCAATGTATTAGTTGACAAGGGCCAGCTAATGGAATTCTAATCCTTGTGGTGCTAGAGCTACATTTAAGTGATCACTATGTAAAAAAAAAAAAAATTTAAAAAATCATTTTTTTTTTTTAAATTTTAAGGTTGGCATGTGTTTTATACTTTAATTTTCCCCCAATATTCTCACTCAGTAAAAATGTGGATTATTGTTGTTCTCTAATAGCATGTTTGTTTGGTGGGATTAAAAGGTGGGATCAGACTAATAGTCCATCCGAACTAATAGTCCGTTGTTTGTTTTAAATTTTTTGCACCGAACTATTAATTCCAAATCTGTTAGACTATTGTATCCTATGGGGGGGTGAGACACAAATCATGAGATAACTTATAACGCCCTCAAAATATAATACCAATAAGTTGTTCGTAAGATCTATGAACATAATGAAAATGTTCTACTATCATTCATCAGAATTTGTATTACAAAATGTATTACATGTATTATACTTTCATAAATGTTCTTTCTGAAACTACAACATGTAATACTAGTTGGTTACAACAAAATAAACGCCCTACGGCTCATACCTTTCCAAGATATCACGTGGTTACAACAAAAGAAAGAGTCCTAGCTCTATACATATGAAGCCCTCGGCTTGAGTAAACATTTAACACAAAACAAAATAACAAAATGGAGCCTTCAGCCCCTAAACTTCCCAACCTATGGTCTTGGAGGCGGCATGTCTCATGTACCTGAAAATGGTTTTCCCAGTAAGGTGAGCCAAAGCCCAGTAGAGATATGCTAAAACAGTATATTAGATTTAACTAAGATACAAGCATTCAATAAATGTGCAATATTCATAACCAACACATATTCTTTCCAAGACCATTCAATATAGATAACCATACCTCAATCCATTTCCATTCATCCATTCCGGATTAATCTATTTACCAAATTCATTATCATCTAGTCAACCAAAATGAGACTACAACTCAGTGGTTTATAATTCAATACATTCATCAATCCAACACTTCTATTTTCTTTCCATTTTACGGAATTCACATCCGAGGGAATCGGCACCCATAAATATAAGATTTTGGGACTTTCACCCTGGACACTCCGGCCAACTTTATTTTCAATGGAGTCCATCCCCTATCTCCTCCCAAACAATGGAGTACATCCCATATCTCCTCCCAAACAACGATACATATACAATGTATTTAAAAGAGTTGTCATATACAATGACTAACTAAATCACATATTCAATAGTTTAATCAAACCGTCATATTCAATGACATAATTCAAATGATTAGTTTCAATTCACCTAATCTTCATACAGTTTCTACAACAATCATAGCTATCCTCCACCGATAGCCCTAAACAGATATTTCTAAACAGATCTACAATTCATCAAATAGATAATTTATCAATTTCCAAAGGTGAGTGATTTAACAAATCCAACTACACCATTCAATTATACACCCTTCTAATTTTATATTTCCCACATCAATTTCATTATTTATTCAAAATAGTTCTTTAACACAAATTAGGGCAAAACCTACCCCTTCTTTCCAATACCAAACCCAAAGCCAAATTTCATCATTTCAACCCAAGAAACCTCATATTCAACACTCCTAATATGTATTCATGGAACCCAATGAGGAAACCCCTCTTTTAAATTTAGGTTCCAAACCCTAACTTCACCCAAATCTTTCCAAATCCCATCATTTATGCAAAATGACAAATACCTAGGTTAAAACTCATATTAAAGAGTAGAATATCATTACCTCAAATGTAGAAGCTCAAAGGAGATGAAGAAGAACCTCAAAGATGTCCAAACTCGATTTTGCTCCGATGAAATAGATTCAAAATAGTTCTTTAACACAAATTAGGGCAAAACCTACCACTTCTTTCCAATATCAAACCCAAAGCCACCTCATATTCAACACTCCTAATATGTATTCATGGAACCCAATAAGGAAACCCCTCTTTTAAATTTAGGTTCCAAACCCTAACTTCACCCAAATCTTTCCAAATCCCATCATTTTTGCAAAATGACAAATACCTAGGTTAAAACTCATATTAAAGAGTAGAATATCATTACCTCAAATGTAGAAGCTCAAAGGAGATGAAGAAGAACCTCAAAGATGTCCAAACTCGATTTTGCTCCGATGAAATAGAAGTCCACAAGATGCTCTATCTTTTTAATGAAGGGACTAGGGTTGAGAGATCTCCAAATCAAGATGTATTTATAGAGAGAGAAAGAGAGAGAGTGTGCCGAATTAGGGTTTTTGGCAAAAAGGAAATCAAAAAGTGATGTAAAAATCCTCTGCTGCGAACTGATATACGCGATCTTCGCTAGAGCGAAGGAGTTGTTGCTTGAGCGACTAGACACAACAAGTGACCTCGCTCAAGCGCAAAAAGTATTGCTCAAGCGTAGAATACATACCTTCAGGTATTTCACAAACGCACACCCTCGCTCGAGCACAAGAAGCCTCGCTCGAGCGAAGAACTTCATCTTCCCAGAAAAGCTGCGTCTAGGAAGAAAACCTGAGGACTCTCAATTCTCGCTCAAGCACAAGAAACCTCGCTCGAGCGAAGAAGTAAATTACAAAAAGCTCGCTCAAGCGCAAGAAGCCTCGCTCGAGCGAAAAGGCCAAAATCTGGGCAACAACAATCTAAGTCAACTAACAACCAACATGTTCCAAACTCGCCCAACAAGTTTCAAAACTCAAATACCAAGGGTCAAAGGGGAAAAACAAGACATGGACAGAACCCGAGCCTAGAACACTATGAAGGCCGGGGCAAAATCGGGATGGCTATAACCTTCCCCCCTTAAAGAATTTCGTCCCCAAAATTTTAGTACATGTTTAAAAACCGTGATTATCTAATTTTCAAAATGATTACAATTTAACACTCATCATCATGACGCACCCACCGGTCGTTCAATCTCTTTACAAGAGAACAAAACCACAACATATATTTCAACATACATTATCAATATGCATATTCTGAAATTTAGCAAATCCCAACACATATACCTCAGATTTCCAAAACATATTCAATGTTTATGATAAATTTGCATTTTCAAAACTTAGAAAACATATACAATGCTCAAGTTAAACTTGCATTTCTGAAACATATTTAACATTTACAATGCTTTCATAGTCCAAACATATACAATGTTTTTATAATTCATAAACAAAACTAAAATTTCAACATATACTCAAACATCAACAAATAAGTCCCGATATTTCTCTTGGACTTCCAATTCACGCTCCCAAGTTGCTTCCTCTACCCTGTGATGTTTCCACAATACTTTAACCAAGGGAATTGTTTTGCCTCGCAAAACTTGGTCCCGTCTGTCCAAGACTATCACCGGTCTCTCCTCATATGAGGCATCCTCGTCTACCTCTAAGTCGGTCCAATCCAACACGTGCGATGGATCTGACTCATACTTCCTAAGCATACTAACATGAAACATGTCATGTACTCCGGACAGTTGTGGCGACAACGCCAAAGATAGGCAACTTCCCTAATCGACTTAAGGATCTCAAAAGAGCAAATAAACCAAGGGGATAACTTCCCACTCTTTTCAAATCTCATCAAACCCCGTCTAGGTGATATTTTCAAAAAGACATGATCACCCACCTCGAATGAAAAAGGTCTCCTCCTATGGTCGGCATAACTCTTTTGGCGACTCTGGGCTATAACCAACCTCTTACGGATTAGTGTCACTTTTTCCGTTGTTTCCTGAGCCAACTCTGGACCTAACAAAGGTGCATCACCCACCTCGGCCCAACACACCGGAGATCTACACAGTTAGCCATACAAGGCCTCAAATGGTGCCATGCCAATACTCGATTGAAAACTGTTATTGTAGGCAAACTCCACTAAGAGTAAGCGTCTCTCCCACGACCCCTTAAAGTCAAGGACACAGCCTCGAAGCATATCCTCAAGGATCTAAATAGTGCACTCAAACTATCTGTCAATCTGAAGATGGTAAGCAATACTAAAGGTCAATCTAGTGCCCAAGGCACTCTGCAAACTCTGCCACAACCGAGTAGTGAAACGTAGATCTCTATCCGAAACAATAGTCATAGGGACCCCGTGCAACCTCACTATCTCCCGAATATACAAGTCAGCGAGGTAATCTACCGAATCTCTTATGCGCATAGGAATAAAATGCGCCGACTTAGTCAACCGGTCAACTACCACCCAAATGGCATTGTTACCCCGTTGAGTCCTCGGAAAGCCCACAACAAAATCCATCATCACATGCTCCCATTTCCACTCAACTATAGGCAAGGATTGCAACAAACCCGCTGACCTCTAATGTTCAGCCTTCACTTGCTGACAAGTAAGGCACTTTGATACAAACACTGCCACATCCTTCTTCATACCCCTCCACCAAAACAGGCGACTCAGATCATGATACATCTTTGTGCCTCCCGAATGCACTGTAAGGCGTGAATGATAAAACTCTCAGAGTATTTCCTCTCAGCAAGACTTCGGCACAAACAAGCGATCACGGTATCTCACACTCAGGTCGGGATACACAGTCAAACCCTTATCTACCTTCCCACTGGACATCTTCTCCCGGAGGGATTCTACCTCAAAGTCACCATTCTGTGCTTCTAACACCTGATTCACAAATGTAGGTTGTGCAACTACAGAAAATAAGGCAGCAGACTCAACAGACTCACCCAGATACAAGTCAAATTCACCAAGGGCACCCAACATCTCTCATTCTCAGATAGCAATACAAGCTACACTACTTATGGATTTCCTACTTAGGGCATCGGCCACAACATTGGCCTTCCCCGGATGGTAATGTAACTCGAAGTCATAATCCTCTATGAACTCTGTAAAGAAGTGGTTTGGAAACACTCTTCTGATCCTGGGGGACGCTCGTGATCTTCAGCTAGTCACCTAAAAAGGAATAAACACTCCAGTCGGGGGTGCCAGAATTAGCACTCCGACGGGCAAGTCAGTCTCTACTCTCTGAATTCTTGTATTTTAAGTTAAGTGTAATGGTTCTCACATACCTCTTTCTAGCTGATGTTCTTCTATTTATATCTTTTCTCTCTTTGGCCTCGGGGTTGGGCCCACCTTCAGTTCGCCATTCGGCTTCTTTTGTAGCGAGCTGCTTTTCACTCAGCCCCTTGCTCAACTGGCCATTTGACCAAATAGGGAAGGATTTGATCGTGCAAGACGGAGCCGAATGCTATATATATATATATATATATATATCTCAACTCTCCAAGTTCAACTATTCGGCCTCTTTACGACTCCCAATATTCGGCCCCTACAATTGCCCCCCAAGCATTCCGCTAACGATAGTTGGCTGGAGTGTTTGGTTTCGAACTCGAAAAGTCAGAGCCGAAATTCGGCGACTAACCTCATTCCAATGCAGATGTCTAAGCACACGCTTCTCGATTATCATTTCAACTTCCCACCCCTTCGTACACTTCTATTTATTATGATTTAAAATTTTGACGTCTTTTCAAATACATACACAGTTTTAGATGCTCGTCACAGGACTATCTTCCGAATTATCTCTACAACTTCCTTTCCTTTACTATCTTCTTCGTCTCTTTTAAGTTTTCTCCGTCTGTGCTCTAAATCCATTTTCTGTGTTTGTTTTTGGTTTAGAATATTCCTATAACCTAAAGAAAATGGAAAAATATTTGAAAGATCTCCTCTCCTCGGATCAAATTTCTGGCTTCCGGCGTCATTTTTCCATTTCTGATAACGTCCTTCTGTCGCTTGTGACAGACGACACCCTCAATATAGAGAGGGATGCTCGTTAGATGCTCGTCGCAGGACTACCTTCCGAATTATCTCTACAACTTCCTTTCCTTTACTATCTTCTTCGTCTCTTTTAAGTTTTCTCCGTCTCTGCTCTAAATCCATTTTTTGTGTTTGTTTTTGGTTTAGAATATTCCTATAACCTAAAGAAAATGGAAAAATATTTGAAAGATCTCCTCTCCTCGGATCAAATTTCTGGCTTCCGGCGTCATTTTTCCATTTCTGATAACGTCTGTCTGTCGCTTGTGACAGACGGCACCCTCGATATAGAGAGGGTTGATGAAACCACGATCGTCTTCCCTCTCCTATCAATTGCAGAGGGTGGAATCTGTTTCCCCCTTCACCCATTCCTTAGGGCTGTGCTTTGCCATTGGGGTCTAATTCTTTCCCAACCCAATGTCAACTTTTTTAGAATCATAATGGGGATTATAGAGCTAAACCGTCGTCTTAGGATTAACCTCGGCATATTCCTTCTATTCGGCATTGTTATGCCTTGGCCAAGTCTTCTGGTCGGCACGGACGTTATTTCCTTAGGGCCAAGGACACCGATCATCAACTAGTGACTATGCTTTCCAGCTCTGGAAAGCGAGTCGATGATGTTATGGTCGTTGTCCAAGGTAACTGGGAATTCGGCGAAGGCGAGGATCGCCTCGATCTTATTCCTAGGCGGAGGGGCGAACTAGGTGGCCATATAGCTTCTTGTGTTTATTTTTCTTTTGTTATATTTGTAAAGCTTCACTTTTGAGACCTAATGGTTTTGCTTGTGCAGGAAACGATTTGAAGAAAGTCCTGACCTCAACCAACGGTGCTGTTCTTTCAGATATCAAAGTCGCGCTAAAATATTTCGGCCATCCGAGTCTTCAGAAATAGGGAAGGGCGGCCCATGTTCTGCTTCGCTACGAGCCGACATATACGACTTTCTCAGCAGCAGAAAATATCCTAATTCTGAAGGGTGAAAATTTTCTTATCGCTCTTGTTCTGACCGACTTCAAAAACTTGCGACAAGTTGGTTTCGAGGGGTCCGATTCGAAGCGGGCGAAAGTAGCTGTGGTCGCCGAGTTAGATCAGTCTAAAGAGGAAGTAGACGAGGCTTTAAGGTTAGCCTTTGAGGAAGCCGGCCTCAGTTCAGCTGATCCTCTGTCCACTTTGAGCCAAGGAAACCTTCCATTTGACGACATTTTTAACGGTCTAGAGGACCTTCCCGGCTCATATCCCGAAGACATGGATGGGTTAAGCCTCACACAACTTGCCAAAAAGAAAAATACAGAAAGGTTGGCCGCGCGGCGAAGAGCAGAGGCCATTCGATTATAAGTGCCACCTGCCGCCAAATCTCAGCCCTCCTTGCCTGTTATTGAGGAGGAAACGGAAAAGAACCGAAGTGCCGAGTCTGAAGTGGTTGTGCAGGCCGATCAAGAGGCTGAGCAAAGGGCAGAGAAGCATCCTACCGAGGTCGAGGTCGGCTTAGAAAAAAACCGTGTTGACAAACGGCCTCGTTTAGAGAAATCGGATGTGATTGTGCCTTTTGTCATTCAACCAAAGATAAAAAAAAACATGCCAATCTCCTCTGACGCGTCGGCTATTAAAGACCCAATCGTGGCGTTGAGCATGGCTACGTTTATCTCATTGCCGGCAGACAAGGCGGGTTTCAGGGCGGAGCTGAATCTGGTTGCAATAGCATTAGCCGCTCAATCGGCTCTTTTGGCATATACCTTGACTTTGTCTTCTCATTTTATGCAAATACCGTTTTGGTTTTAATTTTCTGTTTTGCAGACGGTCGGAAGGATAGCCGAGATAAGCCGTCGCTATCATGCTGCCGTCGAACAGCTTGGCCGTTTACAAATGAAAGTTGAGGGCTAGAGGAGCAGGGCCGAGTTCGAAGCTATGAGGGCGAAGATAGAAGGCGCGAGGGCCGAGGCCGAGATGGAGAGGGCCAAAAATACAGACCAGCTCAGATTGGCTGTCGAGTAGAGGGCAGATGCGAATGAAGCTACGCTCAAGTCAGCCCAAGAGGCGATCGCCAAACTTAAGGCGGACTTGGTAGAATCGACGGTGGCGAAGGAGGTAGCCGATTATGAGGCTTCGAAGGCGTATGAGGCTGGGCAAAGCGCTGCCCTCGACAATTACGTGGAACGAGTCTCCAAATTTGACAATCGGGGATTCAAAAGCAACTGGCTCAAGGCCCTTGCTACTGCTAATGTGACATTGGCTATGCCGATTCCATACGAGCAAGTGGATGTTGAGCTGCTGGAGTCTGACTCCAAGGATTGATTAGGGCGACAGCAGTTGTTTTTATTTAAAGATTTTGAATGTAATGTTACAGCTTTTTGTTTAGTAGTTTTTATGTATGGCTACAGTTTTTAAGTTTTTGCTAGGCATTTCCCAGCAAACTTGTAGCTTTTTGTTTAGTAGTTTTCATATGTAAAATGGCTACAATTTGTGCCCAATTTACTAATGAAAATTCCCTTTGTACTTTGCTATTATTTGTGCTAAATTTTGTTATTGATCAATGGTATTGTTTTTTGCTATTTTGGATACAACATTCATGTATACTTGCCGATTAGATAATTAGGCAATTTTTACTCCAAAAAGCCGAAGGCTAATAGTTCATGGAGTGGTTGTGGCACACATCGATCGACATCAGGCTTAGATGCTTGGCCGATCAGATTAATAAATCTGCCCTTGCCCCAACTAGTGCGTGAACTCCAGAAAGCCGAATGCTAATAGTTCATGGAGTAGCTATGGCACACATCGATCGTATCGGGCTTAGATGCTTGGCCGATCAGATTAATAAATCTGCCTTTGCTCCAGCCAGTGCGTGAACTCCAGAAAGCCGAATGCTAATAGTTCATGGGGTGGCTGTGGCACACATTGATGGGCATCGGTCTTAGATGCTTGGCTGATCAGATTAATAAATCTATCCTTGCCCCAGCCAGTGCGTGAACTCCAGAAAGCCGAATGCTAATAGTTCATGGAGTGGCTGTGGCACACATCAATTGGCATCGGGATTAGATACTTGGCCGATCAGATTAATAAATCTGCCCTTGCCCCAGCCAGTGCTTGAACTCTAGAAAGCTGAATGCTAATAGTTCATGGAGTGGCTGTGGCACACATCGATGGGTATCAGTCTTAGATGCTTGGCCGATCAGATTAATAAATCTGCCCTTGCCCCAGCCAGTACGTGAACTCCAGAAAGCCGAATGCTAATAGTTCATGGAGTGGCTGTGGCACACATCAATCGACATCGGGCTTAGATGCTTGGCCTATCAGATTAATAAATCTGCCCTTACCCCAGCCAATGCGTGAACTCCAGAAAATCGAATGCTAATAGTTCATGGACTGGTTGCGGTGCACGTCTATCGGCATCCATCTTTTGAAGTTTAGCGTTAATGAAATTGCCTCGAGGGCACTAAAAGCATTAGAAATAAATGGGATGGACTCTTCACGCCAGTGACTCCACTTATTGTGTTCAGACACAGCTTAAAACAATTTTTTGCGTGAGGTTAGATAAGTGAGAATGTCAAATATACTGTTCTTCAATAGCAAAGGAGAAGCATGAACTTTGGTTGAGCTTGACATTGCAATGAATCGCAACAGCGAACCCACCCGTGCAGGAGGTAGGATGTTCAAAGAACGGGAAAAATGTCAACCTCCAAGTCGTCGGAGTAGATCACCCCGAAAGGAAAAACAGCAACGGGGAAGCTCCTCACGACCGCGCCCGAGAAATGAGGCAGACGCGATGCCGCGACCGTTGAGTTTTGCCATTTTTGTGGGGAACAAACCGATGACGGAGGTGGACTCCATTGCCAATGACCCAGGTGTAGCAGTCGAGTTTGCACAAGAGATTTTTTCGCCGGAAGTCCAGCAGTCGATGGTTTATCGATGGGATTTTGAAGTATTTCGAAAGGGCATTCATGGGGCGGTGAATGGGCTGTATACCGCTTATGAAGTCGGCATGCGCCTGCGCGCCGCGCGGTGAGAAATAGAGAAAAAAGACGAACGAATTCAAAACTTCGAAGCTCGTGCAGAGAAGGCCGAGCGTGAGCTTAGGGAACTTAGGAAGCCTTAAACCACCAAGTCGCGTGCGGCAGGTCAATCTAACCCGGTCGTGGAGGAGAGAGTGACCCAACGGCTGTTAAGTCACGTGATCGCCGATCGGGATACGGTAAGCATGTTTGCCGTGGAAAATGCAAGGACCGTGGGTTATGAAAAAGGCTTCCACGACGGCCGAAGAGTCGAGATAGACAAGACCAAGAAGAAACTCGCAGAAGAAGTGTGCCGATGCGAGAATCGGGGCTTAAGGCACGGGTGGATCAAGGCTCTCTAAGCCTCAGAGGCACTCCAAGGAGCAGGAGTTGAGTCGGCATCGCCATTATATCATCGTCACGACTTCTATTTTGACACTTTCAAAATTAAGAAGAGCGATGACGAAGGCGATGCCGAATAGGATTAGACATATATCGTAGACGTTCTAACACAATTTGGACGTCAGCTATGTATCTATTGGATATTTTAATAAAATGTTTTATTTTAAATGTTTGTGTTTGATTGGCAATGGTTACATGCCTAATTAGGCATCTCATTTCGAATGTTTGCATATTTTAATTGTTTATCCGGTTGCGCCAGCCTAACTTATTCAAGCATTTAATTTTCAACGTTTGTATGCTTTTAAAGTGTAAACGGCTTTAGCCGGCTCACCTTTGAATATTTATATGCTTTAACCTTCGTGTATGACGCTCCGAATTCGGAGTATTGTTCGGCCCAAACGTGTTATGCGTGACTAAGGCTCTGAATCCGGAGACTGGTCAATCGTGATATCTACGAAGGGCGCTCCGAATCCGAAGGATTTATCGGCCCAAAGGCATCATGCGCCGATGTGGCTCCGAATCCAGAGACTTATTTGGCCAATCATGATATCCACGAAGGGCGCTCCGAATCCGGAGGCTTAATCGGCCCAAAGGTGTCATGCACCGATAGGGCTCCGAATCCGGAGACTTAGTTTGGCCAATCATGATATTCACGAAGGGCGCTTCGAATCCGGAGGCTTAATCGGCCCAAAGGCGTCATGCACTGATGGGGCTCCGAATCCAGAGACTTAGTTTAGCCAATCGTGATATCCACGAAGGGCGCTCCGAATCTGGAGGCTTTTTCGGCCCAAAGGCGTCATTCGCCGATGGGGCTCCGAATCCGAAGACTTAGTTTGGCCAATCATGATATCCACGCAGGGCACTCCGAATTCGGAGGCTTAATTGGCCCAAAGGTGTCATGCACCGATGGTGCTCCAAATCCGGAGATTTGGTTTGGCCAATCATGATATCCACGAAGAGCGTTCCAAATTCGGAGGCTTAATCGGCCTAAAGGGGTCATACACCGATAGGGCTCCGAATTCGAAGACTTTATTTGGCCAATCGTGATATCCACGAAGGGCGCTCCGATCCAGAGGCTTTATCGACCCAAAGGCGTCATTCACCGATGGGGCTCCGAATCTAGAGACTTTATCCGCCCAAAGGCATCATTTGCCGATAGGGCTCTGAATCCGGAGACTATTTGGCCAATCGTGATATCCACGAAGGGCGCTCCGAACCCGGAGGCTTTATCCGCCCAAAGGCATCATTCACCGATGGGGCTTCGAATCCGAAAACTGTTTGGCCAATCATGATATCCACGAAAGGCACTCCGAATCCGAAGGCTTTTTCGGCCTAAAGGCATCATTCGCCAATGGGGCTCCGAATCCAAAGACTATTTGGCCAATCGTGATATCCACGAAGGGCGCTCCAAATCCGGAGGCTTTTTCGGCCCAAGAGCATCATGCGTCGATGGGGCTCCGAATCCGGAGACTTTATTTGGCCAATCGTGATATCCACGAAGGGCGCTCCGAATCCAGAGGCTTTATCGGCCCAAAGGCATCATTTGCCGATGGGGCTCCGAATCCGGAGACTATTTGGCCAATCGTGATATCTAGAAAGGGCGCTCCGAATCCGGAGGCTTTATCGGCCCAAAGGCGTCATTCGCCGATGGGGCTCCGAATCCGAAGATTGTTTGGCCAATGGTGATATCCACGAAGAGCGCTCCGAATCCCGAGGCTTTTTCGGCCCAAGAGCGTCATGCGCCGATGGGGCTCTGAATTCGGAGACTTTATTTGGCCAATCATGATATCCACGATGGGCGCTCTAAATCCGGAGGCTTTTTAGGCCCAAGGGCGTCATGCGCCAATAGGGCTCTGAATTGCGCGATGAAGAAATGAGAAACTTTGTATTACAAAAGTGCAATATTTACAAGTATCAAGCCCCACAAGTCAGGTCAATGATAGAATTTACGTAAATGTATCGAATTCCAAGGCCGTGGCAGACTCCTTCCAAACATGTCTTTGAGTCAATATGCCCCCACTCCCGCGATCGAATCAACCTGGTAGGGGCCGTCCCAGTTAGGACCCAATTTTCCATCAGCTAGTCCCCTGGAAGCTGGGAGTACTTTCTTCAAGACCAACTCTCCTAGTGTGTAGCGGCGCAGCTGAACACGTTGATTATACGACTTAGCAAGTTGTTGTTGATACCGCGCCATGGATGCAAGGGCACGGTCTCTTCGTTCTTCGATCAGAATCAAATCCAAGGCCAGCATCATGACGTTTTGGCCCATGTCAAAAACTTTCGATTTCAAGGTTGGGAGGCCGATTTCCAGGGGTATGATTGCCAGGGTTCTAAAGCATAGAGCAAACGGCGTTTCCCCAGTAGATCGCCTCGACGTAGTTCGATGAGCCCACAACACACTTGGCAACTCTTCGACCCATTTGCTTTTAGCTCTCTCTAGCCTCTTCTTGATGCCGTCCAAGATGGATTTGTTAGAGGCTTCAGCTTGACCATTACTTTGTGGATAAGCCGGCGTGGAAAAGTAAGGCCGGATACCATACTTGCTGCACAGCTCTTAGTAGACACCATAATCAAACTGGGTGCCATTGTCTGAGATAAGTGCTTTTGGAATACCGAATCGTGTTATGATATTTTTCAAACCACAACGCTTCACGTCGGAATCTCAGATGTGCGTTAGTGCCTCCGCTTCTACCCATTTTGTAAAATAATCTGTCACAACAATCAAAAATCGTTTGTAACCCGGGGCGTGAGGCAATGATCCAACGATGTCAAGTCCCCATTCGGCGAATGGCCAAGGGCTGGTTATGGAGCTTAGCTCTTCAGCAGGCAGGTGGGTCAAAGGAGAACTTTTGGCACTGTTCACACTTTTTCACGTAATTTTCGGCATCGGCTCTCATTGTTGGCCAATAATACCCCTGTGTCACGGCTCGATGAGCCAAAGAGCGCCCGCCAGAATAGGCGCCACAACTGTCTTCATGTATTTCAATTAGAAGCTCTTCCACTTTGTCCGGATGCACGCATTCTAAATATGGACCAGAAAGGAATTTTTTATAAAGCTTTCCTTGCGGATCCAAGTAGTATCGCAGGGCTTTGTTTCGCAGCTTGTGCACTTCTTTCTTGTCCTCTGGGAGCTATTCGGAGGACAAGAATGCAGCAATGGGATCCATCCAACTTGGTCCAGATTCTATGACATTGACCTGAACTTCCTCCGAGGGGCTAATGCTCGGCTCTGGGATGAAACCTACTTCGATGGTCCGTTTAATATCTGAGTTAATAGCAGAGGCTAGGCAAGCCAGGGCATCTGCATGTGTGTTCTAATCACATGTTATCTGATTCAATTCATGGTGGTCAAATTTTGCCAGCAAGGAGTTAATCGTTTTCATGTAAGCCGCCATACGGTCGTTTCTTGTCACGTACTCCCCTTTGAGCTGATTGATCACTAGTTTTGAATCACAAAATACAAGCAAACGCCGAGCACCCAGAAGATGTGCATTCCGTAAACCCGTTAAAAGGGCTTCGTACTCAGCTTCGTTATTTGATGCTTCGAAGCCGAGCTTGACGGCCTGCTCAATTATTGCGCTGTCGGGAGCCATGATTACTACTCCGGCTCCACTACCCCGCTGATTGGATGATCCATCACAATACAACTGCCAAATGTCCCCAACATAAATTCTCTAGTTAGGCTTTGGTCGAATTTCATCAGACTTGAAGTCGGCAAGGTCCCCAGTGAATTCGGCAACAAAATTGGCAAGCACCTGTCCCTTGATTGAGGTTCTAAATAGAAACTGAATATCGTACTGGCCAAGTTCAAGAGCCCACTTTGAAACACGACATGATGCTTCTGTACTACGTAGTATTGATCGGAGGGGATAATCTGTTAGCACCCCGATGCTATGCCCCTGGAAGTAATGCATCAGTTTTCTTGCCGCCATGACTAGGGCTAGGATGAGTTTTTCAAGCGAAAGATAGCGTGTTTCAGCGTCAACCATTGCCTTGCTCACATAATACACTGGTCGCTACTCCCCCAGCTCTTTTTTTATTAGTACGGCGCTGACAGCCTGGTCGAAAACTGCCAGATATAAAATGAGCGGGTCACCTGTCGAAGGTGTTGTCAAGAGCGGTGCTGATCGGAGGTAGGTCTTAAGGCCGTTGAAAGTGGCTTCGCACTAGGCAGACCATTCAAAAGCCTTGCCCTGCCGTAGTGTATGAAAGAATTGTCGGCAGCGATCTGTGAACCGACTGATGAACCTATTGAGTGCGGCGGCCATCCCCATCAACTTTTGAACCTCTTTCACTGAGCAAGAGGAGCCGAGCTTCAAGATTACTGTGATTTGCCTCAAGTTAGGTTCGATTCCTCGGTGGTTGACAATGTAACCCAAGAATTTGCCAGAGCCGATCCCAAACGCACATTTGGAAGCGTTCAACTTCATTTTGTACTTGCGTAAAATGTCAAATGTCTCTTCCAGATCGGCTAGATGAGTTTGCTCTTCTTTGGACTTGACCACCATGTCATCAATGTACACTTTCATAGTCTGGCTGAGTTGCTCCTTGAACATGGAAGTGACCAGTCTTTGATAAGTTGTCCCTATATTTTTCAGCCCAAAAGGCATAACCTTATAGCAGTAGGTTTCTCTTGGGATGAGGAATGCAGTTTTGTCTTGGTCCTCCGGATGCATGGCGATTTGATGGTAGCCTCTGTAAGCATCGAGGAAGCTCATGCGCTGATGGCGTGCCATCGCATCTACGAGTTGGTCAATTCTGGGTAAGGGAAAACAATCCTTGGGGCAGGCTTTGTTTTGGTCCGTGAAATCAACGCACACTCACCAAGTCCCATTTTTCTTCTTCACAACCACAATATTAAAGAGCCATGTAGGGTAGGTCACTTCCCTGATTGCCCCGGCGTCAAGCAACCTATCAACCTCCTCAGCAACGGTGACAGTGTGCTCTGCGGCTGACCGCTGGCTTTTCTAAATGATCGGCTTGCATTTAGGGTCAACATTCAAACGGTGCTGCGAAACTGACGGATCTACACCCAGCATCTCATATGGTGTCCACGTAAATACATCAAGGTTGCCAAGCAGGTAGGAAATTAGCTACTGCCTATCGGCTTGATTCAGGGAGGCGCCGATCATGAAGAACTTGTCTAGGTTGCTGTCAATCTCAACTCGATCTAGGGCTTCTGTGGCCTTGTCACTTTGGAGCCGCCCAACATCGTCGAGGCTTTCTCGATCCGGCACCTCGATTGAATTCACTTACAACTCTTTTGGCGTCTTTTCAGCAAGGAGATAACATGCTTGTGCCGATTTCTGGAAGCCACAGATTTGCTCAATGTCGCACTCTGTCGAAAAGCGTAGCAGCTGATGATAGGTGCTTGGCACGGCCTGCATAGTATGCAACCAAGTTCGCCCCATGATGAGATTATATGGCGATGGCAGCTTGATGACCAAGAATTTCACATCCACTGTTTAGGAGCCCGCTCGGACAGGTAGTGTGATTTTTTCCAACGGGTATTCTGGATTGGCGTTGAAACCGAATAGTGGATAAGGAGCCGGAGAGAGATCCGATTCAAAGAAGCTGAGTTTGGTGAATGTCTTGTAATACATAACTTCCGATGTGCTCCCCGGATCAATGAGTACGCGCTCAATGGTGAATCAGTTTACGCGTAACTCGATCACCAAGGGATCGATGTGAGGAAGTGTCACTTCGGCCAAATCTGAATCATCAAAAGCAATGCTCCCAGCTTCATGGGGCCGTTTAGCCGGAGTGAGTTGATTTTGAGGGCCGAGATTCGACTGGATCGTGTGCACCACGAATGACATTGGCAGGCTGTATGTCATGTGGATCACGCTGAGTGGAGGGAAATCCTGTCTTAAGGCTATCGCTTTGGTTGAGTTGCCTTTCCGAATGTATTGTTGTAGCCAACCATCTTGTACCAATTCCTCTAGGTGATCCTTCAATGCATAACAAATCTCAGTATCATGGTCGTGATCCTTGTGATACTCGCACCGCCGATCCCGTCTTCCCGTTTCGGGAGGTCCCACTATTTTGGACGGCCATTTGAAGAATGGAAGTTGTTGGACTTTGGATATAACCGCGTTGATCGGCTCTAAAAACTCTATGTATTTCTTGTCGGCGTGCCTTATGCGCCTGCCATCAACTTACAGCTGTTCGTTTGCTGGGTGGGGGCATTGGTCGCTCGATCGGCGAGAATCCCGTCTCTTGTCCCGTTTAGCCCGATGCCGCAGTTCGGGGCTCTGAGGTGGTACGGAACTTATTGGCTGAGCAACTTCAAAAAGGGCCGTTTTTTTGGCCACGTTTATGGCTTTAACCTGCAAGGCGTCATCCTCCACTTTGCAGTGTTCCTCAACTTTCTTCATCAACAACCAGACCATTTTGGGGGGTCTTCTAGTCAAGGAGCTGCAGAGAACACTGTCGGGATGCAAACCCATTTTGAAGGCGGTCATGGCCATGGAGTCGTTGGAAGCGTCATCAATAAGATTAAAGCACTCCCAGTAGCGTGTCGAATACACTCATAGTGTTTCTCTTGGTTGGATCTGCATTGCCCAGAGAGAGTTGGCTTGTTTCGGCTGGACCTCGTTGGTGATGAATCTGGCCCTGAAGGATTTCTGTAATTGATGGAAGTTCTTGATCGAAGCCGGCTCCAATTTATTCAGTATCATGGCCGTGATCCTTGTGATACTCGCACCGCCGATCCCGTCTTCTCGTTTCGGGAGGTCCCACCATTTTGGACGGCCATTTGAAGAATGGAAGGTGTTGGACTTTGGATATAACCGCGTTGATCGGCTCTAAAAACTCTATGTATTTCTTGTCGGCGCGCCTTATGCGCCTGTCATCAACTTACAGTTGTTCGTTTGCTCAGTGGGGGCATTGGTTGCTCAATCGGCGAGAATCCCATCTCTTGTCCCGTTTAGCCCGATGCCGCGGTTCAGGGCTCTGAGGTGGTACGGAACTTATTGGCTGAGCAACTTCAAAAAGGGCCATTTTTTTGGCCACGTTTATGGCTTTAACCTGCAAGGCGTCATCCTCCACTTTGCAGTGTTCCTCAACTTTCTTCATCAACAACCAGACCATTTTGGGGGGTCTTCTAGTCAAGGAGCTGCAGAGAACACTGTCGGGATGCAAACCCATTTTAAAGGCGGTCATGGCCATGGAGTCGTTGGAAGCGTCATCAATAAGATTAAAGCACTCCCAGTAGCATGTCGAATACACTCGTAGTGTTTCTCCTGGCTGGATCTGCATTGCCCAGAGAGAGTTGGCTTGTTTCGACTGGACCTTGTTGGTGATGAATCTGGCCCTGAAGGATTTCTGTAATTGATGGAAGTTCTTGAACGAAGTCGGCTCCAATTTATAATACCACCTGACAGCCAATGGTCCCAAACTGCTAGAAATATTCGGCACATGAAGGCCTCGTCGTCTGTATGCAATGTCTTGGCTTGCTTGTAGTGACAGATGTGATCGGTGAGGTCTGATTTTCCATCATAGAGAGTGAACGATAGAGCTTTGAACTTTTTGGGCAGGACCGCCCTTGCGATCCGTCGTACAAAGGGATCATGCTGGTCGTCATCATCTGAACTGTTTCTTCTTCGCTTATGCCTTATACGTACACTCTCTTCAGAAGAACTGGTAGCTTCGAGTCGACCCTTCTTTTTGGGCTCTGGGGATAATGAGTCAGAGTCACTGTCAGTGTCCTGTTGTCGAGCTTGAGGTCGTCGACCACCTGCCCTCAGAGGTCGTTCTAGATCCTAGTGTACAACTTGTTTGGACTTCCCTACTTCTAAGGCCAAATCCTGACGGAGACGTTCATTCTCAGCGATCATGTTCTCCAACCTCTATTCGTTTTGCTGTGCTTGCTCCATAATCGCTTGCATTGCCTCTTGTGCTGATGTTGAGGGTCAACCGAATTTCAAGGCCCTTCTTGCGGTAATATTCTCTGGCCCAAGCAGATTGCTTGGAGTGGTTTCATCTTGTGGTGTAGGGTCGATAATGACTACCGGAGGATCTTCCGTCACGCCCGCCATGGATGTGCTGACGGCGCCAATTGTAGAGAAGTGGTTTGGAAATACTCTTCTGATCCTGGGGAACGCTCGTGATCTTCAGCTAGTCACCTGAAAAGGAATAAACACTCCGGCTGGGAGTGCCGGAATTAGCACTCCGACGGGCAAGTCAGTCTCTACTCTCTAAATTACTTGTATTTTATGTTAAGTGTAATGGTTCTCACATACCTCTTTCAGGCTGATGTTCTTCTATTTATATTTTTTCTTTCTTGGGCCTCGGGGTTGGGCCCACCTTCAGTTCGCCATTAGGCTTCTTTTGTAGCAAACTGCTTTTCACTCGGCCTCTTGCCCAATCGGCCATTTGATCAAATAGGGAAGGATTTGATCGTACGAGACAGAGCCGAATGCTATATATATATATATATATATATATCTCAACTCTCCAAGTTCAACTATTCGGCCTCTTTACGACTCCCAATATTCGGCCTCCACAAACTACATCTACATTCTCTGCCTCAAATTCAAGTCCTTCTGCGTAAACAGATACTTCAGACTCTTATGATCAGAAAACACCTCAAATCTCTCACCATACAGATAGTGCCTCCAAATCTTCAAGGCAAAAATCACAGCTGCTAACTCTAAATCGTGAGTAGGGTAGTTCCTCTCGTGTGTTTTCAACTGCCGTGAGCCATAGGCTACTATTTTCCCTTTTTGCATCAATACACAACCCGAACCCTCTCGTGAGGCATCACAATACACTGAATAGCCCAAACCCCTCTCCGGAATAATCAAGACTGGAGCAATGGTAAGTCTAACCTTAAGCCCTTGGAATGACTTTTCACAAGTCTCACTCTACACAAATTCGACCCATTTCCTCGTCAATCTAGTCAAAGGCGAAGCTAATCAGGAGAAATCTTTTACAAACCGATGGTAATACCCGACCAACCCCAAAAAACTACGAATCTCGAAAGCATTCTTAGATTGTGCCCAATCCTGCACTGCCTCAATTTTGGATGAATCTACAGTCACCCCTTCCTCGGATACTACATAGCCTAAGAACTTAACCTCCTTGAGCCAGAATTCACACTTCCTGAACTTAGCATACAACTTATGGGCTCTAAGCAACTCAAGCACCACTCGCAAGTGTTCCTCGTGCTCCTCCTCAAAGGGTGAGTAAATCAGAATATCGTTCACAAAGATGACCACAAAACGATCTAAGAACTCTCGGAAGATCCGGTTCATCAAGTCCATAAACACTGCCAGTGCATTGGTTAGCCCAAAAAGCATCACCAGAAACTCATAATGGCCATACCGCGTACGAAATGCCGTCTTCGGGATATCCTCCTCCCTGACCCTCAACTGGTGGTAACCCGATCTTAAGTCTATCTTGGAGAAACAACGAGACCCCTTCAACTGGTCAAACAGGTCATCTATTCGAGGCATTGGATACTTGTTCTTAACCGTAACCCGGTTTAACTTTCGATAGTTAATACAAAGTCGCAAGGCTCCATCTTTCTTTTTAGCAAAGAGGGCCGGTGCTCCCCAAGGCAAAGTACTAGGGCAGATAAAACCCTTATCCAATAACTCCTGGAGTTGAATCTTCAACTCGCTCAACTCAGCTGGTGCAAAACGATATGGTGTCATGCCAAGCACTAGATCAATAAAGAACTCGATCTCTCGGTGGGGTGGCAAACTAATAAGATCCTCGGGAAAGACATCCGAGTACGCACAAACTACTCTTGGTAACTCAACCCGAACTTCATCACACTCACTACTCAAAAAGCTAGCAAAAAGAAAACTAAGTTCACTTCGGCCACGCGAACCATACATCGGTGATAAGACTTTATCCACACGGTCCCCCAAGAAATAAAAGCAATCACCGCTCAAGGTACATACAATAACCCTCTGACGGTAGCAATCTATAACAGCACAGTATGACAATAACCAGTCCATATCCAAAATAACATCAAAACCAGACATGTCCATCAACACGAAAGAAAAAGGAAGCCGGCAATCGGCGACTTCTATATCACAACCCCGACACCCCTGTTTCAAAACCATCTCACCCTCAACAGGTGACACGGCACATATAGAAGATGCTAACTGTGCCAACTCTAACCCCAAAACAAATGCAAATGCAGACGAAATAAATGAATGGGATACACCCGTATCAATCAACACATTAGCAACCGAGTTACAAAACAAAAAGGTACCTCTCACAACAGATGGAGTCAGTACAAGATCTAGCGCGATAACAGCATACACACGTCCGGTAGGTCTCTCATCTACCTGCTCACCCCTCGGAGCATAAGACTGCTGCACTAATTGAGCCGAAGAGGCTCCCTGATTATCCCTCAAGGCCTGTACTGACTGCGCTGGCTAGTAACTCTGTGTCTGCCTCGAACCAGACGCACCAGGTATGCCACCCAACTGTAGGCAAAAGCTCTTCAAATGCCCCGCCTGCCCACACTAGTAACAAGTGAGCGGTTGGCTTTTGCCCTGACTCTAGCCCTGAGAACGAGCTAAAGATGATGCTGCTCACTGCCCTCTTCCCCTCTGTGGGCAAGCTGGAGACTCGTGGCCCAACTGACCACATTTGAAACAAGTGATGTATCCCTAACCACCTCTCCCAGAACCTGAACTCGGTACTAGAAAGGTAGATCTCGAATGTACTCCCTAGGACTGCTGAGGATTAGAACCCCTCTACCTCTTACTGTTCCCCTGGCCATCCTGACTCCTCCTGGAGTCCCTCATCCTCTTTCATATGCATAATAGTCTCAAGATGGGCTGCAACCTCCACAAGGCGCCCATAATCCCTAATCATGGACCCAGCAACTCTAAACATGAGTCTAGTCCTCAATCTGTTTTCGAACTCCAGACAACGGCGTTCCTCATTAACTCCGGTGCAAACCTAGACAAGCTAGTAAAGGTGGCCTCAAACTCAGCCACTGGAGTATTCAACTACACCAACTTGGAGAATTGATCCCTCAACTTC
The DNA here is from genome assembly GCF_004153795.1 of Camellia sinensis. Classification (NCBI taxonomy): domain Eukaryota; kingdom Viridiplantae; phylum Streptophyta; class Magnoliopsida; order Ericales; family Theaceae; genus Camellia; species Camellia sinensis. The sequence goes on along the minus strand of NW_021027645.1, from coordinate 396,066 downwards.
TCCCTTACTCTAGCAGGTAAGTACTTGTTCTAGAAAGCATCAACAAAGGCCTCCCAAGTCCCTTCTATTCGCCCCCGCGCAGACTTCCACCACTGACCCGCGTCTCCCTTCAGCTGAAAGGACACCAAGGTCACTCTCAATAAGCCATTCGTAAGATTTATGAACATAATGAAAATGTTCTACTATCATTCATCAGAGTTTGTATTACAAAAGGTATTACATGCATTACACTTTCATAAATGTTCATTCTGAAACTACAACATGTAATACTAGTTGGTTACAAAAAAATAAATGCCCTATGAGCTTACACCTTTCCAAGATATCACTTGGTTACAACAAAAGAAAGAGTCCTAGCTCTATACATATGAAGTCATCGGCTTGAATAAACATTTAACATAAAACAAAATAACAAAATGGAGCCTTCAGTCCCTAAAGCTCCCAAATTATGTCCTTGGAGGCGGCATGTCTCATGTACCTGAAAATGGTTTCCCAAGTAGGGTAAGCCAAAACCCAGTAAAGATATGCTCAAACAGTATATGAGATTTAACTAAGATATAAGCATCAGATAAATATACAATATTCATAACCAACACATATTCTTTCCAAGACCATTCAATAAAGATAACCATACCTCAATCCATTTCCATTCATCCATTCCGGATTAATCTATTTACCAAATTCATTATCATCTAGTCAACCAAAATAAAACTACAACTTAGTGGTTTACAATTCAATACATTCATCAATCAAACGCTTCTATTTTCTTGCCATTTTACGGAATTCACATCCGAGGGAATCAGCACCCATATATATAAGATTTCGAGACTTTCACCCTGGACACTCCGGCCAATTTTATTTTCAATGGAGTCCATCCCCTATCTCCTCCCAAACAATGGAGTACATCCCATATCTCCTCCCAAACAGCGATACATATACAATGTATTTAAAAGAGTCGTCATATACAATGACTAACCAAATCACATATTCAATAGTTTAATCAAACCGTCATATTCAATGACATAATTCAAATGATTAGTTTCAATTCACCTAATCCTCATGTAGTTTCTACAACAATCATAACTATCCTCCACTGATAGCCCAAAACCGATATTTCTAAACAGATATACAATCCATCAAACAGATAATTTATCAAATTTCCAAAGGTGAGTGATTTAACAAATCCAACTACACCATTCAATTATACACCCTTCCAATTTCATGTTTCCCACATCAATTTCATTATTTATTCAATATAGTTCTTTAACACAAATTAGGGCAAAACCTATCCCTTCTTCCCAACATCAAACCCAAGGCTAAATTCCATCATTTCAACCTAGGTAACCTCATTCCTCCCAAACAGCGATACATATACAATGTATTTAAAAGAGTCGTCATATACAATGACTAACCAAATCACATATACACTAGTTTAATCAAACCGTCATATTCAATGACATAATTCAAATGATTAGTTTCAATTCACCTAATCCTCATGTAGTTTCTACAACAATCATAACTATCCTCCACTGATAGCCCAAAACCGATATTTCTAAACAGATATACAATCCATCAAACAGATAATTTATCAAATTTCCAAAGGTGAGTGATTTAACAAATCCAACTACACCATTCAATTATACACCCTTCCAATTTCATGTTTCCCACATCAATTTCATTATTTATTCAATATAGTTCTTTAACACAAATTAGGGCAAAACCTATCCCTTCTTCCCAATATCAAACCCAAGGCTAAATTCCATCATTTCAACCTAGGTAACCTCATATGTATTCATGGAACCTAATAAGGAAACCCCTCTTTTAAATTTAGGTTCCAAACCCTAACTTCACCCAAATCTTTCCAAATCCCATCATTTATGCAAAATGACAAATACCTAGGTTAAAACCCATATTAAATAGTAGAATATCCCTACCTCAAATGTAGAAACTCAAAGGAGATGAAGAAGAACCTCAAAGATGTCCAAACTCGATTTTGCTCAGATGAAATGGAAGCCCACAAGATACTCTATCTTTTTAATAAAGGGACTAGGGTTGAGAGATCTCCAAATCAATGTGTATTCATAGAGAGAGAGAGAGAAAGAGAGTTTTAGAGAGAGTGTGTGCCGGATTAGGGTTTTTGGCAAGAAGGAAATCAAAAAGTGATGTAAAAATCCTCTAATACGAACTGATATAAGCGATCTTCGCTCGAGCGACCAGACACAACAAGTGACCTCGCTCGAGAGCAAGAAGTGTCACTCGAGCGTAGAATACATACCTTCAGGTATTTCACAGACGCACGAGCGAAGAACTTCATCTTCCCAAAAAAGTTGCGTCTAGGAAGAAAACCTGAGGACTCTCAATTCTCGCTCGAGAGCGAAGAAGCAAATTACAAAAAGCTCGCTCGAGCTCAAGCCAACTAACAACCAACCTTTTTCAAACTCGCCCAACAAGTTCCAAAACTCAAATACCAAGGGTCAAAGGGAAAAAACAAGACATGGATACAATATTCAATCACAGAACCCGAGTCCGGAACACTATTTAAGTCGGGGCAAAATCGAGATCGCTATATAACTTATCCCATGGGATTAGTTTACCAAATTACATTATTGACCCTCTAATATTAAATATCTTTTTCCTCACGGTATTAATTATACTTAATAAAGTCATCTCAATTTAAAAATAAAATAATTTTATTTAATTTTTATTGATATTTTATTTATTTAATTTTTTAAAATAATTTTTTATTGATGTTTTATTTTAAAATTTTGTTGATGTTTTATTTAATTTCATTATTTAAATTTTAATAGATTTTTTATTTAATTATTATTATTTTTTTAAATAAATTTATTTAAAATTTTAATTAAAAAAATACCATATATTTTTATTGTTGTTTTATTTATTTAATTTAAAAAAATATTTAATTGTGTAAAAAATAAAATAAAATAAATTTTTATTTAATCTAGCTCAAAATAATTAAAATATTAAAGATATGTTTAATATTACTATTACTTAGTAAATAATTGAAAAGGGTAAAACAGTCATTTGAGTATTTATCCTTCTCCATAATATCCCAAACAAACATAGGATTCATAACTTATCTAACCAAATAGTCATTTCCTAACATCTAATCACATGACTAAACAAATATGGGATACATATCATATCCAACCAAATAGTCTCAGGACTATGAATCCCAGAATTACAATCCGATCAATTACAATCCGATCGATTCCAATCCTACCTTATCCAGTCTGTCCAAACAAACATGTTGTAATTGTTCTATCTAGTGTTATTAATCTGGTCCTAAAATGTTGTTTATTAGCTGATTTGTGTATTGGCACACTCATTTTTTTTTTTTTTTTTTTGAACAAGAAAACGCCAGATGGCTTACAACAAATCCAAAGAAAGGATAATCCTAAGCTCCAGAGAGGGATGGACAACCTAGTCGAGCGGAAGCATGCCTTTCAAATGGCAAGAGGCTACCCAGTGGGCCACTCGGTTGGTGCTTCTAAGCGACCAACTAAAAGAGATATTCCTTTAGGACCACGCAAATCGAATGTCATGGCTAATGGCCTGGCAATCCCAAGGAGGCACCAGTTCAGATACACTTAAGTCAATGACAGATTTGTTATCACCTTCCACATGGAGTTGTCTGAGGTTGAGGGTGTGAGAAAAAGGCACATGCCATTCGAACCGCTCGGGCTTCTGCTTGCATGGTTGACGAAACATGAACGATAGAGGTTCTGCCATCTATCAGCTTTCCTTCCCAATTTCGGAGAACAATAGCCAAGGATGCCTTCGGCCTATCTTTGGAGAAACTGGCATTGTAGTTAAGTTTAAACTAGCGTACTCCATTTAAAGCTGAAGAACAGGGGCGCCGGACATGAGATGGCAATCAAGCTAGACTTCAATAACGCTTATGACCACATCCAATGGGATTTTTTAAAGGCTCTTCTTTTTAAAATGGGGTTTAGCTCGATTTGGGTTCAGTGGATTATGGAAGTGGTTAGTACTGTGTCTTTCTCGATATTTGCTAACGGGGAAAAGAGAGCTGCCTTTATTTCCCAAAGAGGCCTTCGTCAAGGAGATCCACTCCCACCCTACCTTTTTACCTTGGTTGCTGATGTTCTCTCAAGAATGATTTCTGTGAGCACTTTTGCTAATAGATTACATGGCATCAGGCTGAAGAGAGGCTGCCCTATTTTATCCCACTTACTCTTTGCCGATGATGTTCTTCTTTTCTCTACCGCTAATGCGGTTCAATGTCAACATTTGAAGGCATGTCTGAAGGACTTTTGTCTTGCCTCTGGCCAATTGATAAACTGGGAGAAGTCTAGCATTCATTTCTCAACCAACAAACACGTGTCAGTCCAACAAGAGATTTGTTTGCTTATGGGCATTGCTTCCATGATTCATGACTCCAAGTATCTAGGCCTCCCTTCTTTTTGTGGCCGATTGAAAACGGAAGCATACGGGTATTTGATTGAACGTGCAGTTCAAAAGATGCAAGGTTGGAAACAACATCTCTTTATCACCAACGGGTTATGAAACCCTCCTTAAATCGGTGGTGCAAGCAATTCTCGCATATGCTATGGCCTAATTCGCCTTCCCAAAAAATTATGTGATCAACTTAACGCTTTCATGAGCAATTTTTGGTGGGGAAGTAATCCGGATGGTAGAGTTATTCACTGGGTAAAATGGAGCAATCTCTCAATTGAACTTAAATATTACAAAGTTATCTACCATAAACTAAAAATAAAAATTAAGCACCATGGATGAGCATTAAATTAGACACCAAGAATCAAAATATTGACTGTCCTACATAACCAAAGATAAATAAATATATATATATATATATATATATATAGAGAGAGAGAGAGAGAGAGAGAGAGAGAGAGAGATTTTTTTTATATTTTTATATAAAAATAAAAAAAAAATAAAAAAAGGGAGGGGAAGATTACCATTTATTTAGTGTATTAGATGATGGGAAGATGGGAAGTTCCCATCAGGTATGGCCTCCTCTTCCTTCTTACTTTTCTCTTCTCTCTAAATTGCCCTTTGCATGAACTGAGACAAATAATAAGAAAAACCCAAAATTGAGTTGAAAATTTTTGAAAAATTAAAGAATACCCAGATAAATTTAAGCCAAACCCAGTTCAAATATCTGGGAGTTAAAGATTGGTGTGGGTGGGGAGATGGACTCGTTAAGTAAATAAACACAATTCAAACACATTTTAAAACTCATTAAAAAGTTAAATTTAAACAATCTACAAGTCTACTCGAGATGTATATATATATATATATCTACCACAAAAAATGAAATTACTCGAGTTTAACTTGTGCTAGAATCGTTAAAAGTTGGTTCAAGATTGGCTCTTTAAGGTGATTTTTGGTACAACTTATTGTAAATAAAAAGTTTATAATCTAAAAGTGAAAAAACCAAAAGCATCTTGTACCTAATTTTTGAAAATGGAAAATTTGGTTAAAACCACCTAGGCCCAATATGTTGGTGTGTAAAGGACAACCCAAAATATTTTACTTCATAAACCCCCTAAATATGAAGCGTGTTCTTCATGAAGAACAAATTAATATTTTTTCTTCTTTTTTCTAGATAATCTTACCCTGGATATATATCTCAATAAAGAACGAAGACAATGATCACACTGGGAAGTTTACTGCTAAAGCATGAGAGAGAGAGAGAGAGAGAGAGAGAACTTTTTTATATAAAAATAAAAAAAAAATAAAAAAAGGGAGGGGAAGATTACCATTTATTTATTGTATTAGATGAATAAGAAAAACCCAAAATTGAGTTGAAAATTTTTGAAAAATTAAAGAATACCCAGATAAATTTAAGCCAAACCCAGTTCAAATATCTGGGAGTTAAAGATTGGTGTGGGTGGGGAGATGGACTCGTTAGGTAAATAAACACAATTCAAACACATTTTAAAACTCATTAAAAAGTTAAATTTAAACAATCTACAAGTCTACTCGATATGTATATATATATATATATATCTACCACAAAAAATGAAATTACTCGAGTTTAACTTATGCTAGAATCGTTAAAAGTTGGTTCAAGATTGACTCTTTAAGGTGATTTTTGGTACAACTTATTGTAAATAAAAAGTTTATAATCTAAAAGTAAAAAAACCAAAAGCATCTTGTACCTAATTTTTGAAAATGGAAAATTTGGTTAAAACCACCTAGGCCCAATATGTTAGTGTGTAAAGGACAACCCAAAATATTTTACTTCATAAACCCCCTAAATATGAAGCGTGTTCTTCATGAAGAACAAATTAATATTTTTTTCTTCTTTTTTCTAGATAATCTTACCCTGGATATATATCTCAGTAAAGAACGAAGACAATGATCACACTGGGAAGTTTACTGCTAAAGCATGAGAGAGAGAGAGAGAGAGAGAGAGAGAGAGAGAGGTGGAGAAGAGCCATGGTGCATGTCAACTGCTCGATATTGTAGTTTTCATGCATAAAGAATTTGTAACAATGTACCTTTATACTTATTTGTTACGTTGTTTGATCATTACCACTCTTGTTTGTTTTCTCAGGATTCCAATTTCATAGATAAGCAAATGACATTTTTAACAAGATTGATTTCATTGAACTTTGCGTGATTGCCTGGATGAGCCAATTTTATATTTGAACTAAAAATCAGAATTTGTTGCACTTTGATTTTAATAATCATTTTCTTTTGCTCTTTTTTCCTGTCAACCAAACAAAATAGGGCCATTTCTTTGGTTGTTGAGAAATAAAAGGAAAATAAATAGTAAATAATGGGAATTTATGTTGCATTGATTGCTTAATTCAATGATATTTTGGTAATAGTAGTATGTGTTAGACATTTCAAAGAAAACTTTTTATACTTATTCTTAATACATTAAACTTTTATTATGAGAAGACTTAGACCAAATTTCCCTTTCAAAATCTACTTTTTAAAGTAGAAACTGTACCGAATAATCTCGCACAAACTCCCAAAATAAAAAGTTAAAAGTAATTCAAATAAGTTGCACTAAACAATCCCAAAGTGAACAAGTCAAAATTGAATACCTTTTAAAACTCATTTTTAAACAACTTACTACTCAGCTCCTTTTGGCTCATTTATTATCCTAATCTCTTAGTTTATAGTGTATTAGCAAATCACCCGTGCTATGTACAAGATAAAATAATACATTATTTAGATAATTATTTTAATTTTTTGTATTTTATCTCATTTAAATAAAATTTTATATATAACTTTAAGAGTTTTGTTTTAAATATTCCTTTACTATAATATATAGTATAGATAAATTAAAATTGTTGTATTGACAATTAATAGTTAAAATTAGGGCAAATTACATATACACCCCTGAGGTTTGAGAAATTACGAATTCCCCCCTGAATGCTATATTTGCATAAGAAATTAGGGGGTAATTTGTTATGAAATATAAACCTTTACTATAATATATAGTATAGATAAATTAAAATTGTTGTATTGACAATTAACAGTTAAAATTATGTTTTGTTATAAAACAAAATGACATAGTTCTAATACTTCACTATTTTAGAATAAAAATATATTAAAACTAAAGTCACATTTATTAGTAAGTATAATTTTATTTGGATATCTATTTATACTTTAACATGCTTATTTAAAACAAAAATAAAAATATTAATAATTTTGAGTTTTAAAATATAATTTTGTAGGCTTGCTATATTAACTTTTAGAAGGAATATATTGGAATATTTTTACAAAAATTGAATATTAGTCATTGAACAAATCTTATAAGATTTGAAATAAAATTTATAATAGGAAGAAATTAATGATACTGCAACATATGCCTTTTAACAATTTTAAATTTTGAAAAAAAATAGATTAGGACGTTGAATTTCAATTATCGTATAACATTTTTATTTATATAATAATATAAATAAGGATAGGTAATAGATTGATTAAAATTAATTATAAATATAGCTATATTTAAAATGATGTGGTTTTGTACAACTATATTTTAAATTCTAAAATTTATTTTTTACCTTCCTATATAAAAAGATTTAAAATTTTAAATTACATATGATTTTTTTTCTAAAAACATATGAAGTCGCAGTGGAATAGAGAGAGAAGTACCATAAAGGAAGAGATAAGCTGCACATATTAAAGATAAATAATTAAATAACTGACTAATAACTTTAATAGTTTTTAAAAAATTGATTAAAATTAATATTTTCTTTTTATGGCTTTGAAAAACTTTTATATGTCTTTGAAATAATGTTGTGTACCAACTGTCAATTAACACATATCATGATATCAAGAAAATATTAAAGTAATTTTTTATTTTTTTTAAAAGTAATGATATACAAACATAAAATCAATACAAAAAAATTATTAATAATGATTTTGTTTGGATTTCGATCTATCACTTTATAATGAGTGACATGTTTTTTATTATACAAGTGACCCTATTACGTCATTTTAATATAAAAATTCTAGTAAAGTAATATTAACTAACAAAAAATAGTTATAAAAAAAAAAACAGATAATGGTTGGTAGAGAGGAGGGAGAAATGACACACAAAATAAAAAATACAAAATAAAAAAAAATGGTCATAGATAAAAATAAAAATAAAAAAAGAGGAAAAAATGGTGTACCTAAAAGATAAAAGAGTATGTTTAAAGAATACAATAGATTAAACATAAACTAACTTCCAAATTGTCTCATAAAAAGAAACTTAAAAAATAATGAGTTTTATTGTTCCATGAATGTAATATTTAAAAGGCGAGGAAAACATGAATGGCTTGGAAAAAGTATAATGTATGATAGCTATGATTTTTGGATAGAAGAACAAAATAGTTAGAGAAAGAGTGCAAAATAATAATTTTTTTCATCTTTCCTTTCTAAATTATAAATCATGGAATCATTATAAAAAATAATAAATTATGATATTTTAAATAATATATATATATATATATGCTTAAATTTATTTGGGAATAAAATTGTGTTTAATTATGGAATAGAAAGAATCTAGATATCAAGTTTAATTTTTATTTTATGTTAGGTTTAATTTTATATTTATATTAATTAGACCAGTTGTGAAAGATATTAATAGTATACATTTTATGGGAGGTGAGAGAGCTTTTTTTTCATTAGATTTATTTTTAGGAGAGAGACGTGGTTGCATAAGATTTATATTCTTTTTATATAAAAGCTTGATTTATTTTGAGGAGTGAGAGGTTAAGAATTTTATGCTTTTTTTTTTCTTTCTTTGTTTTTATCTGCAATATATTTGCATTAAATAATTTTGAAGGTTAATATTTATATCATTGGAATAGCCAACACATGTTTTAATTTTATTTTTATTTTTTTGGTTTTAAAACACTATTAGGGGAGAAATTTGGTATAATATATAGCATAGATAGATAGATTATGAGATTTAGGAAACAGGTGAATATTAGGGGAGAAATTTTTGGAACTTATAATTCAATTATTACTTTTTAAATCTATAGTTACTTTGTTAGCCAATAACATTGTTTTTAAATATTTTTAAAATTACAAAAATTAGCAATTTTAGTTTTTTTTTTTTTTAATCTATAGTTACTTTGTTAGCCAATAGTACAGTTAAATATTTTTAAAATTATAAAAATTAACAATTGTGGTTTTAATTTTTTTTTAATTTATAATTTTTTTATTTTTGTAATTTGTGTGTGTTTTTTTTTTAATGTATAATATTTTTTTAATGTATAGTTACTTTGTTATAAGATGAGATTTAGGGCCAATAGTATTATTGTTAAATATTTTTAAAATTATAAAAATTAACAATTGTGGTTTTAATTTTTTTTTAATCTAAAATTTTTTTATTTTTGTAATTTGTGTGTTTTTTTTTTAATGTATAATATTTTTTTAATGTATAGTTACTTTGTTATAAGATGAGATTTAGGAAAGAGAGAAATATTAAGGGAGAGATTTTAGGAATTTGTAATTCAAAATTCTATGTGGTTTTTTATTTTTTAATTATTATTATTTAGATAAGTTATGATGCGAGTTAAATATGTGATAGATATGTGAGTTTTTTTTATTTAAAGTATAATAGTTTGAGATATTTTCAAATCAGATTTATTTAGATAGACTTTATAGATTTTTAAAATTTAAAATTAGATATTGAGAGGCAAAAGAAATATTTTAACTCATCATCGAGGAAATGGCGATAATGCAGATGATGATCGGACTAACAAGCAATTGGCAAGTTATACTGATGATTCTGATGAGCAATTAAAGATGCTTGAAAATGTGTTTCTCAGTCCTGATTTGCATCAGCGGTCCGGGTTATGTCTTCATCATGATGACAATGATTCAGCCAAGTAGTTGCAGCAGAGTGGACCATCGGAAGGTTCAAATGGAGGAAAGGGACGCGGTAGGAAACAAGGCAACAAAAAGGAAATGTTTGATTTGCAGACTCTCCTAACTCAGTGTTCGCAAGCCGTTGCACGAGCTGATGTTAGGAGTGTTAATGAACAGCTTAACCGAATCAGACAACACTCTTCTGCTCAAGGTGATGGCATCGAAAGATTGGCCCATTACTTTGCTAATGCCCTCGAGGCTCGTTTGGCTGGCACTGGGACAGCATTGTATGTTCCTTCATCTACCATGAGGATATCGGCTGCTGATGTCTTGAAATCTTACGAGACATATGTCAAAGCATGCCCTTTCAACAAAATGTCCAATTTGTATGCGAATAGATCGATTATGAAGCTCGCTCAGACAGCAACGACGCTTCACATAATCCATTTTGGTATTCTATATGGGTTCCAATGGGCCTGCCTTATCCACCATCTCTCTGCCAGACCCGGTGGGCCTCCTAAGCTTCGCATTACAGGAATAGACTTTCCCCAACCTGGGTTTCACCCAGCAGAGAGGGTTGAGCAAACGGGGCGTAGGTTGGAAACATATTGCAAGAGATTTAACGTACAATTTGAGTACACTGCAATAGCCAAGAAATGGGAAACTATCGAACTTGACGAACTCAAGATCGATAGGGACGAGGTGCTTGTTGTTAATTGCTTGCTTCGGCTTTAATAAAATATATAAATATTAATAATCACAACATTACACACAAAAATAAATAAATAAATAAATAAATAAATAAATAAAATCATTATACTATATAAAAATTATGATACTCTCCTCATTAAACAATGAATATGATTTTGAGAAGAAAAATGGTTCGTAGCACGAATCGGGGTTAGCCCGAATCCCCTGACTGCCCAAAACGATGTCGTTTTGGGCAGTTTATTTTTATTTTATTTTATTTTTCAGTTGTGTTACGTAGCTCGAATTCTCGCTTCCCCGATTCTCCCGAATTCAAAACGATGTCGTTTCGTCGTTTTGAAATTTTTTTTTTTGTCCAATAACGCAGAAGAAGAAGAAGAAGGAAGAGGAAGAGGAGAGGAGCAGAGAGAGAGAGACAACATCATCATCATCAACAACATTATCATCATCATCATCAGATCTTCATCAACATCATCATCAACAACCATTCAGATCCAAGAAAAAAAAAAATTAAGATCCATCATCAACATCAACATTTTCATCAACCATTCAACAACATTTTCATCAACATCACCAACATCAACACATTTTCAAAAAAAAAAAAAAAACGCTTCGATCTGGAAAAAAGAAAGGGGCTGGAAAAAAAAAATGAAGGCGGAGGCGACGGCGATCATCGATCGACCCTCTCTCTCTCCATTCCCTCTTCCCCTCTCTTCTCTTTCTCTCCTCTTTCTCTCCTCTTTCTCTTCCCCTCTCTTCTTCTCTTTTCTCTTCCTCTTGTTTTCAGTTTCAAACTGCATAAGGAGAAAAAAAAGAGATATTTTATAACACGAAAAATTTTCTCCAAATGGCCCGAATTTATGAAACCACGTCATTTTGATTTTAAATTTTTTTTTCCTTCTTTCCACTCCTCGTTTCTCTCTCAAAGTTTGAACCATCTCTCGCTACTCACTCTCTCCTCATAGGCGACTCCATTCGAGCCCTTAATCTCTCTCCTCAGAGTCGACTTCATCCCAAGGGGCATTTCCCTAAATAAGCCAAAATACTAATTCAATTCCCAAACTAAGCCTAGTATTGAAAGAATTCCCAAAATAGGCTAAAACGTGGTTCACAACCACGATTTCAACGTCTATGCGTCTGTCTCGCGTGAAATTTGGGAAGTCTTAAAATCGTGGTTACAAAACGCGCTTTTGATTAAGAAATCGCGGTTACAAACCGCGCTTTTAGTTATATTTTTTTTTCTTCTGAAAGCGTGGTTGTGAACCACAATTTCAACTTAAACTTTTTTTCTTTTGAAAACGTGGTTATGAACCACATTTTTTATCAAATTTTTTTTTTCTTCTGAAAGCGTGGTTGTGAACCACGCTTTCAATACACAAATGATATTGCTGCTTGGCGTGCTATTGGACCAACTGATACATCAAGTAAGTCAACACTCATCAACAGTTGGTCCAATAAATTTATTTCATAGCTAAAAGTGACACCTTTCCCGACCATAACAACTTAGTAGCGAAAAAGCCTCATTCGGCGACTAAAGGCTTTAGTGGCGGAAACAAACCTTTTGCCGACTAAACTAAAATTAATAGCCAAATGTAGTCACTTTTGGCGACCAAACAAATTTTAGTCGCCAATACTATCGCCGACAGGGTAAAGGCGACGAGCTTAGCGATAAAATATTTTAGTCGCTAAATGGTTTCAGCGACTAAATATTGGACTTTTGGCGACCAATATTTTGGTAGCCAAAAGTGACATTTCTTGTAGTGTAAAAAGAAAAAAAAAATCCAATTTCCTCTAGATCTTTTTGCATTAATTTTATGGCTTAGGCCCTCAAAATCACCAATTATTGGCCTCTGTCTATAAATTTAAAAATTATATATAAAAAAAAATTTAAAAAAAATAGACTGAAAAAGTAAATCATTTTGCATGTGTCTGATCAATTAGGTTTTTCTTCTTCTTCATAGCATTGAAAATGATTTAAATTAGTGGAAAAAAGAAAAAAAAAAACATGTACAAACAATAGATACCTGCAAATTAAATTAGATTTGATCCTCTTCTTGAACTTTCTTTCTTGGGCCATTTCCCTAAATAAGCCAAAATACTAAATCAATTCCCAAACTAAGCCTAGTTTTGAAAGAATTCCCAAAATAGGCTAAATCGTGGTTCACAACCACGATTTCAACATATATACGCCTGTCTCGCGTGAAATCTTGGAAGTCTTAAAATTGTGGTTACAAAACGCGCTTTTGATTAAGAAATCGCGGTTACAAACCGCGCTTTTAGTTATATTTTTTTTTCTTCTGAAAGCGTGGTTGTGAACCACGATTTTAACTTAAACTTTTTTTCTTTTGAAAACGTGGTTATGAACCACTTTTTTTATCAATTTTTTTTTTCTTCTGAAAGCATGGTTGTGAACCACGCTTTCAATACACAAATGATATTGCTGCTTGGCGTGCTATTGGACCAACTGATACATCAAGTAAGTCAACACTCATCAACAGTTGGTCCAATAAATTTATTTCATAAAAAATAAAATAAATTTCAAAAATTTTACGTTATCTTAGTGTTTAGGGATAAAATTTATTTTTTTTTTTTACTAAAATAAAAATAAATAAATTTTAAGAATTAAACCCCAAACCCTAAAATTAAAAAAAAAAATTATCCCTAAATACTAAGGTAGCGTTTGGTAACGTTTACGTTTTTTGTTTATATTTATGAAAATTTTATAAACTGGTTTTTATTTATTTTTAGAAAAACATAAATTACAAATGCGTTTGGTTTGAACAATAAAATAATTGAAAAAATTTAATTTTAAAAAAAAATTAATTGAAAAAAAAATTATTTGAAAAAAAAAATTAATTGGGAAAAAAAATATTTGAGTAAAATTTAATTGAAATAAAAGATTAATTTAAAAAAATTAATAGAAAAAAAAATTAATTGAAAAAAAATAATTGAAAAAAATTATTTGATCTTAATTTCAATTATTTGGTCTTATTTTTTTTCAATTATTTGAAATTAAGACCAAATATTTTTTTTTCAATTAAATTTTTTTTTCTATTAAATTTTTTTCCCAATTAAATTTTTTTCCCCCATTTTGTTCAAAGCAAACTCGTTTGTAATTTATGTTTTTCTAAAAATAAATAAAAACCAGTTTATAAAATTTTCATAAATATAAACAAAAAACGTAAACGTTACCAAACGCTACCTTAATATTTAGGGATAAATTTTATTTTTTTTATTTTAGGGTTTAGGGTTTAATTCTTAAAATTTATTTATTTTTATTTTAGTAAAATAAAAAAAATAAATTTCATCCCTAAACACTAAGGTAGCGTAAATTTTTGAAATTTATTTTTATTTTTAGAAATTTATTTTATTTTTTATGAAATAAATTTATTGGACCAACTGTTGATGAGTGTTGACTTACTTGATGTATCAGTTGGTCCAATAGCACGCCAAGCAGCAATATCATTTGTGTATTGAAAGCGTGGTTCACAACCACGCTTTCAGAAGAAAAAAAAAATTGATAAAAAATGTGGTTCACAACCACGTTTTCAAAAGAAAAAAAATTTAAGTTAAAATCGTGATTCACAACCACGCTTTCAGAAGAAAAAAAAATATAACTAAAAGTGCGGTTTGTAACCGCGATTTCTTAATCAAAAATACATTTTGTAATCACGATTTTAAAACTTCTCAAATTTCACGCAAGACAGGTGCACAGATGTTGAAATCGTGGTTGCGAACCACGTTTTAGCCTATTTTGAGAACTCTTTCAAAACTAGGCTTAATTTGGGAATTGAATGAAATGCCCCTCATCCCAACCCTCAATCAATACCTTTCTCTCTCTATTTCTTCTTCTTCTTCTTCTTCTTCTTCTTCTTCTTCTTCTTCTTCTACCTGTTCATCGTCTTCCGAGCTAGGTGATGATGGGTATGAGCAGCAGCAGATGTTCTCACACTTCCCACATCACCGAGATCATCATCACCAGCTTCTTCCGACACAAGCTCTGAAAAAAACCCATTAATAAAATCATATATATACATACATATACAAAAACCCATTATCGGATTGAAAACTGCACAATCTTTTCTTCATACCCATTATCTATGGTTGCTTGACCCAACCCCCTTTTTTTAATCCTCGAAGAATCCATGGCGGCTCGGAGGGTGGTCTACGCCCCCTCTGTCGGTGGTTCCAATTCCAATACTGTTTTGCTTCAAACCCCTAATTCTCTGTTCCTCTCTGGCTATTCCCCTTCTTTCCTCGGTAATTTTCTATGTTTTTTCTTTTTCTTTTTTTATTATTGATTTTTGTGATTCAATTGCTGGGGCCATTTCCCAAAATAAGCCAAATTTACAATTCAATTCCTAAACTAAACCTAGTTTTAAAATAATTCCCAAAATAAATTAAATCGTGGTTCACAACCACGATTTTAACATATATGCGTCTGTCTCGCATGAAATTTGGGAAGTCTTAAAAGCATGGTCATAACGCGATTTTGATTAATAAATCGCGGTTACAAAAGGCGCTTTTAATTAAAAAAAAATTTCTTCTGAAATCGCTGTTCTGAATCACGTTTTTATCCAATTTTTTTTTTTCTGAACTCGCTGTTCTGAACCACGCTTTTTAGCCAAAATTTGTTTCTGCTTAAATCGTGGTTCCTAACCACGCTTTTTGGCCAAACACATGCACTCACACAAACACTCTCACTCTCTCACTTTGACTCTGACACAAACACAAACAACCACTCACATACGCAGTCACACTCAATATATATATATATAAATTTTAATATATATTTATAATTTAATATATATATATATATATAAATTTTATTTCATAAAATTGAAATCAATATTAAATATATATAATAATTTTTAATAATAAACAATAACAATTAAATAATAAAAATTATAATAATTAAATAACAATTATAATAATTATAAAAATTAAATATATATAACAAATAATAATCAACTATATAAAATATTAATATTGATTTCAATTTTATATTTCATAAAATTGAAATCAATATTAAATATATATAATAATTTATAATAACAATAATAACAATTAAATATATATAACAAATAATAATCAACTATATAAAATATTTAATATTGATTTCAATTTTATAGTTGATTATAAATTATTTGTTATTTAATTATTATTTAATTATTATAATTGTTATTATTTAATTGTTATTATTTGTTATTATAAATTGTTATATATATTTAATATTGATTTCAATTTTATGAAATATTGTGTCAGAGTCAAAGTAAGAGAGTGAGAGTGTTTGTGTGAGTGCATATGTTTGGCCAAAAAGCGTAGTTAGGAACCACAATTTCAGCAGAAATAAATTTTGGCTAAAAAGTGTGGTTCAGAACAGCGAGTTCAGAAAAAAAAAAATTAGGATAAAAACGTGATTCAGAACAACGATTTCAGAAGAAAAAAAAATTTTAATTAAAAGCACCTTATGTAACCGCGATTTATTAATCAAAATCGCGTTTTATAACCACGCTTTTAAAACTTCCCAAATTTCATGCGAAACAGGTGCATATATGTTGAAATCGTAGTTATAAACCACGATTTAGCTTATTTTAAGAATTCTTTCAAAACTAAACTTAGTTTAGGAGGTGAATTGTAAATTTGACTTATTTTGTGAAATGGCCCTCAATTGCTGTTCATATGTGTGGGTTTGATGGGAATTGGGAAGATCTGGTTTTAGTTTTGATTTTATTTGATGGGTTTTTGTTTGGATGTTGATCACTCTGTTTGTAGAACTCCATTAAAATTCAGCCAAACATTACTCTTGAAGGGGAAGAACTTCACAAATCACCTTTTTCAAATTCGGCGATTCGGGGGCTCATGTTCGAGCTACATAGCGGTTCTGTATAATTTTTCTGTAGGAAAATAGGTGAGAGCATTAATTAGTGTTTTCACTAATGATATGACAGTGAGTCCCACCAGAAATGATTTGATGTTTTGATCTTAGTGTTGTATTTTTTTTTTTCTTTTTTTATTAAGTATCATGTCATTAATAATTTTTTAGAGCTCCAAAATTAGTAATCTCTATCATTGTTGTTTTCCTGTATCACCTCCGTTAGATCAACGTAAACAGCTCGCGACACTTGCTAACGCATCATCTCTCTAATTTGGGTCTTTGTTACTATGATTCATACTCTTCTTTCTTCTCTCATCATCTCTCTAATTTGGGTCTTTGTTTCTTGGAATTCTTGGATTTAGGTGTTCATGGAAGGCACTTGTCCAAGGATTTTCTGCCTCTGTTTTCGATCAAAAAAATCTAGTTAATCTTAATCATAACTACATGGATTTTCCATTTCTCTCTCGAGCTTCAAAACCCATTTATAAATCTGGTTCTTCATCATCTTCTGGTGCGAATTGGGTGAGCGATGCTTCTTCCGAAGAAGGTGCTTTCTCTGATGCCACTCTCAAGCTAATCAACCAGATGCTTATGGAAGAAAATGATTTGGAGGATCAGCCTTGTATGTTTCGAGAGTGCTTGGCTCTACAAGCTACTGAGAAATCTTTCTATGATGCTCTTGGAGAGAAGTACCCACCTCCCTTCTCGAATGCAGACCATGTGTTCGACCTTAATCCCAGCCCAGATGATCACTCTCTCGATAGTGAAAGCAGTGACAGCCCTGGTTCTGTCAACTACTTGGTCGAGCCCAATTGGGTTCGTGATCAAGAGAAACTTGAAAGAAGCTCTTACCATTTTGGCACCACCTTTGAGCCCGTTTCGCAATCAATCGGCTCTTCCAAGGGTTCTGGTGATGGCTCAGTCGACACTCTTGTTAATCAGAGCCAACCCTTCTGGTTGTTGAGTGGAGGGAACACAAAAGTTGCGGAGTTGGTTTCAAATAAAAAATTTGTGAACTATGGTTTGGAGATGAAGGAGAAGAACTCGAAGGTTGCGGCTCAGGAAGAGAAGAATGGGTCAAGGGAGAAGAAAACTCATCATCGAGGGAATGGCGATAATGCAGATGATGGTCGGACTAACAAGCAATTGGAGGGAACACAAAAGTTGCGGAGTTGGTCTCAAATAAAAATTTGTGAACTATGGTTTGGAGATGAAGGAGAAGAACTCGAAGGTTGTGGCGCAGGAAGAGAAGAATTGGAGGGACCATTCACCAAATGGGTCAAGGGAGAAGAAAACTCATCATCGAGGGAATGGCGATAATGCAGATGATGGTCGGACTAACAAGCAATTGGCAAGTTATACTGATGATTCTGATGAGCAATTAAAGATGTTTGATATTGTGTTTCTCAGTTCTGATTTGCATCAGGGGTCCGGGTTATGTCTTCATCATGATGACAATGATTCAGCCAAGTAGTTGCAGCAGAGTGGACCATCGGAAGGTTCAAATGGTGGAAAGGGACGCGGTAGGAAACAAGGCAACAAAAAGGAAATGGTGGATTTGCAGAATCTCCCAACTCAGTGTTCACAAGCTGTTGCACGAGCTGATATTAGGAGTGTTAATGAACAGCTTAACCGAATCAGACAACACTCTTCTGCTCAAGGTGATGGCATCGAAAGATTGGCCCATTACTTTGCTAATGCCCTCGAGGCTCGTTTGGCTGGCACTGGGACAGCATTGTATGTTCCTTCATCTACCATGAGGATATCGGCTGCTGATGTCTTGAAATTTTACCAGACATATGTCAAAGCATGCCCTTTCAACAAAATGTCCAATTTGTATGCGAATAGATCGATTATGAAGCTAGCTCAGACAGCAACGACGCTTCACGGAATCCATTTTGGTATTCTATATGGGTTCCAATGGGCTTGCCTTATCCACCATCTCTCTGCCAGTCCCAGTGGGCCTCCTAAGCTTCGCATTACAGGAATAGACTTTCCCCAACCTGGGTTTCGCCCAGCAGAGAGGGTTGAGCAAACGGGGCGTGGATTGGAAACATATTGCAAGAGACTTAACATACAATTTGAGTACACTGCAATAGCCAAGAAATGGGAAACTATTGAACTTGACGAACTCAAGATTGATAGAGACGAGATGCTTGTTGTTAATTGCTTGTTTCGTCTTGGGAATGTACCCGATGAGACAGTTCTGGCAAACAGCCCACGCAATATTGTTCTCAACTTGGTTCAGAGGATCAAACCAGATATGTTCATTCACGGAATTGTGAATGGGATGTACAACACGCCCTTCTTTGTGACTCGATTCAGGGAGGCTCTTTTCCACTTCTCTTCAATATTCGATATGTTTGAGGCTACTATACCGCATGAAGATGGGGATCGGGTGATGCTTGAGAAAGAGATTTATGGAAGGGATATAATGAATGTCATAGCATGTGAGGGTACTGAGAGAGTTGAAAGGCCTGAAACGTACAAGCAGTGGCAAATTAGGACCCTGAGAGCGGGGTTGAAGCAGCTACCACTGAACCAGGATCTTGTGAAGGTTGTAAGGTCCTTGGTCAAGGTTCATTACCACAAGGATTTCGTGGTGGACGAGGATGGAAACTGGATGCTTCAAGGATGGAAGGGTCGTATCCTCTATGCTCTTTCCTGTTGGAAGCCTATCGAGGACCAACTTATAAAAATGCATTCTGTTGAAGAGTCTGTCACTGCGAGTGGCATCAATCCTCTGAGCAAAACTCGGCTTTTATTGTATGGGGGTGACAAAGAAGGAACTAAAGTGGGTTATTGTTGGGGTTCGAAGTAAATTTAAAACCCTGCTAGCTGTATACTTTGGGAATGTACTTGATATCTTGCCTTCGTTGGCAACTTCTATGAAGCATTTGCCATGCACAGTGCAGTCTCATTTTTTTACTTGGTTTATCTCCTAGTATTACTTTATTTTGTACGATGTTGGGCTTTGTTTATTTTGTACGATGTTGTATCATCGAGTTGAATGTTATTTGGCCTTGCAAGTTGCAGAAGTTTTTCAACCTAACTGCCATTGTTTTGTTGTTAAATCACACATCGAATCACAGGTAGTTTTGTTAAAATAGTAAAGGGTGAATCATATGGAATCTTGAATTGGATGATTCATTCCATTTATTTAGCATAATATATAATTTTATGTTTGTGTATATATATTAAAAAAAATGCATAATGTGTTTAAAATAAAATAAATACATGTATAATTAAATTGTAAAAGTTTATATACACATAAAAGGAAAGTGTTTGAGACCCTTAAAATCCTCTCACAATGCTCAAGTATGATAGGAGTCAAATTTATTTGTCACATAATCATATTCAAACCTAGGCAGAAGTTGTGCTTTTGCTTCAATGTGCTACGAAATTTCACTGACATTTTGTTTTTATTTTTTTAACTAATTTTATCGATTTACATGGCCGATAATGAAACAAAGAGTTGATTTTCAGTGATTCTTGCAAATCATCAACTATCATCTTCAGTTGCTAAGATCCGATAATGAAACAAAGAGTTGATTTTCAGTGATTCTTGCAAATCATCAACTATCATCTTCAGTTGCTAAGATTTCTCGAACATTTCTACAATATAAAAGTAGTGGCTCGAGAGATAGGTAATTAAGGTGCTTGTCTAGGCCCGAGTATAGGAGAGCTAATATTCTTTTTTCTTTTCTTTTTTTAGAACAATTAAAACTGCAAATATATAAAGATAGAAGAACAACGATAGTTCCCGTACAGAGAATTGAACAAACATAAAAAAAATATCAAAAACTAATTCTAAAAATGCTCTAACTGCAAATATATAAAGATAGAAGAACAATGATAGTCCCCGTACAGAGAATTGAACAAACATAAAAAAAAAATATCAAAAACTAATTCTAAAAATGCAAGAGCTAGCATTATTAGCATGTCCAAACGAAGATCAAGAACACTTCACTACCAACCTCACACAACAAGCCTCAGCACCAAATCGCTACAAAGATTTCAAAACACATCCAACAAACACATAAGTATAAGAACAAAAACAAATTACTAGATTAGGTAGTTCTACGCTAAGGAGGTCGAAAAAGACTAGGGTTGCCGGTGCTGTCTTCAATGCATGGCTCTCTCTTGCACTTGCGAAAATCAAGTTCATGGGGCTAAAGTCTTGGTGCTAGAATTCTCTTGGGCTTCCTACAAGGAAATTCCCAACGTGCTCAAGAACTGGTGCTAGTAACTGAAGTCAAACCGCTTGAATTTTTTTAGGGCCTTCTACATGAAAAATCCCAACTTGCTCTGCAATCAGATCTAGTAGTTATGCTTCATGTACCGTTGAGACTAAGGATGATTGCGGATTGGATTGGATTGGGTCGGGTTGCATCCTATCTGCCATCCGTCCAAAATTAGGCGGATTGAAAAAAGTCAATCTGCATCCGTTCATCGATTTGGCGAATGCAAATTGAGCGAGTCATGCGGGTTGGCGGATAAATGCGATCAGTTTGGTAGTTTGGCGGTTTGGACTTTACAAATTTTGGGATCGTCAACCATGTCAACTAGTACATCTAATGGGGGCAACTCTTTCATTTACACTTGGACAACCAACAAGCTCTAGCGATAAAGGAATCCGAATGTACCGCCATCATTAAGGAGCTCTGTACAAGGAAGATTTGTTTGGATCCCACATTGATTAATCAACGTAAGGCTTGACCATGTGCATATAAACTTCTTGGACACCCTCTCCTTCCAAGTTGGTTTTTAAGAGTGACTTGACTTCTACATAAGGTGTTTGTATAATTTATAACTCGTTTAGGGAGTTAACATTTTAGTTTAAAAGTCAAAAAGTCACTAAAAAAATCAATAATTTATACAAAAAAGCCAACCTTGTTTGGTTTCAATTTACTAAAAATTGAGTTTTTTTGTTTTTAGTAAATATTTTTAAAATTTTGATTTTTTTTTTTGGGTTACTTTTTAGATGCACCATATCTAAATTAGGGATGTCAATCTGAAACCGGCCCGATGGGGACCCGACCCCCCGATCCCAAATATAACGGTTATTCCCCGAAAAATACCCCCGACGGGCCAGGGATGGTGATAAAAAAAAAATCCCCGATGATATTCAGGCCGGGGACGGGGATACATGTTTCAGTCCCGGCTCGGCCCGGCCCCGAGCCCCGCCCCGTTTGTCCACCGAATGATATATATATTATATATATACTTTTTTGTTCTCATCTCTATCTTTTATTTCATTTAGATCTACTCTCTCTCTCTCTTCATTCCTCACATCTCTCTTCCTCTCCACTGTCTCTGGTCTTTCTCTCTTCTTCACCATCTCTCACCGCCACCTCCTCCTCCACCAATACTCCCATCACTCCCCTCCTCCTCATCTTTCGTCTCTCTCTCCCTCACTCGCGTCTCTCATCTCTCTCATCTCACCGTGTCACAGCCCCGTACACAAGACAGACCGTGGTTTGATCTGGACAACACTCCGTCCTAGCCCCGTCTCTCATCTCTCTCATATCACCGTGTCACAGCCCTGTGGTTCGATCTGGACAGACGGTGGTTCGATCTGAAGCTACCAATCTCTCTCTCTTGTTGATGAACAAATTTTTTTGAAGCTGATGCTGCAGAAGCCCTCTCTCGATTTGAAGCTGCAGAAGCCCTCTCTCTCTCTCTTGTTGATGAACAATTTTTTTTTTTTAAAGTTGTTATACATATATATATATATATATCTGTTGCTGTTGGTGATGGTTGTTGATCTGAACAGTTCTTGTGTGTGTGTGTGTGTGTATGTGTGTGTGTGTGTGTTAAGAACTGTCGGGGATATTTCGGGGTCGGGGAAACCCGATCCCCGTTAGGGGATGGGGGTGGGGGAGGTGATGGGTTCCTCGTCAGAGATCGGAGTCGGGGACGGGGAGGGTGATCCCCAGCCCCGCCCCGCTCCGTTGCCATTCCTACGTAGGACCTGTGTATCTCTTCAACAAAGAAGTCGGACAAAAAGCCGAGAGGGGCCAAAAGAACTCCGTTGATGGAGGTACAATTTTGAAACAACAATGTTAGGTATCATGAAAAATTTTTCATGAAAATAATCATGAAAGTTTTGTGACCTTTGGATTACACTTAGAATAAAGAACCACATACTAATCAAGGTAATCTAAGGATCATAAATCTTTCATGATCATTTTCATGAAATTTTTTTCATGATTCCTAACTTTTCTCTATTTGAAATGACTCGACTCCGAAGAACCCAACTCAGTACTTTATGTTAGTTTCGGGAGCCAGGTCGAGCTTGCTCACGGGCTCGAGGCTTCTGGCTGCCCATTCATTTGGGTGGCTAGAGATATGTCAGAGTATAGCCAAGAAGAGAAATATATATATATATATATATATATGAAAAACAAAAACTCAATTTTCTAAAAATTGAATCAATAAAATTTTTGCACGTTTTTTCATAATTAAAAAGTCAAAAGTCACTTCAAACATACTAATTTTTTTTATCTCATATTTTAGTCCCAAAAAAAAATTACTGAAATAGCCTAGTATGAGTGCAGCTTTGGCGTCCAAATCCTCTGCCGTAGTTTCTTGCGGTGGTTCAAAACGACGTCGTTTTGAACCACTTTTTTTTTTCTTTCTTTTTCTCTCACTTCTTATATTTTGCTCTTCAGCCTCTTTTTGTTGTCTGGTGTTTTAACCCTAGTGAGACGAACAAAGAGGCGACTACAGCGAGGAGAGGAGAGGCAGCAGTGAGGCAAGGGGAAGCGGCAGGAAATGGACAGAGAGGGTGAGGCGACGGTGACGAGGTCCGTTTGTTGATTCTCATTTTTTTCCCTTCGTCCCTTCGTCTTCATTCTCATTTTTTTTACTTATATATATATATATATATATATGTGATTTGTTGCCATAGTTTGATTTGTTGTTCAAAAAATAGATGTTTTTTATTTATTGACTTCGATGGGTTTGATTTATTGAGTTTGATGGGTTTGTTGTGGAAACAGATTTATTGAGTTTGATGGATTTGTTGTTGTTGTTGATTTGTTGCCATAATTCTAGGGTTTGTTAGGGAAATAGATTTGTGTTTAATCTGTTCAATTTTTTCCCAATTTTTTGTGTTTAATCTATTGATTTGGTGCTTCATCTTTTTTAGTTGGAATAATGACATTAATCTGGGAAAACAGATTTGTGTTTAATCTATTCAATTTTTTTCGATTTTTTTTTTTTGTGTAATCTATTGATTTGGTGCTTCATCTTTTTTAGTTGGAATACTGACATTAATCTGGGCCTCAAGAATCCTCTTCTTCTTTGCCCATAGAATGTTGAGGGAACCACTGTTAATTTGTTTCCACTTAGCAGTAGGGAGGTTGACTTCTTTACTATCAAAGGTCCTTTGTCAACAATAAGCTAAGAATCTATTCAAGTACCTACCATGTTATGAGTAAGCTAAGAATGCAGCATGTCTCCAAATGAAATTGAAATTTCATACCTTAAAAAGTTAAGATTTCCTGACCCAGAAATATAGAGTTCTAATATAAGGGGAATTGGAAACAAAAGGTAATGAAATGTTAAGAATGAACATGAGGCATTAAGAATGAACATGAACATGAAGAATGTTAAGAATGAGGCATTAAGAATGAACATGAAGATGAGGCATTAAGAATGAACATGAACATGAACATGAATGCTCACTTAGCAGTGGTAAGAGTGGTATGAACATTCAAACTTAACTTTTTCATATTAGGAACATGAAGAATGTTAATAATGAGCATTAAGAATGAACATGAACATGAAGCATTAAGAATGTCAAGAATGAACATGAACATGAAAATGATAATGGTTATTAGACAAATCAAGTGGTGTACTTGAAAATGACTGAAAAAATGTGTGAAGTCTTCTACTTCATAAATATTAGCAAACAAGAGAGAGACAATGGTTATTTTGAACTATCAACACTAACATGCATTCTATACTAAAGGTGGAGAAATAGGTTGAGATTTTTTGAACTATTACCACTGCACTCCCAACACTATTAAACTGATTGTTTGAATGTATGGACTAAACAAATCATTGATTATTATTTTATTTTACATCTTTGTTTGAATGTTGTCTTAAGTTGTAATGGACTGATTGTGTCATAAAATGCTCTTACTAGGATCATGTCAATGGGTTCAAACATTGATGCTGGATATTTGCAAAATAGAAGATGCAATTGTGGAAAAAAAGCTGTAGTGTTCATATCAGAATCAGAGAAAAATCCAAGGAGGCTGTATTTCAAGTGTGCAGATAAGATGTGCGAGTACTTTGCGTGGGGAGCGGCTCCGACTGGGAATGCATCAAATATCCAAAGGAGAAGTAAAGCTAGTCATATGAAGAATGAAGATGAGAGAGGCTATGATTATGATTTTGAAAAAATCAATGAAATTATAAATAGATTGGAATGAGTTGAGGCAAACCAAGAAGCTATGAAACTAATTATGTTAACAACCACAGTGTTGTTGGTTTTACCATGCTAATAGCACTACTTATAGCGATCCCGGTTTTGACCCGACCTTCTTTGTGTCCCGAACTTAGGTTCCGTGGTTGAATATCGTATCCTTGGCTTGTTACTCTCTTTTGACTCTGTGTATTTGAGTTTTGGATTATGTTGGGCATGTTTGGAACAGGTTGGTTGTTAGTTGGTCTAGAATGTTGTTGCCCAGATTTTGGCTTCTTCGCTCAAGCGAGGCTTCTTGTGCTCGAGCGAGCCGTGTGTGATATGCTTCGTCGCTCGAGTGAGGGTTTCTACGCTCGAGCAAGGATTTGGAGTCCTCAGGTCTTTTCCCAGACGCAGCTTTTCTTGGAAGGTGGAGTGATTCACTCGAGCGAGACTTCTTGCGCTCAAGCGAACCTTGTGAAATTGTTTCTTCGCTCGAGCGAGACTTCTTGCG
Source organism: Camellia sinensis (assembly GCF_004153795.1). Classification (NCBI taxonomy): domain Eukaryota; kingdom Viridiplantae; phylum Streptophyta; class Magnoliopsida; order Ericales; family Theaceae; genus Camellia; species Camellia sinensis. The sequence goes on along the minus strand of NW_021027645.1, from coordinate 370,224 downwards.
CTCGAGCGTGCATCTGCATTGGTGGCAGACCTGAAGCCTTGCATTCTACGCTCGAGCGACGCTTCTTGCGCTCGAGCAAGGTCATTGTTGTGTCTGGTCACTCAAGCGACAACTCCTTCGCTCGAGCGAGGACTACGTATATCAGTTCGCAGCAACGTGATTTTATATCACTTTTTGGTCTCTTTTTCACCCAAAACCCTAATCCGGCTGCCTCTCTCTCTAAAACACACACTCGCTCTCTACAAATACTCCATGATCTTGGGTCTCTTTACCCTACACCCTTTGTTAAAAAGACAGAGTTTTGCGTGGGCTTCCTTTTGATTCGAAAAAAGTTTGAGTTTTGGGCATCTTCAAGTTTCTCCTTCTTTCTTGTTGAGCTCTACATTTGAGGTAGGGATATTCTACTCTTTAATATGAGCTTTAACCTAGATATTTGTCATTTTGTATAAATTGTGGGATTTGGGAAAATTTGGGTGAAGTTAAGGTTAGGGTTTTGATATTTGCAAGAGGGGTTTTCCATATTTGGTACCATATGTGTATAAGAGGCCTTGAACATGATATTGCTTGCGTATAATTGGTAAAATTTGGTCTTGGGTGTAATATTTGTGAAAGGGGAAAAATTGCCCTAATTTAAATTAAATAATTATTTTGTTTGAATAATGAAATTGGTATGGGAAATATAAAATTAGGAGGATGTGTAAATAAAGGGTGTAGTTGGTTTTGATAAATCATTCACCTATGGAATTTGATAATTTATCTGTTGATAGATTTATTTATCTGTTTAGATATATCTGTTTTGGGCTATCGGTGGAGGATAGCTGTGATTGTTGTAAAAACTACATGAGGACTAGGTAAATTAAAACTAGTCATATGAATATTGTCATTGAATATGACGGTTTGATTAAACCATTAAATATGTGATTTGATTAGTCATTGTATATGACAAAGTGTTTAAATACATTTTATATATATATATATATCATTGTTTGGGAGGAGATAACGGATGTGCTCCATTGTTTGGGAGGAGATAGGAGATGGACTCCATTGATAATTAAGTTGGCTGGAGTGTTTAGGGTGAAAGTCCCGAAATCTTATATATTTCTGGGTGTCAGTCTCCTCGGACATGTTTCCGTAAAATGGCAAGAAATAGAAGTGTTGGATTGATGAATGTATTGAATTGTGAACCATTGAGTTGTAGTCTCATATTGGTTGCTTTGATAATAACGAATTTGGTTAATTGACTTACCCGAAATGGAAGAATGGAAATGAATTGAGATATTGGTTGCCTATATTGAATGACCTTGAAAAGGATGTGTGTTGGTTAAGAATTTTGCACATTTAACTGATGCTCATATTTTAGTTAATTCTCATATATTGTTTAGTATATCTCTACTGGGCTTTGGCTCACCCTACTTGGGAAACCATTTTTAGGTACACGTGACATATCGCCTCCAAGGACATAGCTTGGGAGGTTTAGGGGCTGAAGGCTCCATTTTGCATATTTTGTTTTGTGTTTAATGTTTATTCAAGCCGAGGGCTTTACTTGTATAGAGACTAGACTCTTCTTTTGTTGTAACCAAGCAAAGTCTTGGAAAGATGTAAGCCCTTAGGGCATTTATTTTGTTATTCTCAATTAGAGTTATATGCTATAGTTTCAAGATGAACATTTATGAAAATGTAAGGCATGAGATATCTCTTGTAACATTTCTATTATGTCTATAGATCTCATGAATAAATGATTTATATAATATTTTGAGGGCGTTACACTACTAAAGTAAATGTAACCTTTTCGTTATTTATTTTTTATTTTTATTTTTTTGGTAGTTGTATTTGGGTTTTGAATTTAGTAAACCTTAAACTATGAGTTTTGATATGTAAAGCTTAATGAAATTACCTATGCTTGCGCTTCTTTTTCGTTTATGTCAATGAAGTTGCTTTCTGATTCAATGTTTTCATTTATTCTTTTGTATTGTTATTGTTGCTCATACTTGTTCTTATCGAGATAGGCCTTTGTTTTCTGCACCTGTGAAATGAATCTATGCCCTCTATTATTTGCAATACAAATGGGATTTGATAGTTCATTTGTACAAAACAACGAGAATAATCTGTCCAAATCTATCCAGAGAAAAAAAAATCTGTCCATAACAAAATAAATCTGTCCAACACAAAATAAACCAAACCAAATATGTCCAACACAAGGGTGTGTTTGGTAACGTTTACGTTTTTAGTTTATATTTACAGAAATTTTATAAACTGGTTTTTGTTTATTTTTTGTTTATTTTTAGAAAAACATAAACTACAAACGCGTTTGGTAATTGACAAAATGTTTTAAAAAATTTAAAAATATAAAAAAAGTGAGAAATGGCAAGTGGTGGCAAATGGCGGCGGAAGACGGCGGTGGAAAGTGGTGACGGTGGGTGGTGGGTAGCTGGTGGTGGTGGTAATGGGTGGGTGGGTGACGGTGGCGGGTGGTGGGTAGCTGGTGGTGGTGGTAATGGGCAGGTGGGTGGTGGGTGATGAATAGAGAAAAATGAGTGTCAATTGACAAAATTAGCACTCTCAATTAAAAACTCACGGTTCAATTTTTATTTTATTTTATATTTGTAATTTCCCCAAATAAAAAATTTTCTGACACAAATTGTCCAAAATGACAGCACAACATCTTGGGCTGAAGAACATGGAATTTACTTGAAATCACAATCTCTGAGAAAAGCAACTGTTCCATAAAGCTACATCTTATGCACACAGCTCAGCTGAAGAAACATATCACAAGTAGCCCAACCAGCAGAAGTGACAAAATATGCAACTCTACAAATTCGTTTCAAGGCGAGAAATTCCATTGGTAACTGATCACAAAATACAAAAGCTAAAACGAGCTGCAGAACCACATTCTCTCATTTTTCTATGCTTTAGCTACATTAGGATATGCCCATAAAACTTTTTTCATTCACTCATTTCCAGTGCACCAATAGGCCTCATCAAATACAATGAACTTTTGGAGGGAGCTTCATTCATTAAGATCTGATCTGCGCTGCACTGGAACGTTATTGCAAAAGTGTTATTTCAATATCTTATTTGAATACATGTTTAATCGCATGTTGTCCATGGAAACACATTTTTTGTGTTTTCATTTTTTGGCCAAATTTATAAATTGAGACCATTGATTTATAAATCAAAAATTTTACCAAACAAGTTTTTATTTGAGTTTTTAAAATTTTTGTAAATATAAACAGAAAACAGAAAACGTAAGTGTTACCAAACACCACCAAAATAAGTCAGTCCAAATCTGTCCAAAACAGAAGAAATCTGTCCAAATCTATCCAGAACAAAATAAATATGTCCATAACAAAATAAATCTTTCCAACAAAAAATAAACCAAACCAAATCTGTCCAACACAAAATAAATCAGTCCAAATCTTTGCCACTTAAAAAATAAATCTGTCAAAAAACAAAATAAACCAAACCAAATCTATCCAACACAAAATGCATTTGTCCAAAACAAATGAAGATAAAATAAACTTCTTAGGGATGTCCATCTACATGACTGTCAGCAGGACTATGTGACGCTTGTGAGACTTGGACTATATGACGCTTGCAAAGTGTTGAACACTTGTATCTCGAAGCAACTCCTGAAAAGATCGGTGAGTGGGATACACAGAAGGCATTGACTGAGGCATGTTATTTCCCTGCAATAAACCAAACCATCTATTAAACTTTGATTACAATGTATACTACCCTTTTAATGTAAACTATGTAACCAATGATAACTCACATCATATGTACCATACGTAAAAGGAGGACCACTTGTAGCACCCATAAGAACTTGAGGTCGAGGCTGAGATTGAGAAATGTAGACACCATGACAATGATCCTAAATACAGCTAATATAAAGTATGTAAACAAAAATTTTGAAAAACAAAAGAAACATCATTCAGCATTAATATTACCTAATTATAATTACTACCCATGACGAAACGAGGTTGTGCTTGAGAAATATAGACACTAACACCATAATCCTAAATACAACCAATATAAAGTATGTAAACAAAAATTTTGAAAAAAAAAAAAAAGAAACAATATTCAACATTTTCTTAAAAGCTTGCACACAAATAAATATTACCTGATTAAAATTATTACCCATGATAAAACGAGATTGTGATTGACCTTGGAAAGTATAAACAGCAGCACCCAACTGCATTGCCAGGCAAACCAATTAAAGATAACAAAAATTAAATGTCATCTGGATAGTTCATAATGTCATACTAGTGAACGGACTCAATGAAAGGAATTCATAAAACTATCCATAAAAAGACCACATTACTATTACATATTACCTGCATAGAATTACTACCCATGACGAAACGAGGTTGTGATTCACCTTGGGAAGTATAAACAATAGCACCCGACTACACTGCCAAACAAACCAATTAAAGATAACAAAAATTAAATGCCATCTGAATAGTTCATTATTTCATAATAGTGAACGGACTGAATGAAAAGAATTCATAAAACTAACCATAAAAAGACCACATTACTATTAAATATTACCTTAACAGAATTACTACGCATGACGAAATGAGGTTGTGATTCACCTTGGGAAGTATAAATAGTAGCACCCGACTACATTGCTAAGCAAACCAATTAAAGATAACAAAAATTAAATGCTATCTGGATAGTTCATTATTTCATAATAGTGAACGGACTGAATGAAAAAAATTCATAAAACTAACCATATAAAGACCACATTACTATTAAATATTATCTGAATAGAATTATTACCCATGCCGAAAAGAGGTTGAGATTCACATTGGAGAGTATAATCAGCGGCACCCTACATACAACGAAAAACCATAATGAAAGTGGGTCATAAATAATAAAAAAAATCATTGTTTTAGTTTATTAATCTAGTGTATTTTAATCATATGCAATTTTTCATCTCCAAACCTGAATAGATTGCATCTTTTTCTTCTTTGCAATAGATTTTTCCATCCCGCCTTTGATCCTCCTTTTTCCCTTACTAGTTGATTCTCTTTTCTTGAGTTACTCAACTTGGATTGGACAATCTACTTCATCACTCTGTGGGCATGTGTTGCTTGACGAATTTCTCAAATCAGTTACCTCCACTTGACCACAAATATGGACACTTAATTTGTCTTCAACCATAACACTCAATTCTTCACCTTTTGAAACTGACAACTGATAAGTTTCTTCACTTTCAGCGGCTCTACTCGCTATTGCTCTAAACATGGTCATTAATGACTGATATCGGTCACTTTGATGTAGTTTCACATCAGCCTTCACTTCATACCCATGTCTATCTTTCACACTTTCAGCCCTTGCTTTTTTAGTCCATTGTTTGAGTATATATTGTAGAGGAAGTTCTGTTGCATTGAATATATCTCTAAGCACCTTCACACAATGTCGACACAGTATGCCCTTCACTTCAAACTTCCTGCAACTACAACTCAAAGAACCACCTATATCCATTGTCACATTCTTATCTTTTTTTCCATCTACCACTATTCTTATTGTGAATATGGTTACTCTTACCATCATTAATAGTGCCTATAATGGATGCTTCAATGGACTGCAAGTACTCATTTTGGAATTCCTCAAAAATTGTTTTCGTGTAAATCTTTGCCACTTGCTTTAACATCAAAGTTGAAATTGAAACCCACGGCAATTTTTTGGGACAAATTATACTCGGCTTCCAATTCCTTATACCTCTTCTCATAAAGCACTCTCTCAAAATGCATGAAGAACTCCATCAAATTATGGTCACAATTCAGATAATCCTTCAAAAATGCATTGAAGGATTCGCTAAGTTAAGTGGTACTCATTCCAGCTGCCCAAGAATTCATAGTATATGGCTATCCCCATTTCTTCTTCATGTGAAAAGTCTGCTCCAACCAATGATTGTCACATGCATCATACTTATCAAGCATTTGGTCCCACTGTATTCGGAATTCTTCATCATCATCAATGTCATGCATAAATTTTGAAAACACAGCCTTGACCCCTACATCATCAAAAACAAAACTTACATGCTTGACAGCATTTTGCATCAAATGCCACGTACAAAGTCGATGGTTTGTATCGGGCATGACAATTAGAATGGCCTTAGACATTGCAGCATCTTGATCTGTGAAAATAGTTTTTGGAGCTTTGTTTAACATTGCCTCTAGAAAAATTTGAAACAACCATGTAAAAGATTCAGTAGTCTCATCATACATCAACGTTGCACCGAATAATTGTTTCTCGATGATGATTAAATCCAACAAATGATCCAAAAGGTCTATGCTCGTTATTTAATTTGTAAGTAGTGTCAAATGTCACTACATCACCAAACTGAGCATAGTCCATGATCATTTGAGCATCGGCCCAAAATATATTAGTTATCTGCTCTTCACAATCTAATTGGACTGCATAAAAAAAAAGATGGATTTTTCACAGTTTTTTTACGAAAGTAATGCAACACACTACCCGCTTCTCCATATTCCAAATCTTTTTGTCTCTTCGATCTTAAGTAATTTTTTTGGTCCAATTTCGTGAAATCAAGTGATGCTTTTCCACCAGATTCCCTACTAAATAGCTCATAAGCAGACCTAAGAGGAATTCCAGATTTTGAAGCCAATTCTACTGCAATTGCTTGGGTGGTAGATATTTTTCTTTGGGATGGCAACATATGAATACAATCTTGAGGCACAAGATCATGATTATGATGTTCAACAAAATCACAAGTAATATATTTTCCTGAAATTCTATCTAACTTGATACTAAATCAGGCACCACAACCACATCTTACCTCTTGTCTCGAATTTTTGACAAGTGGATCTTGTTTGTCAATACCCCGACTTCCCTCTTTGTAGCATACAAACGTCTGTGATGTTATCTCCTTCGTATGTTTGTTCTTATTTGCATAGGCCTTCCTAATACTAAAGCCCACATTTCCCCCATACGTATTGTAAAAGTCATATGCGGCTTGTTCAGAGTCAAATGGCATTCCCACTTTCGGCTTCTAACCACAATCATCAACAATATTATTTTCTTCCATTACCTACAATTCAGTATCATTAATAATCAATTTCTCTATTCTTGCTATTTTTTACACATCTCTCTCATATATATAAACCACATTTATACTTAATTGCAATATATATATATATATATAATGGAAGAAAATTATATGAATCCACAAATAAATGTATGAATCAAAAAATAATATTTACAAGTAAATGTGATTAACTATCTAACAACAAATATGAATCCACTAGAACAGATCAATGTGATTAACTATCAAACCCAAGAATCAAATATATCCAACCCAACAGTCAAATATAATTCATATATGAATCCCCAAAAAACTGAATATGTTATATATAGAACAACAGATTTATATAGAATCAAACATATCAAACCCAACAATCAAATATAATTTATATATGAATCCCCAAAAATCTAAATTATATATATATAGAACATAAAATTTACCTACTTCAGTGAGTGAACCCATTTCAATGAGTGAACCTATTTCATATGAAAAAAATCTGAATTAATTGATTTCAAAAAAATCTGAATCATGGGTTAAAATCTGAATCAAAAAAATCTGAATTATGATTTCAGTGAAATCAATTAATAAAACATATATGATTTTTTTCATATAGATTAAGTGAAATGGGTTAAATAAATCAACATATATAGGTTAAAAAATCATATATGGTTCCAATCTATTTATATGTTTTCAATAACAACCCATCTGTCACGCCCCACTTGATTAAGTGACTGAACCAAACCAAAATCAATAACAAATCTATACATGTATATATATATAACAACAAATCTACACATATATACATATATATATATATACCAGCAAGATGATGAAATAGACCTCGCCGTCGCCGCAATGTCACCTAAATAAATCAACATATATGGGTTAAAAAATCATATATGGTTCCAATCTATTTATATGTTTTCAATAACAACCCATCTATGAATCCCCAATAGATTAAGTGACTGAACCAAACCAAAATCAATAACAAATCTATACATGTATATATATATAACAACAAATCTACACATATATACATATATATATATATACCAGCAAGATGATGAAATAGACCTCGCCGTCGCCGCAATGTCACCTTTTCGCCATCGCATCACCAGTGGACTCACCGTCACCTGCAATCCTTTGCGTTGCTCCTCCGCTATCGCACTGCTCCTCCATCTCTGCCATCTCTTTCATCTCTCAGTTCCTCTCAGTTCGCATTCGTTCTCTTTCAGTTCCTCACTCCAACTTTCAGTCGCCTCTCGCGATGCCTCTCTCTCTCTGCTAGGGTTCACTAACTCAAATCGATGGTGCAAAGCAAAGAAGATGATACAGAGAAGAGAAAATGGGGGAAATGAGGGAAATGAAATTTTTGAATAAAAAAAAAACCACTAAATAAGACGGCGTTGTTTTCTCCAAAACGACGTCATTTTGGAGACCACTACAAGAACCACCGCAAGAAACCATGGCAGATGATCTGGACTCTTAGCTTTGCAGCTCAGTCCACAAAGAGGGTGACCTATATAGGCTAGATTGAGATAATGTTGTAGTGTCAAATATTGATTGGTGAGTGAAACCACTACGCCATAGGGATGGATTCTATTTGCACCCAAAAAATTATTAAATACGCCCAATTTCTTAATACATTATATTAAATTATTTAGGGTTATAATTTACTCTCGATACACCTTATATTTTTTTTTTCCCCCAAATTACCCTTAAGGTATACCCAAATAAGAAGACAAAAATCCTTAATTACACCACTTTGAAAAATCCTTTCAAAAAATATACAACAGTATTGAGGAACAAATTGCGATTTTCAAAAAACAAAACCAAATTTTTAATCATTTCTTTATAATTTTCATAATTTTGTTGTTCAATTGAAACTTGTTTTTGTTGTTCAATTGAAAATCTGTTTTTGGCCCTGGGGATCATTTGGTTCTTGATATGCTTGATTTCCTAGAGTGAAAACATTTCAAATCTTCTGATAGCTGTTTATTTGTAGGTTTGAAAGTTTAAGAAATTTCGTGCTATGTGTTATCCTTATAAAACTTGTTCTCGATCCACATAATTAAAAAAAAAATGTATTTATCTATTGGAAATGGCTTCCCTCCAATCCAATCACGGACTGGAGGATACTGTTGGACCCGTGGGCCCACCACGGGTCCCATTTCAATAATCTAAACCGTTCAATGTATAGAACTCGTCGAGTACTATATGCCTGTAGGTTTGAAAGTTTAAGAAATTCCGTGCTATGTGTTCTCCTTATAAAACTTGTTCTCGATCCACATAATTAAAAAAAAAAATGTATTTATCTATTGGAAATGGCTTCCCTCCAATCCAATCACGAACTGGAGGATACTATTGGACCCGTGGGCCCACCACGGGTCCCATTTCAATAATCTAAACCGTTCAATGTGTAGAACTCGTCGAGTACTATATGCCTGTAAATAATAACATTGATCGGATATCAATAACTATATGATCAAATCAGTTTTGTATGAAAAAAATGGACGGCGAAAAATAAACGGCTTACAAAAATATGATTTGATCACATAGCTATCAATATCCGATCAACGTGATGTTTTATAGATATATAGTACTCGACGAGTTCTACACATTGAACGGTTCGGATTATCGAAACGGGACCCGTGGTGGGCCTCCAAGGGCCCAATAGTACCCTCCAGTCCAATCACGGACTGGAGAGAAGCCATTTCCTTATCTATTATTAAAAAATATATATTTATCTGTAATCAAAATCATACAAGTGTAATCAAAATTATATATTTATCCATTATTAGTAAATGCAAGAAACTAGAGGGTTGTAAAAAAAAATAGTGATGAGCGACAGATCAAAGGGGATCTCGAAATCGCGGCAATGACTTGTTGGGTTAGAAATCATTCTAGAGGATCTCATAGAAGCATTCTAAATCATTGGTGGTGTAGATTGGAGTTTTAGGATAAGAAAAAAGATAAAGAGAAAATAATTGAAATTTAGAAAGAAAAAAAAAATGATGAAAGTTAAATATAAAAAATAGGTATAAGTAGTTTGAATGTAGGGTCGTGTTGTAGTGTGCAACCCTTTAAGTGTTGCACACCATATGCCCCTTCATTATTGGCCATTGGATTACCCAAGTTGATCCTAACCATTGAATTATTTAATTTTGAAAAATTGGACACCAGAGCAACCGGTTGACCGATCTATATTCTCTCTTCTTGCATAGTATTCTCTCTAGTTTTACTTTCGTCTCTGTGTCGCCCTCTCTCTCTCTCTCTCTCTCTCTCTCTCTCTGCTACCCCTTCCTTCCATCTCTTCTCCTGCTCCTCTCGCTCTCTTCTCTCTCTACTGCGCTCATTCCTCTCTCTTTCTCTGGCTCGATTGAATGCAAGTCGAAGTGGTTGTTCTATTTAAAACCCTAATCTAACCCAGTGAGCCTTTGTTTGGTTTCTAAGAAAATAAAGAATTTTTTTTGGAAGAGCACTCAACAAGGTATGCCTCCCCTCTGATTATTTCTGAAACCCTCCCTCTTCTAAAACTCTCTTCCTCCCCATTTTTTACTCTATTTTCTCTCTCTGAATTTGTATTCCAGTCTCTCCTGGCTCACACTGATTCGAAATTTGTACGAATGAAGCAAGGCTTTGTGAGGATTTTATTCTATTTGCTATTTATATATCTTGGTTGACGTTTGTAATGAAATAATCTTTTTTTACATTAATTGACGTAGTATTTTGTAACCATTTTGTTGCTTTTGCAATGTTTGATTGAGTGCGACATATTCTCAAGAAAATATAAGCAACAAAATAGTAAGTAGATTTTGATGATCAACATTATGAAAGAAACCTGCACTGCGTACTTAGATGGTTCTTAAAAAATAATAATTTAGATTCTAAGTAACATTCTTTAATTGTGACATGTACTATGAACATAACCTTAAATTAGCAGCCACTTGCCAGTTTTAAACCAAAATAAAACACCAATTATGTGACTTATGCAAAAACCAAATTTGAAGAATTCGCAGTTAGGCACATGTATGTGAACCTGTGTTTTTCATTTTGTTTTGTATAGTGGTCTTTTTTTTATTAAAGGTCCTAGCATGGCCTTTCTCCTGGAGCACTCTTCAAATAATAGGCATGATGACTCTTGTCAAATGGTTTTGATTTATGTGAAATGGTTTTGAAATGGATTTCTATGAAATGAAATGGGTCTCTTTCTATTAAATGATTCTATGAATTTTTTTGTCTAACTATATACATGGGTTTTTATGAAATGGGTTTGATGGGTTTCCAATAAAATGAAGAGGTATGAATGAGGGATGTCAATTACAAATAAATTTTCTAACGAAGTAGTGGTTCTTGAATGATAGGTCCATGTTTATTTCGGAGTCAAGGTTTTGGGAATTGATTCGTTAAGATCACAACTTTCAGTTAAGGTTGGGACTCACCTTTTGCATCAAAATTCAAACTTAGCAAAAGGTAGAACGTTGGAGGTTTTAGAGTACTTGATTATCTTACTAATTTTATCAAGCGTAATTAAGAGATGTATTTATGGGAATAGACTCATGCACTTGTGGTAAGTGTTTTAAAAATGGTAGACCTAGCAGGAAAACATGGCAATTTTTTTGGAGTTTTCCGTCCCTTTTAAGTCTTCTTATAGGTTTTGCTATTCCTTTATGAGGGTGCTTCATGGATTAAAGGGAAAACAATTAAATATTGTGCAATTGCACACTTACATGCCAAAAAAAAAGAAGAAGAAGAAGATGTTTTTGGTTAGGCACTCTAGTTCTCTGGATTATCTCTGAATTTTGAACAAGAGTTAGTCAAACTATGAATTAGTTTTTGGTCAAGCACTCTAGGGTTTTTGCCAAAATGGGTAAAAACTTTATACTATTTTTGTTGATGGGGTTAACATTAATTAATTAATGTAGTATCTAGGAACCATAATTTTACTTTAGGGTTTTTGCTAAACTGGTAACAATTTTATATGTAGTTTCATTCATATACAATTTGTAATGTCCTTAGTTGTTAGTTTCCATTTGTAGAAAGCTGCATTGGTTGAATTGTCATTGATTATTGTGATACAGGGAGGACATGATAATGTTCATATAGGTGTCAATCATAGTACAATTGAAAAATGCTACTCTCCAAGAAACTGTTTGGTCCTTGTGGTTTGCATTGTCATTGCTTCAATTAACACCAATGTGGTTTGAACTCCATATTTTGCAAGGCTACCATCCTCTTAGTTTGTTTTTGTTTGTATTTTTATTTTTTTTGTTTATATGTTTCAACTGAAACGTTTGGTCTTACTTCAGAAAATGTTGTAAAAGGGGTTCCATGTTCTAGAACATTGTGAGGCATCTTGCTTTATCATTTTTCGTTATCAAGAATATAGCATAGCATTATAGAAGATTTGATTAAGAACAATGGGTTGTTGGACTGACCCAAGTAACTTCTCAGTTAGCTTGTTCAGAAGGGCTTTAATGAAACGTAATAATTCTTTGGTTGAATTAATTGTTTAACTGTTGAAACTAGTCTGTGTTTTTTTTTCCTTTAATTGGATTGATCAATGGAAGGTTAAAATTGGTCTTTCACTACTAAAAAATAGACCTTTTGCGACGGTCTCAAACGTCACAAAAGGTCCACATATCGTCACAAAAGACTCTTTGCGACGGAGTAGCGACGGGAAATGGGGGGTGGCGGAAGGAGGCGTGACAAAAGATATTTGCGACGGTTACAAACCGTTGTTTCCTTGTAGCGACGGTTAATGAATGATTTTTGCGACGGTTTAACCGGACGCAAAAAAGAGAAAAAAATACCAGTTTTAGCGACTGTTTAGGATGTCGTCACCTAAAACTTTTTTAGAGACGGTAGTTGACGTCATGAAAAGTATTCTTAGCGACAGTCTTAAACGTCGCAAAAAAAGAGAGAGAGAGAATTAAATCAATAATGTATTCGCGACAGTTTAAACCATCGCTAAAGATGGCACTAATATGTATATGCGACAGGTTACCCATCGCTAATAAAATGCAAGAAAATGATGATAACATTAGCGACGGTTTATTACTATCGCAAAATAATTATTTGCATAAAATAAATGTATATTTTATTAATTCATTCCCTATGCAAATTATTAATATTTTGTAAAATAAAATACATCCACATCCACATTCACATTCACATTCACATTCACAAAATCATATATACAAATAATATATATATATATATATGTACCATGGAACAATACAGTGTGAACCAAACATTCCTTACAAAAATATATAAAACATCCTCCAACAATACTAAATTTGATAATTCAAGAACTCAAATTTGTATCTAAAACAAAACAAAAGTATCGACAATACAAATAAAAAAACATATATATATATATATATATTATATCTTGTTTTAGTATCAACAGTAAGCTCTAATATCGATATGCGAAGATATCATCACGTACTCAAAAGGATAGCATCTGCAAAAAGAAACAAAAAAAAATTATTTAAGAAGATCAGAAAATAAAAAAGCCAGTCCCATCAGTTTAAAGTTGCAGGCATGTTTATAGATTTTGGCATGTTTATAGATTTCATGAGTAACCTCACATTGGACTGAAGAGTAGGCACTATATTGAATGTGAGTTATGCATATAACACTTGTTTACTGATATAGACATCCATATCTATAATAATGTACACTACATTTTATTACAAAAAAAAAAGAGAGGTTAAAGCGAGCAGGGAAGGATCTAGCCAAAAGATGAAAGGCTACCTTTATCACAAGCCTCTCAAGCGTATTGTTTAAAGAAATTGGATCCATGTTGGGTAGAAATTGCTCTCCACTCAAGATGGAGAGCATCCTTAATGCAAGCTCAGATGTAATGAGCTCCCCTCTATGTTGCCCAAAACTCTGGAAGACAAGTAATTATCTGTCAAACACACCAGCAATCACCAATCTGAGACTATTGTATGCTGAACGATCTATTTTTACACTACTGTATGCTATAGTAGGCATTGTGCTCCATGTATTTTCTAATGCATGCCATGTGATGCTTTGGATATTTCATTGCCGCACATGTATAGGATCAATTCATGTTCTTATTACTTGAGACATTGCTTTGAACATTAATACATGTCATTATGATACATCTTTTTCCTGTTGCAGTAAATGCTCCTCTGCGTTCCGTTACGAGTAATATAATTTCTTTCTTGTGTCAACATTCTGTGTATGTGGAGTGAGTGAAAATGTACCAACAAGTTAAAACTGTTGATCTCATGAAACACCCCCTTGTAGGTGTTGTTATAGATAATTGTCCAGAATGACATGTATTATCTGTGTTTATTGCAAGTTTCTTTTTTCTAGTTACGTCTGTGTTTATTGCAAGTTCCTTTTTTCTAGTTACATCATTCACTGTTTCATATCCAGGTGAGGGATGTTCGTCTAATCATGGACCAGAATTGAAGACATTCGAAAGGAGTTGGGTAAGTTTGTTTCTACTAAAAAGTATCTCATTTATGTGCAGTGTTGTCGGAAAGTAACTGTTGATTCTTTTTAAAAATTAAACATAACTTTATTCTTAAATTCACTAGCATTGCGATAATGAATCCATGACGAAGGATGGTGGGATTACCTTGCACTCATGTTTAAACAATTCATGCTGCGTTCTCAAGGTTGATGAAATGAACCTAAGTTTCTCCTTTCTTTTCTGTTCTTTTCTTTTCTTTTCCCACTGTATACTATTATTGTTTTCATCCAATGACAAAACCAAACAATATTTGTGTTCTCCTGGTTCGATTCCTACAATTTATAGTTGTTCTAACTCTGCACTGGAATTTCACATTAGATCCAGTTGAGTTTATTTGGTGGCATGGCAGTTATTCTTTAAGAATAAATATGGCACAATTCTTGTGAATGTCTTGGTCATTGATCTGTCTTTGTTCTGGCATCAATATTGCTTGTGGGAGTTGGAAGATCTATAGAGCTGTCAATTGGTGGTTTGCCCTGAGATGGTTTCTCCACAATTCACTATTAAGTTTGCTGCTTCTTTATGTTACAAGCCCAGATCATGTTTACCTAGGCAGATTATGTTGATTGATATAATCCTTTCCTGGTTGGAGAAAAAACTCCCTCGGAATTTATCTAGTTTAGTTGATTTAAGGTGATTTTACCTTTTTGGTTGATTGATAAAGAAGTTGGTTGAACTCTTTAATTTGCCCATGTGGTTAGAAGGTAGTACTTGGTCTTTTGCATGCTTCTATATCCCAACTCTGGAGGTCATGTCGTTAAATTCTTCCAAACCATTATGAAGGAAATTTGTATGAAAATGTTTACTGCTATCATGCTTTGCGGACTTATTAATCTGGCCTGACAAAGTTACCTTATTTTATTGACCTAATGTGATTTTTTTGGGTAGCTGTAACCCTTTGTTTTTGTCCTTCTATTCTGTCCGAGTCTCTTAATTTTTAATTTTTTTTTTGTGAATCACTGACATGTTTGATTATCTCAATTTGTATTTTATCATGATTAGCTGACATGTTGTGTTTTGTGAGGTTTAGATACGAGAGAAGAAATTTAGCTTGGCATATATACACTTTAAAGAGTTTTTGATTTCCTTCCTTCTGTAGATACATGCTTTGTAAGTTATAACTGTTTTTTGTCTCATATGTTCTGGCAAACTTATTGTGAGTCCTTGGGTGATACTGCAGGTATATTGAATTTTGTGATGCAATGTCCATGCCAATGGCTATAGCTCTCTCTAGCCACCTACTTTTCGGACAACCTGTAATGGTTAAACCATCAGAAGCTAAAAAGAACCTTGTTCAAACTAATGCTTCTGGTGGTGGTTCAGTCGTGGGATCCTATGGTGCAGTTGATAGAAAACTGTATGTGGGAAATTTACACTTCAACATTACAGTATTTCAGCTTAAACAGGTAATATGACTTCCACTACTGAATGTTTTCCATTTTAGCTTGTTTAAATATTACCATTACTGCTAAAGGAGGAAGAAGGTGTAAGATTTGCTAGAAAATGCCATGTGTGGTGGATGGAAAATTAAATAAATAAACCTCAAAAATGAAAGAAAAAAATGAGCTCTTAAAAGCAGCACTGATGGTGAGCGCTTATTAACAGATGATGTAAAAATATAGTGATGTGTTGTATTTCCACGGTAAGACAGAGTATCTTCAAAGACCAGGGGAATACCATCTATGTTCTCGAAGACAACAATAGTCAAGCAAGCTGCTTTATAAAGATAACACAGGTTGAGTTGTGATGGTTGTACTAGATGATGTGTGATGTCTCACAGGGAGCTGTAGATGGGTCAGTGTTTCGGACATTCTGGTGGCCTGTAATGACGGCAGATGCATCATTTACTGAAGCCTTGTCGGTAATGTTAGGGAAATATTTGGAAGTGGCCATTTATTGAGAAAGGGAGGTAGAGTTTGCTTAAGAATCCAGAGATGTAGGTGGAGGTGGTCGGCTTGTGGTGGGGGAAATGCTCAAGGAGTTCAGTGGGGAGGTTAGAAGCTGAAGGATGGGCTGCCAAAAATCTTTTTGGGAGGGTGAAGAAAGGGCAACAGAGGACAGAATATGAGTGAAGGTGGATGAGGGATCTTGTAGGTGTACAATGTCTTTCATATGGAATGGTCAAGTGGGTAGGTTTGGCAGAATGGGTTTGTCGTTGCTGAAGAAGGTAGAGCTTTAAAATGGGTAAACAATGTATGGAGGGTACCATAAGGAGCTAGGGCAACGATGCTCAGTGTTGCATGCTTTTTTTGAGTTACCATCACTGTTAGCGAAGAAGCATGAGCATGAACATGGACATGGGCCATATTATAATATTTAATGAGTTTTTTGGTTTGGGTTGACACTGCCCCTACCAGCCCCTTTGTCGGTCCATCTCTGCCCACCACCAAGGTGAGGGGTCTTTTGTCCTCTATGATGCTTGCTTGGTACTATTTGGCCTCCAATTTCCCTAGCCATAGAAGGCAAGTTTCCATGCCTCATAGTTTCATGCAGACTTGACACATAGAACGATTGAACAAAACTATTCTCGAAGGTAAATTGAGCTTGTCATGCTGAGGGTGATAGGAGTACTTGCCAAGTGCTGGTAATAAATCAATGGCGTTGGTGGCTGGGGAGAGAAGTGCCATCTGTCTATGATGTGCATGAGATACTGCAGGATTGGTAGGAAGCCGTTGTCGGAGTTGTAGTATGCTTGTGGGGAGCTGTCTGGGTAGTATGATACCAGTATGGTACTGCCTGCGAGATGTGGTATAGGAGTTATGGCGTATATGTGATTAGTCAGCACTATGCGCCAGCGTGCTCCATCTTTTCCCAGTCGAGGTTTTCTAGCTTTGCCAAGCCTTGATAGACTACTACGTGAGGACCATGAAGGTCAAAGGGGATCCTGTTGCTGTGCCTTTGGTTTGAGGTTTGTTGGCAGGAAGCCATTGTTTGGGTGAGAGTTTGTCACCGTTGGAAGTGGGAAAAATGATATTATCGGAGTCAAGACTTTAACAGGTTTTGGTTATCCTTTTCATGCTGAGGGGCTTTTCTTTTAATAGAGATGAACTATGTTGGGAAGGAGTAAGTAATGGAGAGGACTACTCACTGGTTGTGGCAATGAGCAGTCATAATTGCTAATTTGGAGTTGCCAATCATAGTTGTTGATTTGGAGCTGTAATCATAGCTGCTAAGCTTGTAGTTGCTAATAGCTTTAGCCAAGGTGACTTTGGAGAGTTTAAGATTTAGTAGACACCTTTTTGTTGCTTTGAGGCCGTCATTTTTTTTTTTGTCACATCAACTCTCGGAAATGCTCAATCTTGCTTTTCTGTACATTTGTATTCTTCCCCGAGAACGTGTGTTCAGAAGTTGTACTTTCTAGTGCTTGAACTCATCGTTCTGCTTGATCATTCTGTAATATGTAAACCTCATTTTTGCAACCATGGGATAAGTATCTATTCTGTACTTTTCAGAACTCGGATTGGACTGGTTTTGAAGTAAACCAAGACCAAACCACAACTACCTACAATTCCATGAAATCTGGAACCAAACAAACCATGAAAATCTTGGAATCAAACTAAACTATAGTTTGGTTTCGTTTGGAACCACAATTTTTATAAACTTTGTCATCGTTCACAATATGATCACAACATGGTCAAACATTAAATAATATGCCATCATTTTACAAACAAATAATTGTTTACAACTAGTTGTACAATTATACAAGAGCATATTTGTAAGAGGAGGATTAATTTTGATTTATCCTCGACTCTCTTTTTGATTTATCGATTAATTTTCTTGTTGATCAAAAAAAAAAAAAAAGAGTAGGATTAACAACTTATGAACATATATGGGATACTAACATGGTGCTTGAGTGAAGCAAGAAGAGGCTGGCGATGTTCAGAGGTGAAGCAAAGTAGGTTCGGTCACGGGTGGTTCTCGATGGTGAGGCAAGAAGAGGCTGTTGTCAGGTGGTTCTCGACGGGTGGTTGAGTGTCCGGCAATGGAGGTTGAGTGGTGCAGAGTACTTCGGGTCAGGCGTGGGGCTCAAGAGTGTATCAGATTTGAGTCAGTCGTGGGGTGTGTAGCTGGGGTGTGTAGCTGTGATGTAGGTGGGGGCTCAAGAGTTTGGTTTTTTATTTTGTTTTTTTATTTATTTATTTATTTTTAGTTGTTTTTTAAAATATAAAATTGTGAGGCTAAGGGGTTGGTTGTAAGATTGCGAATAGCAGTAGTAGGAGAGTGAATTTTTACTCTTCGAATCTCTCTCAGTGCGTTTTATTTCCGTGTACCTGTAAATTTTATGTTTTTAATGAAATTTTTCTTTGCCGATCAAAAAAAAAAAACATGGTGCTTGAGTGTACTATAAATAACAAATTATATAATATTTATGTGTACATAGCTAAACGGTTCAGTTTGATTCCAAATTGGAACCATGACTATAAAATGATAGACTGAACCATAAAATACGGTTTGCCTATTTTAATAACTATGACCGAACCGTGCATTGAGAAAACCAAACCAAACTGTCCGGTTTGGTTTGGATCGGTCTCATTTGTGGTTTTTTTGCTCAGACCTACCTTGCACTTTTATTGCATGTAGATTCTACTAGTCAGGGAATTTCAATGGGTTTGTATCCTACTAGATTTTTTGTCCTTCACCGTAGTGAACTTTTGAATAGCAATCTATTAATTTAGTGTACAAGGCAACTTCTTTTATAACAAATTGGTGTCCTTCATGGGGACTTGTCAAATTTTTGAAGCTTTTGGGCCCGTGGAGCTTGTGCAACTACCTACTGACCCTGAGACAGGACACTACAAAGGTTTTGGGTTTATTCAGGTTAGTATAACTTCATATTGACTGCCCTTTGCTCGAGTAGTTTTTTCTTCGGTAAAAGACATGAAGTTTCTTGTCACGAATGTTACAAAATGCAACTTTGTTGATTCTCGTGGAACCTTGCATAATTTTTTTGCTAATAACTTCTATTTTCTTTCAACTGTCATTTGTAGTACTTTTTAATTATTCTTCATTTTGATTAGTTGATCCAATATTCTTTTTTAAGGCTAGAAATAGTTGGAATGGGTTATTGACCTCCTAGATGGAACCTTTTCTCTCTCACATATATGTTTTAAAATAATGGACGACAAATATAATTTCAATAATAATCATCCATTTTTTGTAATACAATTTCATATTATGTACTTCGTTAAGGTTGGCTTATACAATAAAATACGCCTATGGAGACAGACGGCATGTAATTAGGACATGTAGGTTGAAAGTTAGTAACATACTCCTTAAACTTTGTCAAAAAAGGGCGTTCAGGGGTGCAAATGTGAAACAGCCCCTAAACCACTCTGGGGATGTCACGAGAAGATTGATCGTGACAAATATGACCTGTGGGAACAAACGACATGTAATTAGGACACATAGGTTGGAAGTTAGAGTAAAAAATGCCTTAAACTTTGTCGAAAAAGGGCGTCTGATGGCCAAAAATGCGACACAGCGTGCGAACCACTCTGGGGATGTCACAGGAAGCTTGCTTGTGATAAATATGACCTGTGGGGATAGATAACATGTAATTAGGACACGTAAGTTCGGGGTTAGAGTTGAAAACGCTTTAAACTTAGTTGAAAAAAGGCGTTAGAGGGGGGCAAAAATACGAAACAATGCCTAAACCACTCTAGGGATGTCACCGGCAGCTTGCTCGTGACAAGTACAACCTGTTTGGACATATGGGATGTAATTAGGACACGTATGTTGAGAGTAGTAAAAACGCCTTAAACTTAGTCGAAAAAGTGCATTGGAGAGCCGAAAATGCAAAACAATCTTGAACCACTCTGGGGATTGCGCGGGCAGCTTCATCGTGCCTAATAGAACATATGGGGACATACGGCATGTGAGTAGGACACATAGGTTGGGAGTTAAGAGCTGAAAATGCCTTAAACTTAATTGAAAAATTGCATTTCGAGAGGGGAAAACTTTGGAAGGAACTTGTCCGGACATGCAACATATGATTACGACTATAATTATACAATTTTGAAAATATTATATACATTCGAGTTTTATATAATTTTTTTTTATTATTTGAAATGATGACGTTATTCAATCAATACTAATGGTTAATTTTATTTTTACAGATGGTTTTTGGCGTGGAAAAGTGGATATTCCTTATTTACGTGCAGAGGACATTGTTTTTTTTATAATCCGTTATTATGTTGTCCTCTGTTTTTTTTTTTTTTGTTTACTATTATTCGTACAGATAACTATTGGCGTGATACAAATTGCTTTTGGCTTATAACATATTACTTTTGGCAATGTATAGATTACCATTTGACATGGTATTATGGATATTTCTTTTTTTGTGTATGAAAGACATGATTTTTGTATAATCCTCTGTTTTGTATAGAATTATTATTTAAAGTTGGATTATGCTTGATGCGTTTAGAATTTCTATTATATTTCGAATTTGTTTAAAGTTTAATTTTCTTGAATTGTTATTATTTTCCTTATATACAAGGTACAGGTTGCACAGAATAAATACAAGTTGTGGCGAAATTAATATATATATATATATATATAAACACTAAAGAAAGTTTTTGACGATTAAACATTTCGTAGCCAAAAGGAAATCAAGGCTTTTTCACGATTAAATATTTGGTAGCCGAAAGGAAGAAAATATTTTTGGTGACTAAATAGTTTGTAGTAAAAAAATAATAATAATAAGATGAAAAATATATTTTATTTGGTGAATAAATGTTTAGTAGCCCAAAAAATTAGAAATTCTTGCATACAAAAAATTTGGTCGTCAAAAAAGCCGTCAATATTTTTTACGACTAAACATTTAGTCACCAAAAAAGCTACAATCTTTTGCCTACAAGAAAGTTTCGTTGCTAGCTAAAGGAGTCAATTAGATGTTTGGCTACAAAATTAATTTGTCGCTGATAATGGAAAAAAGAATTGGTGACTATATATTTTAATCAGTAAATAAAACACAGTAGTGATATAATTTATCTATGACTAAAAATTTAATCGATAAAAGTTCAAATTAAATTTATAGAAAAATTTATGGCGACTAAATTATTATTCGTCGAATGGTATTCATTGGCTACTAAAATAATTTTAGTCGCTAATAATTTTCCCGACAATTAGTCAATGAGCAACTGGGTGACTAAATAATTTAATTGAGAATTACATTCGTCGACTAAAAATAATTTTTAGCGACTAAATCTTGTAGTAACTAGTTTATTACCCTAATTAATTTCAATAGACTTGATTAAGTAATAGTAATTTTAAAATTGAGTGAAATTTTTTTTATAATTCGATAACAACCCGGTACAGGTATGACATGTTTGTCGACATACCCATTCTTCATATTTTCAAGATACTTCTAAATGAGAATTTTTATATTTTTTGGCAAAGTACATATTATTTACAAGCCATTTTCATAATTTGGCGGTGTTGGTGTAAGAGGCGGTATCGTTTCTCCAATCCATTTGAATCCAATTATAATTGAGTTTGTAGAATAAAAGTCATTTAAATTATACTTTAAAGTCATTTAAGAATGAGTGAAGGCAAAGTTCTTCCTTAATCTATTAGGCTTGTGCAAATCAAGTGGTGAGAAGCTATTGGTTTTCAGCCATTATCTCCAACCACTTAAGTTCTTGAAAAGGCTACCCATGAAAGTGAAGGGTTGGACTCTGGGAAAAGAAATGTTTGTAAGCATCGGTGAATCCAGCTCTAAGTTTAAAGAGTGGTCCATGAATTGTTTTAACACTTTCCCAAATGCTCGAGTCTTCTTTGAATCAATAAAAGCATGTGGGGAAGGAATATCTCTTTACACAATTGAAAATAATCATCATCATTTCAACTATTTGAATTAGGTTTCCTATGTTTTAAGTTCAATTCCATCAACTATGCATGAAGTTAGCAATCAAAGAAACATTTGTTTGTAAACATAAGTTCCGGCAATATAAAGACAGTGATTACTACAAAATTTAAAACAAAATTTAAGCTTTGGTAGTTGAGAGACATTGAATGACTCGGTGTGTTTTGTGATTCCTTGAGAGCAAATAACCCAAGTTACTATTGCGAGTCAGAAGCATTAATGAAAAAAAAATAAAAAATAAAAAAAATAGAGAATAATTTCCGAAAACTAAAGCCAAATAAAAGGATAGTATATACCTAACAAACATAAGACATGAAAAAGGAACCATGTACATAATAATGACCACCTACTAAGAATACAAGTTTTGAGCTTAACATTTGTGGACAATCTACAAACTAATGTTTGTTGTCCACGTGATGCAGTTCATATCAAGACACTACTTGCCATCCAGTCATACCAACACACCACTTGCCATCCAGTCATATCAAGACACCACTTGCAGCCAAAATTGATGAACTGCAGCAAGAGGAAATGAAATATTATAAACTGATTTATAAAAATCTAGCAATCAAAACAAAGGAAAGAAAATAATCAAAGTGGTTCATTCATATTAGTAGAGATCAGACAAACAGGGAAGGAACAAAGAAGATACACAATTTAAAATAGACTACTAGGGATACATAGGCTTTCCTCTTTTCTCATGTATAAGTTTTCCACATCAAAGTTGATAAAACAAAAATAAATAAATAACTAGCAAGTGCACCAACACCATGAAGTAATCTGTTGTAACTAGTAGAAAAAAGAAATCAATAATGTATACCTTTTGTACCCGTGCAAGTAAACTGGTCAGATTGCTTTTCAAACTCCTCACGTGCTAAAGATTCTTGGTGCTAACATTCCTCACCAGTTCATCCAACACAGGGTAAGCATTTCTCTCAAGGTCAGCTACACTAGAGTCCAAATATGTACAGACAACCTTCAATGCGATCTCAAGAACTTGAAACTCAAATGGGAGGTCACGCTCCAAACCTTGAAACTTAGATGATAATTGCATTTCATTATCTTGTACATCCATTTGACCCCCTCCTTGACTTTTGGACATGCTTTTATGAGGAAGTTGTTGCCGCAACTGATCCACAAACAGAAGAACCTCCTGGCAGAGAGGATTAAGCAACAGCACTCCTTCAGCTGTAACTATAGCCTTTATAAACTCTAAGTTGACAAACATAGCTTTCTCCCTAGCTGCAGAAGGGAACAATACAAATTCACTCTCATCACAACCAATCATTATATACAAACGTATGAATCTATGCAAGTATCATAGGCAGCAAATTAAAATTAAATAAATAAATTCCACCCAGATCATTATAACAAAAAAGAGATTAAGGGTTTTCTTGATGAGTTGATGCTGGACTACATGAACAGGAAAAAAGAATCTACTAGGGGATAAAGAAACAAAAAGAGATGGGACTACAGGATTGTTTGGCAACCCCATTAAATGCTTAAATCTAAAAACTTTTAGTGACCTATTAATTTTGTTAGTTAACACGTTCAAACTCAAAATTTTACATCATAGAGATTCGACTCATCACTAAAGGATATATGTGATTTTGACTTGCATTTATAACGGATAAACTTAACCTTTCAAAACTTTAGTACTTGCGAATATTCAGTACTATTAATGAGGTTTCAAAAGACCCGGACGTGTGAGCCTTCCTGTTCTATTGGGTTAACACCCTTCCATCTTTGCCTTATTTTCATTTTTAATTTTAGAAAAATCCATATTCCTACTCATTCTCCCCAGAACTCCAACTGTAATAAGTAATCTAAACTCAAACTCATGTATTATGGCACTCATACTCAGTAAAAGCATCCATATACCCTGATTTTAATGGCTGGCTGTGCTTTATCAATTTTCGCATCAAAGCTCCGCCACAATGCTTCCATGTGTGAAAGATGCTACACAAGTAGATTGACAGAGTGATTGTGAGATGAATCACTCATCCAATTTCCACAACAAGAGGACAGGCAAAACTCAAGAGGTATGAACTATAAAATAATCAAATAAAAATACCTCAATGCCCTTGCAACAGTAACCCAACTACCCTCACTAGTAAGCAAGAGACTAAGACAGACTCGATCAGCCACTCCCTGCAATTCCACAAACATATGAATCTCAAAGAAAAGAAAAAAAAATACCAAGTAGCTATAACTTCAATAATTACAACATTATGTATGCCTTCAAAAAGTTTAACAATGGATACATAGAACCAAGCCTAGAAACCACCATTACAAACTGCCTTATCCAACATAACAAATAATTGTCCAATCCATACCAAATAAAGCTCTAAAAAAAAGTTTATAAGATAACATTAAAAGGAGTAATTTTCTTAAACGAAGCATTTTGGTCTTTTCAGTTTGTTCTGTTTTGTGAAAAGACATTATACAAATCCACAAGCATAGTGATTAGGGAGTACACATATAAGTTTGAAGCCCTTACTCATCTGTTCAAAGTGTCAATTTTAGATTAAACCAAAAGCAAAAATCATAATTTCCCTATAAATTACTGAAAATCGACAGAGGGAGAAAGACCTAGAGAGAAAGAGAGAAAAGCCTGTGATTTGTGGCCGAGATCGACAGAGAGGGAGAAAGACCAAGAGAGAGAGAAACCTGTGATTTGCGGTCGAGATCGATAGAGAGAGACTGAGATCGACAGAGAGGGAGAAAGATCGATAGAGAGGGACCTGTGAAATTGAAAACCCCTAAACCCTAATTTTGAAATTGAAAAGCCTCAAATCATAACTCGAAACCGTAATATCTGAACATGTACCTGAAATTGGGCGATGCAAGGAAGAGGTACGAGAGCTCCGGCCGGAGGGAGAGGTGAGATGGCTTCGTCTGCTTTGTTTGTGGGTCTTCATCGACCGGACGGAGCAATGGCCATCGAAAGCAAAGCTGTCACTCCGAATGACTACTCTTCCCTCCATCTTCTCTTCATGTTCTCTTCTTCGTCTTTACTCTTTCTCTCTCAAACGCATCTCTCTGTCTCTCTCTCCAGCTTGTTTTTGCTCTTGTTTTTTTTTTTTGTTTGGGGGGGAGTACAAATTTAGGCCAAATTTTAGGAGGGAATTTGAATGTAGGTAAAATTTTGGAGGGGGGTCTTCATCGACCGGACGGAGCAATGGCCATCGCAAGCAAAGCTGTCGCTCCGAATGACTACTCTTCCCTCCATCTTCTCTTCATGTTCTCTTCTTCGTCTTCGCTCTTTCTCTCTCAAACGCATCTCTCTGTCTCTCTCTCCAGCTTGTTTTTGCTCTTGTTTTTTTTTTTGTTTGGGAAGGAGTACAAATTTAGCCAAATTTTAGGAGGGAATTTGAATGTAGGTAAAATTTTGGAGGGAATTTGAATGTAGGTAAAATTTTGGAGGGTTTGTTTCAAATATTGAGAAGAAATTTACATTTGGAACAAAATTGGTCTTAATTTATATTTTTTTTTAAGTTGTATTATTTATGTTTGTAATTTTACCTTTATTAAAGTTTAATTAATATTTTAAATGCAAAAATAAATTTAGAGAATTTTATGATTTTAATCCATAAATAATAATTATATTTAAAAATAATTAGTATTATGTTCTTAATGATTTATTATTTAATTATTAATAGTTATTACAAATAGTAACAAATTTAATTAATATTAACATTAAAGTAATTTAACATTTTAAATTAATAATTTAATAAAATAATTATTTGAACTGTTATAGTTAGTTTATAATTTTTTTAGTCACTTACCAATAGTCATGTTAAGTAGATTTATTCATCTACAAGACTGATAAATTTATCAATAAGACTTATGGGTAATAAGTCCCAAAAGTAAGACCTATTAGTAATTTATCTTAATTTTTTTTGTTTGTTTAATAATTATAAAATAAAATTAAAACTTGGTAATATTAACATTAAAGAAATTTCATGTTAGTTACGTGCCTAACCAATTGCAAGAGCTACAGCTGTGATTTATGGTTGCGCCAGTAGCAGTGACCATGGCCGTCGCAAGTAGTTGTGTGAGAGAGAGGGAGAGAAAGAGGCATGAGAAATCGTCGAGTATTATATGCTTGTAAAACATCACGTTAATTAGATATCGATAGCTATGTGATCAAATCAGTTTTGTATATAAAAAAATGAACGGTGAAAAAATAAACAATTGACATAAATTTGATCCGATGAGATGGTTATCGATATCCGATCAATGTAATTTTTTACAAACATATAGTACTCGGTGACTTCTACACATTGAATGGCTCAAATTATCAAAACGGGACCTGTGATAGGCCCTCGCGAGCCCAACGCTACCTCCAATCTGATTACGGACTAGAGAGAAACCAAGCCCAAAAAAGATATATTATTTTTTATTGTCAAAAATAAATAATTGAATATCCATAACGATTGTCCGTCACCATACAAACTCTGTCTCATAACAATCCAGCACCATGCAAACTCTGTCTTATGATTGTCATAAATAAATAATTGAACATCCTTTTTTTTTCTACCTTTCTCTTTATATCTCTCTGTCTCTATTTTGTCGATAAAAAAATTAAAATTTGTAGAGGCAATTGTCAAAGGGTTGAAATCATACTTTTCTCTCATTGAACTCGTGATTTTTGCAATTCTACATCTTTGTAGGTCTCTCTTCCGCCATACGAAAATGTCCCATACCCCCTTTAGTATTTGACCTTTCTAAAGTTATCATGAGGTATAAATTTACTCATCTCCACTGAAACTAGCATATAGTCTCACTTTACATCCCCCTCTCTGAAACTGTCACGAACTATTACTTTAATACCTAAATTATAAAATGATACAATTAAACCCTTCAATAAATATACTAATTTACTCATTATTCCATCTTTGGCATTTAATTTTATAAGTTCTACTCATTTACTAGAAATTTCACTTTGCTAATAGTTAAATTACACCTAAACATTAAGGCTAAATTTAACTATTTGAAGAGAATGAAATTTCACTAGTTGAAGATAATGAAATAGACTTAAAAATATAGTGACAATCACTTGTTGCTCCAACGAAACCACTGGTAACATCTCTCTCTAACTCATAAGTTTTCTATTTACTCGCTAGATCGTCTTTGCCTTTAATTTTATAATTTTTACTTTTTTACTAGAAATTTCATTTTTGTAATAATTTCACCTACATATTAAGGTTAAATTACAGTATTTAAAAATAATGAAATTTCACTAGTTGAAATAATGGTATGTTTTATGATAACAATGAAAATGATGAAGGTGGTGGTAATAGCAATGGTGGTTTCATAATGGTGGTGGTGGTGGGGTAGTCTTTTGTGCCATCTTCTTTACTACTAAGTATTTAGTCACGAAAAACCTTTGTTTGCATTTTTTGCTATCAAAGTATTTAGTTGCCAAAAATTTTATAATTTTTTTAATTTAATTTATCGACCACCTGTATTTATTCCATTATTAGTGCATCCTGTACTCTGTATATAAATAAAATAATCCATATACTGATCAAATTAGCAACCATTCCACAATATGCACACATTTAACTTTCAACTATCAAAAAAAATAATATTTAACGTCAAATTATAAATGAAATACAAATTCCATACAAACCAAAGTATAATCCAACATGAAAAATATAATTCCATACATAACAGAGGATTAAACAAAATTAATATCCAAAAGTTAATCTGTACCACCAAAAACTATGCCAAAAGGTAATATGTACCATGCCAAAGAAGTAATCAGTACCACATCAAAAGGTAATATGTACCGCATCAAAATTAATCTGTACCACGTCAAAAGCTAAGCTGTAACATGTTATAACACTACTAAAAAAAGTACTTTTTTACGACCGCTACAAGCCATCGCAAATAATAAGAAGACAGCCGCAAAAGACCTTTTGCGACGGCAAATGGGGGTAGCGAATGTGGGGGTGGCAAATACTTTTTGCAACCGCAAAACAATCGCAATCTATTTGCAACCGCCTAATCTACTTATGGTGTGTCACGTCCTCAAAATAAGCCCATTATATATTTATCATTTACATGCAATATTTAAAGAAAACAATTCATTATCTCATTCATCAGAGTATTACTAAATAAAAGCATTACATGTAACATCAAATTAAAATGCCCTACGGGCTTACATCTTTCCAAGCCAACACTTGGACACAAAAATATGAGTTCTAACTCAAATACAAGTAAAGCCCTAGGCTTGAATGTTTACATGTACTATCAAATCAAAACAACTAACTCAACCAATATAATGACAGGATCCACGGAACCTAAGTCCAGATACAATAATCTAAAGGGAAAAGACCGGGGTCGCTATATGGTGACTAATGTGAAGCCGTCAAAAAAAAAAAAAAAATTAAGAAAATGCTTATAATACATTAGCGACCATCTTCTTTCCGTCGCAAAAAAATTAATTCAAAAAAAAACTACAATGTTTTAGCAACCTATATTCTCATATATATATATATATATATATTCAAATATTATATACAATAAATGTAAAGTGATATACGCAATACTCATGTATTATTTTCCATCACTTCCCTCAACAAAATTAACTTTCTTCACAAAAAAAAAAAGTGTGCATACAAATTTTAGCTTCTATACATGCAAAACAAATATACATAAACCATCCTTAAAAGTATTTATACAAAATACTAATATATTCGAGTACTCAAAAAAAACAATTTAGCTCTCAATATCACCCGCTCAATCATATCAACTACTCCCTCAACATTACCTGCAAAAATATACATCAATATATTAGTTGACTACCTTGGATGCCAAAACAAAAATGGATACAAAGAGCACATTAATTGACAAAATAATCAGCTCCAAGAATATTGAAAAATTACTTGAACTCGATTATCTTCTAATTGAAAAATAACACCCTGCAACAGTTGGACAAATTAGTGATGCTAATTGCATAAAGAACACCGTGCAACAGAAATTTTAAGAATTTAAGTCAGGAATTTTTCTAAAAGTAAGCAACTGTGCTATAGCACCAGTTTAACTACAGCTGAATTCATAACATAGAACTCATAAATTAAATGCATAACAATTAAATGATCATATAGACACAAAAATATTGTTAATTTATATTCCATCCCACCAGCACTACTAAAAACCAGAGCTTTTGCAACGGTCTTAAACGTCGCAAAAGGTTCATATATCGTCGCAAAAGACTTTTTGCGACGGGAAATGGGGGGTGGCCGAAGGGGGCGTGACAAAAAGTATTTGCGACGGTTACAAACCGTCGCAATCTTGTAGCAACGGCCAATCAATAGTTTTTGCAATGGTTTAACCTGACACAAAAAAGGGGGAAAAACTTCACTTTTAGTGACGATATTGATTGTCGTCGCCAAAACTTTTTTAGTGACGATATTTGACGTCGCGAAAAGTATTGTTAGCGACGGTCTAAAACGTCGCAAAAAAATATAATTAAATTAATATCGTATTTGCGACAGTTTAAACCTTCATAAAAAGTGTTATTAGCAACAGTCTAAAGCGTCACAAAAAAATATAATTAAATTAATTTCATATTTGCGACAGTTTAAACCGTCGCTAATAAAATGGACAGAAATTATGATTACATTTGCGACGGTTTATTATTGTCGCAATAAAATTATTTTCATAAAATCAATATGTATTTTATTAATTCATTCCCTGTATAAATTATTTATATTTTATAAAATAAAATACATCGATATCCACATCCACATCCACATTCACATTCATATTCACATTCACATTCACATACACATATACATACACAAAATCGTAAGTATATATGTACCCTGTAACAATTATCAACCAAATATTCTTTACAAAGGATACGTGAAAGTCAATACAAAGGACACGTGAAAGTCAATGGGCTGGAAATCTACCCGAGGAGAATTGTCAATTATAGCAATTTTTGCAAGATCAACACCTAAAACTGTTAAGTCCTTGGCGTAACTTCCATCTAAAAAAAATGCATGATTCACGATAAGCTCAATGAGAGATAAGTTTTCTCTCTGGATCCAGTATATCCAGAAGCTGTTCTGCATAGATGCTTTGACTAGTTGTGAACACCACAATTTCAAACATCTCAGCAACCCTCTCTAGGAACATCTGAAGGTAAGGCCTCTGTTTTACATAGATTGTGCTCTTTCATGTTGAAAAAGACTGGAAACCTAAAATCCGCATCTTCACAATGTTCCAACGTAGAGTGGACTAGTGTTTCTGCACAAATGAAAGCTAGTGTGACCAACCTTTGGAAGCATCAACTTATGTAAAAATTCTTTAAAATGATTTGTAGAAATACAAGTACACCCGAAGTTGAAAGTTCACTATAGGTATGGATCATAAATATTATATTGACATAACCGAGAAATAAACTAGATAAGATGAAATGAAATAATATCAAGATTAATAGTAAACAGTTCAAAGGAGTTCAATTTTCTTACCATCCAAATCCAGTACTAGGGTAGTGGACTTCATTTTCTGTGTTTCATTTAGCAATGTACTGGGGCAAAAATTTGGCGCCACATCTGGTAGGTCAGGTAGATTTCTGATAAACATGTGTGGATCAAAGCACTCTAATTGATCTGAATCTGAGTAGGGATTCACATCAGGTTCCTCATTGCAGGATCTCAACTGATGGATTGCAAGATACAAGCTTAAATCATCTGAATCTATAATGGTGTCCTCACATGTTCTGCCATCATGATCGCCACCTGCCTCCATGGTATCCTCAAGGAAAGGCAGTATCATGTATTCCTCAGCCACATCAAAAAACGTACGTGAGTCTTGGAAGTGGCCTACGCCTAATTCTCGGCTCTAACTCCAAGCCTACGCATCCTAATTACATTCCATCAATTGTCACAAGTCCTATTTGTCAAGGGGAAGCTGTCTGTGACAGCCACATAGTGGTTCGGGGGCTGTTTTGAATTTTCGACCCTAAAACGCCCTTTTTCGACTAAGTTTAAGGCGTTTTCGGGTCTAACTCCAAGCCTACGCGTCCTAATTAAATTCTGTCAATTGTCACAAGTCCCATTTGTCAAGGGGAAGCTGTCCGTGACAGCCACATGGTGGTTTTGGGGCTGTTTTGAATTTTTGACCCCGAAACGTCCTTTTTTGACTAAGTGTAAGGCAGTTTCGAGTCTAACTCCAAGCCTACGCGTCCTAATTATATTCTGACAGTTGTCACAAATCCTATTTGTGAAGGGGAAGCTGTCCGTGAGATCCACACGGTGGTTCGGGGGCTGTTTTGAATTTTCGTCCCCGGAACGCCCTCTTACGACTAAGTTTAAGGCGTATTCGGCTCTAACTCCGAACCTATGGGTCCGAATTACATGCCGTCAGTTGTCACAAGTCCTATTTGTCAAGGGGAAGCTATCCGTGAGAACCACAAGATGGTTCGGGGGCTGTTTTGAATTTTTGAACTTGAAACGCCCTTTTTTGATTAAGTTTAAGGCGTTTTTGGGTCTAACTCCAAGCCTACGCGTTCTAATTACATTCTGCCAATTGTCACAAGTCGTATTTGCCAAAGGGAAGCTAGTTTATGGGTCCGTATCAGATTTGATAGCACAAAAGCAACAACACTAACCTTGAAGTTTATTAAGTCACCAATTTGAGGATCAAATGAAAGAGCATTGAAGTATCTGAAACTGCATCATGTCTTGAGGTACTGGGTAGAGGATCAGATTTCAGGTTTTTATATGTAATACAACAGGAAACCATTGTATTCACTAACTGAGCCATATCATTCCTCTCTTTCTCTGATAGTAAGTGCACAGACACCTAAAGAAAAAGACAGCAGACTGTTTCAGACCATACCATTAAGAAAATCCAAAGTTTTTCATCATTCTAAAAAGAAAGAAAGAAAACAAGAGAAAACCAGTAAGTAAAGAATGTGTATATAGACTGATTTGAGTGATGGAATGTGTATAGATTGATTTCCTTCTAGTATCTCTGCTTTCACGTAGGCCTTCTCTTGGGGTGCTTAGTTGAGGCAAAATGCTTGTTTTCTACTTTGTGTATGGGTTGCATCCCTTTTTCTGGTGTTCTTCTTAATAAATTTCACTTATCAAAAAAATAAATCTTTTGAATTTACAGGTTTCCCAACCCAATTGTTGGATCAACCCCTTACCTAATTGCAACAATGGGGCTAGACAAGGTCATAGAGTGCCTGGTTTGGATGGGGGTATGGATGGGCACAAAAGAAATGAGCCTCTCATGGGCAAGGGACAAAGGCGATATGGAATTCATTATAATTAGTGTTATACATCATATGAAAATAAAAGGAACGCAACAAGGCAGGCACAACTAAACACAAAAACAAGACAAAGGAATAATATAGGTGAATTACCGGCCTTAGAGTTGGGGGTGATAGAATATGTAGTAATGAAGATATTGTATCTTTTACAAAAGATTTTGTCGACATATGCCTTGAGATATGTGGTAATATTTTATTGTGCCAAGACCGTAGAATATCCATCTTTTCCATCAACATCGTTCGGCATCTTTTGGTTCACAGCAACATGCAATTGTGAGAATGCTGTGATATATCCATGATACATTGGTTAGTTGTGCTCAACTGTGACATATGCTTGAAAAACCTTAACACAACACAACTAGCCTTACATCTGAATCTGATAAACTTGTGCTTTGAATTGCCAAAAGGCTTTCATAGCTTCCAATAATTAATACGGATTACCTTAATTGAAATTATGGCATGATCAAGAAGTGGAAGCAGATTGGGATGGGTAAACAAGGACGAAACACAGATCTCCTCCCTCACCAAGTCTAACTGCTCACTATTCTGAATGAGAACTTTCTTCATTGCATAAGTTCCATCATTTGCATCAATCCAAATAAAAAACAAGATCGGATTATATTTTTCCTTCTTCATCAAGCCATCAGCCAAATGTTGAAACCATTATGGAACTCCATATGACAAGACAATCACATCATCAAAACTAAGGATGGACCAAGAGGGGGGCAATCCCTATGATTTAAAAAATAAAAATAAATAAAAAACTTTAATACAATAGTATTAGCTATTACTTATCTCCAAATTATAAAAGCTCATCCCCACCAGTTTTTTTTTTTTTTTTAATTTTAAATGATTGTCCCCTCTGATTTTTTTTTAAAAAAATTAAGTGACTGCCCTCCATATCTATTAAACATAGGGGTCAAATTTGAAAAATTTTAAAACAAAATTGGCTAAAATATATCCCAAGAAAATAGTTTATCAAAACCATTAGTGTTAATTACAAGCATTATTTTGTACGCTGCAAAGAAGAAAAGAAGGTGAATGAGAAGTTAGCAAGTTACTTGATCATATTCATTCAAAAAGACATTGTTTGGGATCTTAATGTCTATTCTACCATAGATTCATTTAATGACATGAAAGAATGTGGAATACAACTCAAGATGCCTCATTTCAATAGAAATATTGTCTTACAATTGCAATTTTTTCTAACTCACCGTAGCTAGAAGCAAACCTGCTTATTATACATGTTGTAATGCTTACATTTTAAAAGTTTTGTTAGTATATATTTCCCTTAATATCCTAGGTCCTTCCCTGGTCAAAACTATACATCAGATCAATGCAATTATGGCATGATCAAGAAGTGGAAGCAGATTGGGATGGGTAAACAAGGATGAAACACAGATCTCCTCCCTCACCAAGTCTAACTGCTCACTATTCTGAATGAGAACTTTCTTCATTGCATAAGTTCCATCATCTGCATCAATCCAAATAAAAAGCAAGATCGGATTATATTTTTCCTTCTTCATCAAGCCATCAGCCAAATGTTGAAACCATTATGGAACTCCATATGACAAGACAATCACATCATCAAAACTAAGGATGGACCAAGAGGGGGGCAATCCCTACGATTTAAAAAATAAAAATAATTAAAAAACTTTAACACAATAGTATTAGCTATTACTTATCTCCAAATTATAAAAGCTCATCCCCACTAGTTTTTTTTTTTTTTTTAATTTTAAATGATTGTCCCCTCTGATTTTTTTTAAAAAAAATTAAGTGACTGCCCTCCATATCTATTAAACATAGGGGTCAAATTTGAAAAATTTTAATACAAAATTGGCTAAAATATATCCCAAGAAAATAGTTTATCAAAACCATTAGTGTTAATTACAAGCATTATTCTGTAGGCTGCAAAGAAGAAAAGAAGGTGAATGAGAAGTTAGCAAGTTACTTGATCATATTCATTCAAAAAGACATTGTTTGGGATCTTAATGTCTATTCTACCATAGATTCATTTAATGACATGAAAGAATGTGGAATACAACTCAAGATGCCTCATTTCAATAGAAATATTGTCTTACAATTGCAATTTTTTCTAACTCACAGTAGATAGAAGCAAACATGTTTATTATATATGTTGTAATCCATACATTTTAAAAGTTCTGTTAGTATATATTTCCCTTAAAATCCTAGGTCCCTCCCTGGTCAAATCTATACATCAGATCAATCAACATGCACCAAGCAATAAACACATCACCCACATATCCGTACCTTGGAAGCACTTCTCTTAGACCACCCAATACTTAGCCCTCCACCAAAATATCGAAGTTGTCCATATGTCTTTCTTGTCATGACATCATCTTTCGAAGTTGTCCATATGTCTTTCTTGTCATTCCATACAAACCAAGCATAATCTAACTTAAAATAATAATTCCACACAAAATAGAGGATTATACAAAAATTATGTCTTTCGTACACAAAAAAAGAAATATCCACAATACCATGTCAAATGGTAATGTATACCACGCCAAATGTAATATGTTCTATGCCAAAACTAATTTGTATGACACCAATAGTTATCTGTACAAACAATAGTAATCCACAAAAAAACAAAGGACAACATAATAACAGATTATAAAAAAAAGCAATGTCTTCCGCACACAAATAAAGAATATTTACATTTCCATGCCAAAAACCATCTGTAAAAATAAAATTAACCATTAGTATTGATTGAATAACATTATCATTTCAAATTATAAAAGAAAATTATATAAAACACGAATGTATATAATGTTTTCAAAATTGTATAATTATAGTCGTAATCGTATGTTGCATGTCCAGACAAGTTTCTTCTAAGTTTTCCCCTCCCGAAATGTAATTTTTCAGTTTAGTTTAAGGCATTTTCAACTTTAACTCCCAACCTATGTCTCCAACTTTAACTACCAACCTATGTCCCCAACTTTAACTACCAACCTATGTCTCCTACTCCCAAGTTTTCCCCTCCCGGGGGCTGTTTTGAATTTTCGCCCTCAGAACGTCCCTTTTCAACTAAGTTTAAGGCGTTTTCGCCTCTAACTCCCAACCTATGGGTTCGAATTACATTCGCAGGTCTTATTTTTCATGGGGAAGCTGTCCATGAGAGCGACACGGTGGTTCGGGGGCTGTTTTGAATTTTCGCCCCTGGAATGCCCTCTCTCGACTAAGCTTAAGACGTATTCGGCTCTAACTCCTAACTTATAAGCCCGAATTACATGCCGTCAGTTGTCACAAGTCCTATTTGTCAAGGGGAAGCTGTCCGTGAGAACCACGCGGTGGTTCGGGGGCTGTTTTGAATTTTCGATCCTAAAACGCCCTTTTTCGACTAAGTTTAAGGCGTTTTTGGGTCTAACTCCAACCCTACGTGTCCTAATTACATTCAGTCAATTGTCACAAGTCCTATTTGTCAAGAGGAAGCTGTCTGTGACAGCCACATGGTGGTTTTGGGGTTGTTTTGAATTTTCGACCTTGAAACGCCCTTTTTCGACTAAGTTTAAGGCATTTTCGAGTCTAACTCCAAGCCTATGTATCCTAATTACATTCCGACAATTGTCACAAGTCTTATTTGTGAAGGGGAAGCTGTCCATGCGATCCACACGATGGTTCGGGGGCTGTTTTGAATTTTCGCTCCCGGAACGCCCTCTTTCGACTAAGTTTAAGGCATTTTCGAGTCTAACTCCAAGCCTGCGCGTCCTAATTACATTCCGACAGCTGTCACAAGTCCTATTTGTCAAGGGGAAGCTATCCATGAGATCCACATGGTGGTTTGGGGGCTATTTTGAATTTTCGCCTCCGGAACGCCCTCTTTCGACTAAGTTTAAGGCGTATTCGGCTATAACTCCCAACCTATGGGTCTAAATTACATGCCGTCAGTTGTCACAAGTCCTATTTGTCAAGGGGAAGCTGTCCGTGAGAGCCACACAGTGGTTCGGGGACTGTTTTGAATTTTCGACCCCGAAATGCCCTTTTTCGACCAAGTTTAAGGCATTTTTGGGTCTAACTCCAAGCCTACACATCCTAATAACATTCCGTCAGTTGTCACAAGTCCTATTTGTCAAGGGGAAGCTGTCCGTGAGAGCCACACGATGGTTCGAGGGCTGTTTTGAATTTTTGACCCTGAAACCTTATTTTCAGCTAAGTTTAAGGCATTTTCGGGTCTAACTCCAAGCCTACGCGTCCTGATTACATTCCCTCAGTTGTCACAAGTCCTATTTGTCAAGGGGAAGCTATCCGTGATAGCCACACGGTGGTTCTGGGGATATTTTGAATTTTCGACCCCGAAACGCCATTTTTCGACTAAGTTTAAGGCATTTTTGGGTCTAACTCCAAGTCTACGCGTCCTAATTACATACCGACAATTGTCACAAGTCCTATTTGTCAAGGAGAAGCTGTCCATGAGAGCCACACCGTGGTATGGATGGGCACAAAAGAAATGAGCCTCTCAAGGGCAACGGACAAGGGCGATATGGAATTCATTATAATTAGTGTTATACACATCATATAAAAATAAAGGGAAAGCAACAAGGCAGGCACAACTAAACACAAAAGGAAGACAAAGGAATAATATAGGTGAATTACCGGCCTTAGAGTTGGGGGTGACAGAATATGCAGTAATGAAGATATTGTATCTTCTACAAAAGATTTTGTCGACATATGCCTTGAGATATGTGGTAATATTTTATTGTGCCAAGACCATAGAATATCCATCTTCTCCATCAACATCGTTCAGTATCTGTTGGTTCACAGCAACATGCAATAGTGAGAATACTGATTCTTCCCAATAAACATTAACTTCTAAGAGAAATAGAATCACCTCTGGAAAGACTTTGGCCATTCAATATTTGGTTTCTCATGTTGTGCTACCAGACTACGCACTGTGATTGCAATACTGGGTTGATAAACTACAGAATGTAAAATGAGGAATTAAAGATTTTAACTTGAAATTTATCCTTAATAATGGAAGGCCAAAAGTTCATATGTGCCCAAGACATCCGTTGTGTACACATAATATATTGATGAAATAAATCGGAAACACGAAGACTACACAAGCATTTGACCTTCATTTACATTTTATGTTAGACAAATATCTCAAAATAACATATTTAGCTAATTCCCTAGATTGAATGAAGTCATAAGTTAGACAAAAGGTTTTTATTGCAATTATGACTTACAGTCTTTCACATAACTGGATCATGATAGTGAAGTGGCAAACTTTTTTCATGGATCCCATCTAAAATTAAATCGTAGTCACCGCTGGATAATTGGCAATCATTGAACAGTCAAGATAGATGACCTTTCACTAGAAATGATGAAAGAAAAAATGAAAGTTTTAACTGGAGTTCTTAACCTACTGGTTAGAAATCATGGAGTGCAGAAAGTCAAATTCATTGGAGATGCTGCTGCAGCCACTAGTTAACTTCCTTTCTCGTTTTACTTTCCTCTTTTGAAAAATCTATCCAAAAAAAAATAGTAATAGTAATAATAAGAAATAATTTATATGCAAATTGATAATGCCAAAAATGAAAATTAAACAATTTAATAGATTATTGTTTTACCTCTGCCCATACATCAAAAACACTTTTTGAGGTGTCCTTTCGGCCAACCATCTGAGAACTGATCTCCAACTAAGAACCAATAAACCATATTATGTTTGTAGGAGATCAATCAAGAATGTAAACATGTATCAAGAAAAATCCCAAGAAACTTTTCATGAGAAAGACTTCATCTTCCTCAAACCCTTAATTGAATATAACATAGCAATATATGTTCAACCACTATTAACTAACAAAAAGTATGCTAGAGCATGATCAGCTGAATATCATACCATATTGGGGGTTTCCTTCTTCATGTGGAGAAACTGAAGAGTGTTTAAGCATGAGCGTAAGTGTGAAAAACGGGCATCGGAGGGCGTCGGAGAAGTAAAAACTGGTTGTTGAGATAATTGCTGGCCTCCCACCCTTCTACGGTCTTCCTGGTGATAAAACAGAGGTTCCTACCAAAAATGAACAAAAACCGATGCAAAACGAATGCTCGGGGGCCAAAACGCGCAGTTCGGGGTCCCGGAAATGGGCTGTTAAGCA
Source organism: Camellia sinensis (assembly GCF_004153795.1). Lineage (NCBI taxonomy): Eukaryota > Viridiplantae > Streptophyta > Magnoliopsida > Ericales > Theaceae > Camellia > Camellia sinensis. The sequence continues at coordinate 331,380 of NW_021027645.1, read as the reverse complement.
CTGAAAGTGGCATTCGGCCCCGAAGTGGGTTTCTCAGACCCCAGTGTCCCTCAAAAGGGAGTAAATAAGATGTATGCCAAAATTGGAGCAAACGGAGACGGTTAGGCGGTCCCGAACCGAGGCACACGGCCAACGGTCCCGAAAAATCGGAAACCGGACTCCGAAATGGGCAAAATGGCCTGCGGCCACAAAATGTAGCCCACGGCCACTGAGAGATGGTCTACTGGACCTCTCCCTCCCCTCAGGAAAAGAAACAGAGAAAACCGAGTCTGGTTCGCAAACCGAGGCAAGGCACAGAAGAGGGTTCGGAAGTCCGGAGGCAGGGCTCACGGCCGCGACTCTGAAACTTCTGAACGAGCACATTATGCAATATCACCAAGCGCTCAATCAGTGACGTCTGAGTCTTAAGGTCGGTCAAAAATGGGGTGTCTACACAAGTCCTATTTGTCAAGGAGAAGTTGTCCATGAGAGCCACACTGTGGTATGGATGGGCACAAAAGAAATGAGCCTCTCAAGGGCAACGGACAAGGGCGATATGGAATTCATTATAATTAGTGTTATACACATCATATAAAAATAAAAGGAAAGCAACAAGGCAGGCACAACTAAACACAAAAGGAAGACAAAGGAATAATATAGGTGAATTACCGGCCTTAGAGTTGGGGGTGGCAGAATATGCAGTAATGAAGATATTTTATCTTCTACAAAAGATTTTGTCGACATATGCCTTGAGATATGTGGTAATATTTTATTGTGCCAAGACCGTAGAATATCCATCTTTTCCATCAACATCGTTCAGTATCTGTTGGTTCACAGCAACATGCAATAGTGAGAATACTGATTCTTCCCAATAAACATTAACTTCTAAGAGAAATAGAAACACCTCTGGAAAGACTTTGGCCATTCAATATTTGGTTTCTCATTTTGCAAATGAACCCACATGATCATATCACATCAAGCACAATTAGTAACTTATTATCAAACAAAATACTCTGTTGATATACAACAAAACTCTCCTGATTTATATGTGAATCTATCTAATATGAACAATTTAAAGAAGTCAAGAATCATTACCAGAAAATGGGTTTTCTTGACCAAAAACATTCACTTTTTAACACCGTGACTACCCAAATCAGCTGCAACACTGGCTGTACGCAATACTCGTATGGTCCATGTAACATAGCTCAATAATTAAAAAATAACCTCTTTTTACTTAGTGATGTAAGAGTTATGCTAGCTACTTCTACAAGCTACTATTTGTGGAATAATTTCCAAACTTCATAATATCCGGCGATTCCCAAATATTGAATGTTTGTTCACTATGTTGTAAAAGATGGCCAAAAGATACTTGTTTTACCTCTTTAATGGAACTCTTTTAAGCAAGACTAAACAATTCATGACAACTCATGACTTTACCTACAAATAGGGAAAAGAGAAGGTTCATACCGTTGAGCTATTTTCTTCTCCAAGCTTCTATGACGGGTTATTCCAAGGATCTGATTCATCAATATATGTCTCCCAGCATGATATGCATACATGTTGATCTGCAATTTTAGCTCCCTGAACAGGACGAATCATCAAATCAAAATTCAAAAATCACACTAGATATCTAGATTATAGGAACATCACTTCATAACAACTGGAGCTTCCAAACACAACATGAAAAAGATTTTTCATTAATGCTATATATTTAGCAGATCCAATGAGCTAATACCATAAGTTCTACAATCACCTTTTTATCTAAGAAACAGAAGGACAAAACAAAGAGCAGATCAATGACTTGTAATATTGAAACTGCTGAGGTAGAAAAACATCTTAAAAATCAATTCCAAGTCCTATTTGTCAAGGGGAAAATCAATTCCAAGTCCTATTTTACAAATCTAATTCCCCTATTAACATATCAAACAAAAAAATGAGACGATCAATGAATGAAAATGATCACAAAAATGATTAATATAGCTAAATCTGAGCTCAATCTGTGTTAAAACAACAAAATTGAGACCCAAAAACTCGAGAACGAATCAAACCTAGATCTGAAACAATCGATCAATCACCACAATTCAGAATTGAAGCAAACCCAGATCTAAAAGAGAGAAGAAGATATCAAACCTGATCGAATTGGAGCCAAGAAGTTACCCAAGTCCAGATCTGTTGATGTTTTCGGGTAGAGAGAGAGGAACGAAAATTGCGAAGAGCTCCTACAATCAAATCAAACTGTATTTGTGTTGTTCAAATAATGGCAATGTGTGAGAGAAGAGGCGTTTGGGAGGGCTTGGTGTTTCTCTCTCTAGAATTCCGGAGAGAGACGAAGCGTTTGGGAGGGCGATCGACAAAGAGAGATCGGCAGAGAGAGATAGACCGAGATCGACGGAGATCGACAGAGAGAGAGACGGAGATCGACAGAGATCGACAGAAAGACCAAGATCGATAGATTTTCTGAAACTTACTCCTTCTCTGAAATAATTTTTTTATAAAATTTACACTTTCAGTGGAACTTACACTGAAAACAAAACATAAGCTACTTATATCTATTGTGAAATAACTTACACAATTTTTGAAAAATTATTCTTTTTGTGAAATAATTTCTTTTATAAAATTTATACATTTTGCTACAACTTACATTTTTTCTGAAAATGTACACATTTTCATGGAAATAGTTACACCTTTTTTCAGAAAAGGTGTATGTTCATAAAAGGAATAATTTTCAGAAAAGGTGTATGTTCATAAAAGGAATAATTTTCAAAAAAGTTACTCCTTTTGTGAAATAATTTTTTTTATAAAATTTACACTTTTAATGGAACTTACACTGAAAATAAAACATAAGCTACTTATATCAATTGTGAAATAACTTACACAATTTTTGAAAAATTATTCCTTTTGTGAAATAATTTCTTTCATAAAATTTATACATTTTGCTAAAACTTACATTTTTTCTGAAAATGTACACATTTTCGTGGAAATAGTTACACATTTTTTCAAATAAGGTGTATGTTCATAAAAGGAATAATTTTCAGAAAATGTGTATGTTCATAAAAGGAACAATTCTCAAAAGTTACTCCTTTTGTGAAATAATTTTTTCATAAAATTTATACCTTTTGTAAAAATGAAACTTACAAAATGAAACTTTCATGAAAATGAAATTTATACCTTTTTTGAAAATTTATATTTTTTCGTGGAAATAGTTATACCGTTTCTGAAAAATTACTCCTTTTGTAAAATAATTTTTTCCATAAAATTTACACTTTTTGTAAAAATAAAACTTACACCTTTTGTGAAGTTACTTACATCTTTTGTGAAATAACTTACACTAATTCTGAAAAGTTACGTCTTTTGTGAAATAATTTCTTTTATAACATTTACACATTTTGCTAAAACTTAGACCTTTTTTGAAAATTTATAACTTTTCGTGGAAGTACTTAAACATTTTTTGAAAAGTTACTTCTTTTGTGAAATAATTTTTTTCATAATTTTACACCTTTTGTGAAATGAGTTTCAGTTGGCCTTCTACAAACGGTGTAAGTTCGAAGAAAAGGTATAAATCTTATGCCAAAAATTGTTTCATAAAAGGAGTAACTTTTCAAAAAAGGTGTCACTATTTCCACGAAGGGGTGTAAATTTTCAAAAAAATGTGTACTAAGGTATAAATGTTATGAAAGAAATTATTTCACAAAAGATGTAACTTATCAGAAATAATGTAAGTTATTTCACAGAATATGTAAGTAGCTTCACAAAAGGTATAAGTTTCGTTTTTACAAAATGTGTAAGTTCCAATACAATGGGTAAATCTTAGGAAAAAAATTATTTCACAAAATAACTTTTCAAAAAATGTTTAACTATTTCCACGAAGGGGTGTAATGTCAAATGTGTAAATTTTATGAAATAAATTATTTCACAAAATGTGTAATTTTTCAGAAACAATGTAAGTTATTTCACAAAAGATGTAAGTAGCTTCACAAAAGGTGTAAGTTTTGTTTTCAGAAAAGGTGTAAGTTCAAATAAAATGTATAAATTTTATCAAAAAAATTATTTCACAAAAGTAGTAACTTTTTAGAAAAGCTGTAAGCATTTTCATGAAAATGTGTAAGTTTTCAGTGTAAATTTTATGAAATAAAATTTTTCACATGGTGTAACTTTTCAGAAAATGTATAACTTGTTTTACAAAAGATGTAAGTATTATGTGTAAGTTGTCAAAAGTTACACCTTTGGTAAGCAATTTTACAAAAGGTGTAAGTTATCAGAAAAATGTAAGTACTTTCACAAAAAAGTGTAAGTTCTCACAAAAGGTGTAAGTTTTCACAAAAGGCGTAAGTTTTCACAAAGAGTGTAAATTTTCAAAAATCACTTACACCTTTTTCTGAAATTACTTACGTCTTTTGTTAAAATTTACGCCTTCTGTGAAAAATTACACCTTTTGTGACAATTTACACTTTTAGTCATATAATATATTCTTTTATCCATTTACCTGGAAAGTGACCTGTTTAGCGGGTCACCAATGTGCTAGTTTTCAAATATTTTTGTATAACTCAATACATAAAAAGGTGTAAAGATAAAATAGAAAGGTGTAAGTACCTTGCATACCATATGCAAGACACACTTAAGAAAAATCTTTGAAGGTATTATGAGAAAAAATATTTTATTTTAAGTTATAATAAATTATCTTTATTAATAAATTTATATTAAAATATAATAAATATTAAAATTTTAATTGAGTATACTCAATTATTATTTAAGTGTAAATAAAATCACTCCGTCCGTAGAGTGGGCCACTGCAAACGTCACAGGACTTGATTTTCTTACCTTGTTTTCTTTTGATCTGCTCAGCTCTAGCGTAGCCTCTTTCATTTCCTATTTTTATTTTTATTTCCTATAATGTCAGTTTTGTTACCCACCGAGGAATTGGAATAAAGGCAGCTTCTTTGAGTCTTGACTGCTTTGCATTGAATATTCTGTAACATATGGTTGGATGTATTTTATAGTCCGTTTGGGAAGAAGATTTGTGGCTAAAATAGCTACAAAAGATAAAATAGACTATTTTAGTCACAACAAACAAAACATCACATTCAATTCATAATTATTACACTCTTCTCTCACAAAAAAAGTCAAAAAGTCCTTCCCGAACCAAACTTTTTAATCTAAACTAAAATAATTAAAAAAATTAAAAAGTCAAAAAGTCAACCCACTTCTCAAACCAACCCTAAATAAACTTATGAATTTTTTTGTTTTTTTTTAATATCTTGTGTTAGCAAACGTTGGAGGCAGTTGTTTGTTTCATGGGTGGAATAAAATTCTTTGACTCATATTTAGGCCTTGTTTAGCATGATCTAAAAAAGTTAAAAAGGTAAAAAATTACTATTTTATTTAAGTCATATCATCTTATTTAAGTCACATTATCTCTCTAATACATCACTTCAAACCCAATCTATACTCAACTTATATTTCATAAAAAATCAAAAAAATATACTTATTTAGATCATTTCAAACCCAATCCTTAAGCTTTAAGCTCAGTGGTTTTCAAGGCTGTCTTTTTCATGATTGTAACTTGGTAAGCATCTTTCACTTTCATTTGATGTGATCAAAAGAATTGAGCATGATCAGTTACTTGTTTGCCACGCGATCCTTTAGTCCATTAAACCACAAGAGAGAGTGAGTGTAAACCAGAGTTAAGTGGTATCCAATAATGACTAATTGGTTTTATAATAATTACTTATTAAGACTAATTGATCCTATAATAATTACTTATTAAGATTAGGACCGGTTCGTCGTGACAATCCTGAAATAGATGAATTTTCCTTCAAGTCGGGTGTGACGATAACTTGGACAAGGCGTACGGCTATATTTCAAGGATTGTTCATTTGAGAAGTTAGGTTGGCTTTTTAATTTTTTTGACTATTTTAGCCTCCGTTTAGAAAGTGGGTTGGCTTTTTAATTTTTTGACTTTTTGACTATTTTAGCTTGGGGCTAAAAAGCTTAGTTTGGGAAGAATTTTTTAGCTTTTTTGAATTTTTTTGTGAGAGAGGGGTGTAATGATTATGGGTTAGATTTAGGGCTAGTTTGGCATGTACTAAATAAGTCAAAAAGTCAAAAAGTCACTATCTTATTTAAGTCACATCATCTTATTTAAATCACATCACTTCTCTAACACATCACATCAAACCCAACCCAAACCCAACCCAAACCCACCAATAAGTCAAAAAGTGCACTTTTTTAGGACATTCCAAACCAACCCTTAATGTTTTGTTTTTTGTGGCTAAAATAGCCTATTTTATTTTTTGTGGCTATTTTAACCCCTAACCCACCAAAACCAACTTCCCAAACTATGCCTTAGTTTGAATTAAAAAATTTGTTTGAGTTGACTTTTTTTTATTTTTGTGAGAGAAAAAGTATAATGATTATAATTTAAATGTGATATTTTATTTTATTAACTTTTTAACTTATTTTGTCTTTTTGTGACTAATTTAACCAAAAAACCAAATTGGCCGAACTAAAATAAACAAAATTCAATAAATACACAAGAATATAAATATATATTAAATTTTGGATGAAGTACTAATAAATCTCAAAATGTGATCTTGTAAACTGTTTAGCTCTCATTTATTTATTTTTTATTTTTATTTTTTATGAATCCAAATGTTCTATTAAAGTGAAAATTATACAAAAAGATAGTCACTTACACGTTTGGATTTAATTTTTAAAGGATAAAAGTGAGTTTCTCCAAATGTAAAATTATACATTTGGACAACCGCACTATAGAAGTAGTTTTTTTGACTTTTTTTGTGAGAGAGGGGTGTAATGATTATGGGTTAGATTTAATGTTTTGTTTTTTGTGGCTAAAATAGCCTATTTTGTTTTTTGTGACTATTTTAACCCCTAACCCACCAAAACCAACTTCCCAAACTATGCCTTAGTTTGAATTAAAAAATTTGTTTGAGTTGACTTTTTTTATTTTTGTGAGAGAAAAAGTATAATGATTATAATTTAAAAGTGATATTTTGTTTTATTAACTTTTTAACTTATTTTGTCTTTTTGTGACTAATTTAACCAAAAAACCAAATTGGCCGAACTAAAATAAACAAAATTCAATAAATACACAAGAATATAAATATATATTAAATTTTGGATGAAGTACTAATAAATCTCAAAATGTGATCTTGTAAACTGTTTAGCTCTCATTTATTTTTTTTTTATGAATCCAAATGTTCTATTAAAGTGAAAATTATACAAAAAGATAGTCACTTACACGTTTGGATTTAATTTTTAAAGGATAAAAGTGAGTTTCTCCAAATGTAAAATTATATATTTGGACAACCGCACTATAGAAGTTTTGGATTTTTCCTCATTTTGAAATAAATTCCACATTATAAATAAGAACGTAACACTACAATAACATAACATTCCAATGTAACATATTAAAAAATTTCTTAGTGTATTTTTCTCAAACGTAACAACGGAACACTCTAAACTTTTCCCAAACATAATGCTCTAATGTAACACCAAAACAAAACAAAACAAAACAAAACAAAAAATCATTAGTGTACTTTTTCCAAACATAACACTTCAATCAATGTAATCTCAAACGTAACACTCCAATATAACACACATAAAAACACTACAAAATTACTTAATGTAATTTTTCCAAACATAACACTCACAGTTTGAAATTATACATTTATCCAAAATTTACTAAAAAATTTTTGTACTCTTTTTGGAATAGTTTGAAGAATCGCACACCCTTTTGCAATTGTTTGAAGAATCCCACATCTTTTTTTTTTTTTTTGAAATGTTACATTGGAGTATTACGTTTGAAAAAAATACACTAAAAAATTTTTTTGTGTATTACATTGAAGTGTTACACTAAGAAATTTTTTTAGAGTGTTACATAGAAGTGTTACAAGTTGAAATTCTAGATTTGCTTAAAACTTACTAAAAAATTTTTGTACTCCTTTTGAAATATTTAAAAAATCTCATATCCTTTCGGAATGTTTAAAGAATCTCATATTTCAAGTCATTTTTGTTCTCCTTTTAAAATGTTTGAAAAATTTTACATTTCAAGTCATTCCAAATAAAAAAGATTTGCATATAAAAATTCATCCTAAATTTGATTCTCATAGGGTTGCGTATCTTACCTTGCTAACACAAAAAAAATAATAATAAAAAAATAATAATAATAATAATAAAGTAGGTTATTTAGAGAGAGAGAGAGAAGGGGGTCGGTGATTGAGAGAGTGAGAGAGAGAGAGAGGATTTTGATTGAACAGACCCACATGGATCCAAATGTTTTGTAGAAGTATGTGTTTATGGATATAATAATTTAGAGTGTGAACTCTTAAATTCAAGAAATTTATAATTGTACTTATGGATCGAGTGTCCTAAAAAAAATATAAAAATTCACTAAATTTTTATTTATTTTATTAAAAATCATAAATATTATACTTTTTAAATATATCTAAGTTAGATACATCTAAAAAAATAAAAAAAAATATCTTCAAATATTAAAAGTTTTGACTAAAAATAAAAAATACAAATAATAATAAATAATAAATAAATAAATAAACTCAATTTTCTGAAAAATTGATTCAATTTTCTAAAACCAAATAACTCAATTTTCTGAAAAATTGATTCAATACAGAAAATTGATTCAATTTCTAAAACCAAATAAGGTGATTAGCTACTGCAAGCTAGGCTTCAAATATTAGTTCACTGTTTTATTATGCTAATGTTCCAACATTTCCTTCTTCATTTCAATTTATTGAATTCATACTATTGAATTAATTTTTTGAATACTTTTTTTTTTCTTTTTCATAATTTGCATACCATGCTAAATGGGAAATGGAGTTTAGTCGTATTTCATGCCAAGTATATACTGAAAGTAGGTCAAATTCATGAATTTGAAAAACAAATGTTTTAGAACATTATATTCTCAAAACATTCTATTAACTTTTTCAGCAGTTGTAGATACAAATAGCACATAATGCTAAAGGATCCTTTCCTTTGCACTAACATGGTGCGTACCTTTTCTTAAGGATCTAACAAACTAGTTCAATGTAAGCTCATATAACCTAAAATGTGATGATCCTGGATCCTAAAAATATTTTTTCCTTCCACCTTTTCGAACGAATGAATGACAGGTGTTGTTCGAAAGTTAAAAATCGAAGGCATTTAGGACCGGAGAAATGCAAAGGATATTGATGCAACCTTAACTATTAATCTTAGGTTAGTGCCACTTTGCCCTTACCATTTTGTAAAAGTTGCGATTTGCAATGTAAAACCTAATTGCTTGCACCAAAATGGATCGTGTGATCCTTCTCCATACACAGCACCTATATACCCAGGTCTGCCAAAGAAGAGCGAAAGAAAATAGAGGTTAAAGAAGAGAAATCCAAAGAAGAGAAGGAAAAGAAAAGCGAAGAAGAGAAGGGAAAGAATGTAGATGAGAGAAGCAATTTGTTGTTTTTTTTTTTCCCCTTCAAGTTAAAGTGTGGTGCGGAAAAATACACAGGATATTTCAATGTCATAGCTTACTGGGGAGCATTGCAACTGTTTTTAAAAAATTAAAGGTGTAAACTGCAACTTTTACAAAAATTTAGGGGCAAGTGTTAATTCTTGTATTGACTTCAAATTGCTAGGTTTTTGTGTCTTTCTTTTATCCCCCAAAATGTGTACCCTGTCTTTTTGTTATCTGACCTCTAACCCTCTTTGCTTGGTTGTTATATTGAGGAAGGAAACTACATCTGTACCCGAATCTAAGATTCACTCACCATCTCATAGAGTACAAACCATACAGAGTAGGATTGTTTGAAATTTAATAACAAACTATTCACAGCATTAAATTGATAACTTTTCTCTTTTCCTAATTGTTTCGCTCCCCTTCAAGTTAAAGTGTGGTGCGGAAAAATACACAGGATATTTCAATGTCATAGCTTACTGGGGAGCATTGCAACTGTTTTTAAAAAATTAAAGGTGTAAACTGCAACTTTTACAAAAATTTAGGGGCAAGTGTTAATTCTTGTATTGACTTCAAATTGCTAGGTTTTTGTGTCTTTCTTTTATCCCCCAAAATGTGTACCCTGTCTTTTTGTTATCTGACCTCTAACCCTCTTTGCTTGGTTGTTATATTGAGGAAGGAAACTACATCTGTACCCGAATCTAAGATTCACTCACCATCTCATAGAGTACAAACCATACAGAGTAGGATTGTTTGAAATTTAATAACAAACTATTCACAGCATTAAATTGATAACTTTTCTCTTTTCCTAATTGTTTCTCTTTTGGTGAAGGATCACTTTCCAAATATGTAAATTCAGCAACTACTATTAACTCGGAACATATTTAGCAACTACAAGTAACCAAACAATGCGGTATAACTCAAAAATAGTCATAAGTTAGTAAAATATATAGGTATACCAAGTATGGAACCAAAAAACAAAGAACAAGTACTAGCCAGAGTCCTATTGTTGATATTTACTAGATTTCACAAATTCATTGTTCTACTTCTAGTTTTTTTTTTTTTTTCAAAGTGAATTTAACTAAGTGGCATATTTTTTTTGATAAAAAACTTTTGTCAGTGACAGTTTATAAAAAAACATTAATAAGAAAAAGAATGAGAGAAGTTTCTTCAGCATCACTAGGAAATTCAAGTGGTAGTGTGCGAATATCACTAAGCATGATGATGATCATGATGATAGTTTAACAAAGCAGAAAAAATACATTCAACATTTACAGGCAAATATATATTTATATTATATATATGTATATGCAAACACAAGCATGTATACATGCCTTTTAACTTTATTTATAGAGAATTATCATTACATTAACAGTAAGCTCGGTTTTTCAAACATGTTTGTATTTTGAAGAATTACTAATAACTAGCATTTGCAGATATCCATCTCAAGGAATTCTAGCTGTCACAACATAACTAAAAAAATCAAGACTAGCTAATTTTGCTCTGTATGTCTACTAGAAGAATTCAAACTCATTCAATGATTTTCTATCTCACAAGTTTATGGATCCTCCTTACCTTTCAGCTGCTCCAGACCCTCTTGCATTAGCTTCAACCGTCATCCTTCAGAGAAAGGCGACGGTGTCCTGAAACACAGAAACCAAATGGTTATGGAAAAGGATGTATAAGTTAAAAACTGCATGTTCCGCCACTGTTTGCCTGTCCGAGCTGCTGAAATATCATTCTATCATGTCCTCAATGGAAGTCATTCCCATTCATCCAATCAAGTCTCTCTATGAGATCAAGACAATTATGAATACTCTTACACAAACTCCGCTTCTTGCCCACCCATCTGAGTCCCCTTTGCATTCTGATTTATCCTTTGGCACTGCTGATCTAAAGATGGACAAAGATGAAGTGCTTGTTGTGGATGCTTCATACCAGCTAAAGAAACATATTTGATGACACTAGTCGCAAGCAGGCCAGTAGATGCTGTTCTGAACTTGATCAATGCAATTAATCTTGATATTTCAACTATGGTATTGCTAATGGAGCTTACAATTCTCCGTTCTTCAACACACGATTCTGGAAAGCACTCTTCCATTTCTCAACATTGTTCAATATGTTCGACACGAATGTACCCCGTGAATATCAAGAGAGTTGGAACCCCAAAGGCCAGATACATACGAGAAGTGGCAAATCAGGAACCTCAAAGAGGGGCTCAGACAGCTTCCATTAGACCAGGAGATAATGAAGAAAGTGAAGACAAAGTTACAGTTGGGTAACCACGAAGATTTTGTGGTGTACGAGGACAGCCACTGATTTGCTACAGGGATTGAAGGGCCGAGCAATCTATGCTCTTTCCTGTTGGAAACCAGTGTGAGAAAAATCCAAACATTGGATCAAATGGGTATGCCTAGCGGCTAAATGCAGATATTTTTATGTTGATTTAACTTATGCATTTTAATATTTTTGTAGTATTAATTGGAGGTGCTTACATTTTGCTGAAACAAAGGTGTTGGACAATTCTCAACACATGTCAGACACTCTTCCAAACGTATCATATTATTTTTTAAATTGTTTTAGAACCAGACACCCTTCTACAACTTGTGTGACACAAATCGATTGCATATACACATAAAAACTAATTGTAAGTTTGGAAAAAATAACCTAGGAGACAAAAATAAAAACAAAAAAAAAATTAAAAATTAAAAATAAGAAGAAAAAAAAAACAATGTAGATCTAAGAATTCGTGTTATGTTGTATATTTTTTTTATTCTCTTCGAATAATATATTCATATATTTGACATATAACAAATATATAAAATTAAAGCAACTTGTCGCTTGCTATATGATGATTGACATATCACTTACAAGAATGTTATCTCTGTCGTCTGAAAGAATCGAAACAGATAGTGACAAATAACATTTGAAATGGATCCAGCTTCTTCTGCTTGGGGATCTAAAATTTTAGACCAACCAAACAACTAGAATGCATGTCAGCACACACAAGCACCCATATGTTCAAATATGTTTGACATAGAATAAAAGTGTATTTCTAGTTTTAAGAAACACTACAAACCCATGCTGTGAAACAATACATTATTTACTATTACCAATAGTTTCCTTTTTCAATGCTTGATTCAACACCAAATGATTCATTGGTTTTGATCACCAATATGTAATAAAATAACACCACTGCATTACTTCTGCATCAATTACAAAACTACAATTGCATTGTCAAAATTATAGTGACCTAGCATCAAACACTAAACAGACTACCAGAGGGATTGCAAAGATGGAGCTCAGAAAAGAGTAGCATCCAAGGATTGGTAGGATCGTGAATAAGACAATGGGAAAACAATTTAACCCTTAAAATAAAATAATTCAAGAATCATAACTACGGAAAACTAATTGAATGATAATGATGTGCTTACAAGAAGGTTACAAGTTACAGCTATTCTTAGAATCTTGAAAACATATAGAAATTAAATTCACATGACTCTAAAAGTAATCACCTGATAGTACTCAGTCTCCTTTCTTTTGACCTTTTGGAGGTCTTAGAACACTCCAATCCAGCTTTTCACGCTTTGGTTGCTTGTGAGAACTTCTACTATCATTTGGCGATGATTCTTGATCAACTTGAACATTTTTCTGCGATTTATTTGGATACTGTGTTTCAGAAACTACTTCAGCTTGCTTCCTTTTCAGTTCTCCGTTGGCATCGTCTTCTCTGTAATAATTAAAAGAGAGACTATGCAGAAGATGTGTTGGTAAAAGATGGAATGCCTCAAGAGAACTTGGGTTCATGTGTGTGTGAATTACATATGTATTCATTGATCTGTGTACAACGTATCCAATATCAACGAGCTCAAAGTATCAACCATAACTCTATTCTAAATTGCTTTGAATAGGTGATTAAATCATGAATTTTATGGGCTTTAACATTTATTGGCTCATACCAATTATTGGTGTACTCATGCATGCTACAAGCCCCGGAGAAAGATTTGTGGACTGGACTAGATTAACTTGAATCATTCTAAAATTATGATTCAGCTAGAAATTCTACCATGTGTTGTTTGTTGACATATTGGGGTAATTAAGGTTTCCAGAAGCCTTATCATCTACATACTGGGTAGACTAAAACGCTATGACCCCATATAATTTATGGATAGACTTCACAAATTAACTAGAGAGTCCAAATCAACTCAACACAGCTCAAAAAGATGAAGATATTATTTCAGTTAGCTAATTAAGTCCTGCTCTGCCTACTGCCACTCTATCTGCAGCCACAATCTCTGTCACTAATGCCTTGGCACAAAAGATGGGAGCCTTCTTGGGTTTGATTCAACAATCCCATTTCAAAAGAAGGTTGAAGCAATTACAGTTTGGAGCGAATTATTTTTCAAGCTTAAGCTTTTCGTTCCCTCACCAAATGAATAGATGATAGTAATAAACTATCAAGAATGAAATCTTACAAAGCCAACCAAGTAACTTTGCAACTACCAAGAGAAGAATTACCAGAATAATAATATGTCAATAGAACTTAAAGGAGCTAAGCACGCACCTATCAGACGTTCTTCCATTTTGATTGCCAGAACATGTGGTAGAGGCTTCTGGTTGACAAAGGTTTCTTGCTTCTTCATTCAATTTCTACCAAGACAAGGCTTTGAAATGAGGAGAACAAAAACCACAATAGCACAAAAAAACGAAATAGCCTTCGAAAAAACTTTCATACCACTCGATCCTTATACTCACATCAATAGAAGGGTTAAAACTTTGAAATGACATCCGACCTTTTATTGCCCCTGGATGGGGATCACCTTCCACAATCACTTTGCTGCATACCGAGATAGATATGGAAATTGGTTGGAATATGGCATCATTGATAATATTAATAATTTCAATGCCAGTTAAATTTAATGGTTTTTATTGACAAAATGGATTTAGATACACAACTCTCAACAAGCAGAGGACAAAAAATTAAGACATGCCAAAAGAAAATTAGTTGATGTTCATGGTATTGAAGTGATCTCAGTCTTGGCAGGGGCGGAGTTACTGAAGAATATGAAATGCAGCAATAAACAAGAAGCAATGCTAAAAAATATCCCAAAAAAACACAAAAAAGCAAAAATAGTAGAAAGGATATATCCAAGCAGTATAAGTAATTACATGGTCCAAAAGCCATTACAGGCACTATCAAGTTTGTTAATTAGTAGGAAACAAACAGTGACTAATAACAATCTATATCATGCAAGTTACTGCAACATGTTGTGTAGTACCAACAAGAAAAGAAAAAAAAACAGATAATAAGAAGGGAAGAAGAAGACACAGAAAGGAAAGAAACGAGCAAGAAGAATATTAGACAGAGGGGGGAAAGAATTGTTCGAGAGAAGAGAGAGGTATACTAAGTCCTGGTAATTCAATATTATGCCTGTAATGCCCCAAAATTTATAACATCATTCAATCCATCAACCAACGCTCATTATAAGAAAAGAAGTAGTTCTCCAAACTTTACATCATTCATCATTAAGGTTTGTACAAAATAATTCCACATACAGATTATACATTCAATGATACCAAATACATGAATCTATAGCATGTAGAACGTCAAATCCAAAAATAAATAAACACCCTCAAGGGCTTACAAATTCCAAGGCTTAAGCCCGGTTACACAAATAAATGGTCTCTTAGACCCAACCAGTTATAGCCCTTAGCTAACAAAAATGTACCACAACAAAAATATAAGAGCCCTATGCTCCCAACACATACGTCCACGCCCTAACTTGGCGGGATCACCACGTCTTTTCCTGCACCAAAATCCCATAGGGGTAAGCATAAAGCCCAATAGAATTTCTTAACAAAATATATATATTTTATACAAGCCTCATAAAATAGAATGCATATGCTATGCTATGCTTTTGACAAGAAAATCACATCTTCATCTTTTGAAAACTATTATGCTCAATGATATCTTTATATTTCAACAGTTCAAAATTTATAAATTTAACTCAAGGGGCGGTAAATACGACTCAGGTAATCCCTAAGTTGGTGTCTGCAAGTAGGCATAACTAGCACTACCAAAACTCCAATTTACCGGTTGCTAACCGGAAGGAAAGTGGTACCTCCTCCGCGCGTGTTTTCGATCTTTCATTCCGGACACTCAGGCCAACTTAATCAATTTCATCTACACCTCCTATCCGGACTTACTAACATATTTACCCCAAAACAATTCCATAAAAAATTTATTCACAACTTTTTTTTTCTCAATGCGAAAGTTTCCAAACTCAATTCAAAGTGTGTAATAACCAACTAGATAAATATGCAATGCAATAATTATCAATGCCATATAACATCTTATTTTCAAATATCTCAACAATAATTCCATGACAATCAAAATTCTCATTTCTCCTTTCAATACTATTTCACAAGATAACCATATATTCAATTAATTCTATCAATAGATAACAACATTTCCATACTTTGTACTTTTCTTAACAATTTAGTCACTTCAATATTATATTAACATCTTTGAATAACAATCTCTAAAATCACCACTTCTCATATTTCATGAAACTCATCTTTTACATATATAAAAGTAAGAAATTTTCCCATCTTTATTCATTTTAGCACACAAAGTAATAGATCAACAATATCAACCAAGTGTTCTCAACATTCTTTTAAAACCCCCAATTTCTAGGTTTTTTTCTCATCACACTACACACACACACAAATCTTTTGAAAAAATTTCTTCAAAAACATTTCTCCTTAGTCAATGTAAATTCAAAACCCTCAAGCAAATTATTTCAAGAGAAACAAGGAGCAAATCCCCTCCTAAACTATCCACATTGTTGAGCCAACCATCAATTTTCAACGTTCACAAGAGAAATTCGAAAATCAACAAAAATCTTGTAAAAATATATATATAACTCTAAGAAAGTCCCTACCTCAAGTTCTTGGAAGAAAAGAGATGAAGCCCCAAATCCAACAGTGTTGAAATTCGATCTTCACCGCACACAATGTAGCCCTCGAGTTCTTCGGCGCGTGCCTCCTGCACGTGCGGCCTACATCTCCGCAGGTGCGGCCCTCTCTCTCCCGCACCTGCTGCTTCACGTGCATTTATTTCAGTATGCACCCAGGTCACCCCCTGTTTTCCGCACGTGCGGCCCAAGCCCCTGCACGTGCGGCTCTGGTCCTCCAGCCCAAAAAATTCTCAGCTCAACTCCCGACACTCCGAGTCCGACCTCACACCCTTCAAAACAAGTGAAACTCAACACCGGAATAAACAAGAACAAGAATCTTGAGAAATAACTTCCGAACACAACAAACCCAAACGATTAGCAAGGCTCCAAGTTAAATCCGTCACTCTAACAAGGGCAAACCCAATGTAAACAAAGAGAGAAGAGACACACAACGTAACCGGTCATCACAACCTCCCCACGATAGGAAATTTCGTCCCCAAAATTAAATCAACTACTCGAACAAGGAGTTTCTAGCAATCACAATCGTTCCATTAAAATTTCAAATCACCAAATAGATTCTCAAACAACATTTGCTATTACCATCACGGTTCCCAAGTGTTTTAGTTACAATGTTAACAACGGTTCACGTGCACGAAACCTTCCAACAAGGTAATAGCAATTCATACCAATCCCAATTCTCAAAATAACAATACATATTACAACACATGATCAACACTTTGATACATTTCTCTCTAACACCAAGGAGTGGGCAAATTAAACAATTAAGCATTCTCAAATAAATCCGGATACTTGGAGAGGACTTCCGCCTCTCGTTCCCATGTTGCTTCCTCAATCTCATGGTGTCTCCACAATACCTTCACCAATGGTATGGTTTTGCCCCGTAGCACTTGCTCCCGGGTATCTAGTATTTGAACCGGTCGCTCTTCGTAAGAGGCATCTTCATCTACCTCCAAATCAACCCAATCAAGTACATGAGAAGGGTCGGACTCATACTTCCTAAGCATAGATACATGAAACACGTTGTGAACTCCCGAAAGCTGTGGCGGAAAAGCTAACCGATATGTCACCTCTCCAATTCTCTCCAATATCTCAAAAGGCCCAATAAACCTCGGAAACAATTTACACTCTTACCAAATCTCATCAAACTCCGTCTTGGTGAGATCTTAAGGAACACGTAGTCACCAACTTCGAAGGATAAAGGTCGTCTCCTCTTGTCGGCATAACTCTTTTGTCGGCTTTAGGTCATAGCTAACCTCTTCCAAATGAGAACAACTTTCTCGGTTATCTCTCTAACAATTTATGGACCCAACAACGGTGCATTACTCACCTCGGCCCAACAAACCGGTGATCTACAAGGTCAACCATACAAGGCCTCAAATGGTGCCATCTCAATGCTAGCTTGATAACTATTGTTATAGGCGAATTCAATCAATGGTAAATGCCTCTCCCAAGACCCCTTGAAATCAAGGACGCAAGCTCTAAGCATGCCCTCCAAAATCTGAATGGTACGCTCCGACTGCCCATCGATTTGAGAATGATAAGCAGTGCTAAAGGTCAACTTAGTTCCCAAAGCCTCTTGGAGGCTTTGCCACAACCGGGCGGTAAAACGAGGATTTCTATCCAATACAATGGTTACAGGAATCCCATAAAGTCGAACTATCTCTCTAATGTACAATTCTGCCAAGTGCTCAACTGAGTCGCCGGTGCGCATCGGAATGAAATGCGTAGACTTAGTCAACCTATCAACAATCACCCAAACGACATCATTTCCCCGCTGTGTTCTAGGAAGCCCAACTACAAAATCTATGGTAATGTGCTCCCACTTCCACTCGGCTATCGGTAAGGGTTGTAACAAACCCGCTAGTCTTTGGTGTTCGGCCTTTACTTGTTGACAAGTAAGGCACTTCGATACAAATAAAGCGACATTCCGCTTCATACCCCTCCACCAAAACTGACGACTAAGATCATGATACATTTTGGTGCCTCCCGGGTGCACCGCAAGGCGTGAGTGATGGAACTCTCAAAGTACTTCCTCTCTACAAGATTCTGGTACAAACAAGCAGTCTAAATAACATACACTTAAATCCGAGTGAATGTTCAAACCCCTCTCTTCCTTCCCGTTGGAAATTCTATCTCAAACTGACTCCACTTCACGGTCCCCTTGTTGCGCCTCTATGACTTTACTAATCAAGGTAGGTTCAGCACTCAAAGTAAACAAGGTTGCACTCTTACCGGACCCACCCAAGTGCAAATCGAACTTGCCGATGTCACCTAGCCTAACCCATTTCCGAATGGCCACACTTGCCAAACTACTTACGGACTACTGACTTAAGGCATCGGCCACTACATTGGTTTTCCCCGGATAATAGTGTAACTCCAAGTCATAATCCTCCATAAATTTCATCCACCTCCATCGGCGTAAATTCAAGTCTTTTTGAGAAAACAAATTCTTTATGCTCTTATGATTGGAAAAAACCTCAAACTTCTCGCCATACAAATAGTGCCTCTAAATTTTTAGGGCAAAAATCACCGCCGCTAATTCCAAGTCATCGGTGGGGTAGTTCTTCTCATGAGTTTTCAATTGTCATGAACCATAAGCCACAACCTTTCCCCCTTGCATCAAAACACAACCAAGTCCATCCCCAGACGCATCACAATAAACGGTGTAACCCAAACCTCTTTCCGGAATTATCAAGACCGGTGCGGTAGTCAATCTAGTCTTAAGTTCTTAGAATGACCTTTCACAAGCCTCACTCCACATAAATTTGACCCTCTTTCTAGTCAACCTAGTCAAAGGCACAGTTAGTCTAGACAAGTCCCTTACAAAACATTGATAATACCCCGCTAATTCCAATAAACTCCGGATCTCAAAAATATTTTTGGATTGTCCCCAATCCTGCACGGCATCTATCTTTGAGGAGTCAACAGTTACTCCATCTCTCGACACCACATGTCCCAAAAACTTCACCTCGGTGAGCCAAAACTCGCATTTCTCAAACTTAGCATACAATCGGTGCTCCCTAAGCAAGTCAAGCACTGTCTGCAAGTGGGCCTCGTGTTCCTCCTCGAAGGTTGAATAAATTAAGATGTCCACAAAGACGACCACGAAACGATCCGAGTATTCTCGAAAATCCGGTTCATCAAATCCATAAAGGAGGGCAGTGCATTAGTTAACCCAAAGGGCATTACAAGAAATTCATAATGGCCATAACGCGTGCGAAAGGCCGTTTTCTGGATGTCCTCCTCCCGAACTCTCAACTGGTGATACACCGACCTCAAATCTATCTTCGAGAAGCAACGAGACCCTCTAAGTTGGTCAAACAAATCAACTATTCTGGGTAGAGGATACTTGTTCTTAACGGTAACCCGGTTCAACTTACAATAATCAATACATAACTACAATGACCCATCCTTCTTCTTTGCAAAGAGAGTTTATGCTCCCCAAGGCGACGTACTAGGGTAAATGAAACCCTTGTCTAAAAGCTTCTGGAGTTGAATCTTCAACTCATGCAATTCAGTGGGTGCAAATCTATACAACGCCATGGAAATCGATGCCGTGCCAGGCACTAAATCAATGGAGAACTCGATCTCCCAGTGGGGTGGCAAACTAGTAAGGTTCTCGAGAAAAACATCCGGGTACTCGCAAACTACCCTTGGCAATTCAACATGGGCTCCATCAATCTCACTATCCAAGAGAGTTGCAAGAAGGCCACTAAGTTTGCCCCGACTACGAGGGTTAAAAATTGGCAACAAGACCCTATCAACCCGGTCTCCCAAAAAATAAAAACAATCACCACTCGAAGTGCACACCGTAACTCTCTGACAGTAACAATCAATCACAACTCGATACAAAGATAACCAATCCATGCCTAGAATGACATCAAAACTCGACATGTCTAGCAACACAAAAGCAAACGGAAGTCGACACCCAATAACTTCTATCTTACAACCACAACACCCCCGGTCTAAATCAACCGTACCCCCAACTGGTGACTCCACTCTGAGCGGAGACGCTTACCATGCCCCCTCTAACCCCAATGCAGACGCAAATGCAGTAGATATGAATGAATGAGACGCACCTGTATCTATCAACACATTAGCCAAAGAATTACACACAACAAAAATACCTCTCACAACTGAGGATCCTGGTAGCAGTTCTGGAGCGGTAACAGCATACACGCGCCCCTATGGCCTCTGATCAACCTGCTCGTCTCTCGGAGCATAGGCCTGCTGCACTGACTGAGCTGAAGCGGCTCCCTGATTGGCTCGTGAAGTCTGGACTGAGTGAGCCTGCTGGTGGCTCTGAGTCTGCCTCAACCCTGATGTGCCAGATGCGCCTTCCAACTGCGGGCAAACTCTCTTCATGTGCCCCGACTGACCACACTGAAAGCAAGTAAGTCCTTGCCCTCTACTCTGAAACTGACTCTGGGATCAGTTAGGTGGTGGTGGTAATATATGTTGTCCTCCTCCCTTCTGTGGGCATGAAAAGGCCTTGTGACTCGGTTGGCCACACTTGAAACACGAGAAATTACCCGGTGCGCTCTTCCCCGGACCCGCGTTAGGCAAGGAAAAGGTGGATCTAGATTGCTGTGGTTGGGACTGGGATAAAAAAGTGTTCCTGCTCTTCTTGTTGGGTTTGTAGTCCCCCTGTGACCCTTGACCCCTCAACCTCGAACCCCGAAGTCTCTCCTCCTCGACCTCCACAGTAATCTCTACATGTGCCGCCGCCTCCACAAGACGGTCATAGTTCCAAATCATATTCCCAGCAGCCTTGAACAAAATCTTGGTTCTCAACATCTGCTCAAACTCAAAGCAACAGCTCTTCCGTTGCCACCAACTCCGGTGCAAACCGAGACAAACTAGAGAAGGCCGCCTCAAACTCAGCCACGGACATGTTAAGTTGCTTGAGGTCTTGAAATTCTTGCCTCAATCTCTCTCTAGCAGTGGGAGGAAGATACTTATCTTGAAAAGCAACCACAAAAGCTTACCATGTTGGCTCTACTCGACCCTTGGCGTACTTCCACCACTGACCCGCATCTCCCTTGAGGTAGTAACTCGCAAGAGTCACCCTTAACTCACTATCTTCAATGTGAAACATCTCAAATGTCTTCACTGTTTGCTCGAGCCATTCATCCGCTTTCTTAGGTTCAGGGCCACCATGGAACTCATCCGGTTTGGCCCGCAAAAACTCCCTAGTGAGAAAACTCGCCCTTGTCTCTATGGCATTCTCTCTAGCTTGATTCTCCGCCCTCAATATGTTCATTGATTCTCTCAAAGCCCCTACCATTTCTCGGGCTAGAGCCCCCATTGCGGCTTGACCCGCTTGCCCCGAAATTTCCGCTTGTCCCACCTGCTCGGGCACATTGGCTTGGCCCGCTTGCTCAGACTCATTAGCTTGGCTGAACCCCTCCTCTTGCACCAGAACCTCATGGACCAATACTTCATGCACACCTCGGCGAGCCCTACCACGCCTCCCGCCTCTACCACCATGGGCTTGACCCCTTCCTAACATCCTAATTAAGAAACAAGATAAACAATTTAGCACATAATCTCAAGTGCAACACGTTTGACCACAACAATTCTATATATTTCTCTACCATACAAGCAATTCATTTCCACTCCACGTAAGCACTTAGTCACATAAGTACATACGGATTATTCTTTTGTGATGAAATTCGTCCCACGAAAAACCAAAAATTCTTAATAGAATGAGTATTGATCAAGTACCCTTCTAATAAAATCTCAAGGAATTTAATAGGCGCAAACAACATCCCAAAAGTCCAATCTCATACCCATTTAGTCATATAAGCTTGTTATCACATAGTCACAAAATACAAAACATCTCCTAATCATGTGAAACGAACCCATTGTGGTAAAACACCCACTCATCGTGAGCCCCAAGTGTTCAAACCCGATAGCTCTGATATCAAGTTGTAACGCCCCAAAATTTATAACATCATTCAATCCATCAACCTACGCTCATTATAAGAAAAGAAGTAGTTCTCCATCCTTTACATCATTAATCATTAAGGTTTGTACAAAATAATTCCACATGCAGATTATACATTCAATGATACCAAATATATGAATCTATAGCATGTAGAACGTCCAATCCAAAAATAAATAAACGCCCTCAAGGGCTTACAAATTCCAATGCTTAAACCCGGTTACACAAATAAATGGTCGCTCGAACCCAACCAGTTATAGCCCTTGGCTAACAAAAATGTACCACAACAAAAATATAAGAGCCCTATGCTCCCAACACATGCGTCCACGCCCTAACTTGGCAGGATCACCACGTCCTTTCCTGCACCAAAATCCCATAGGGTGAGCATAAAGCCCACAAGGAATTTCTTAACAGAGTATATATATTTTATACAAGCCTCATAAAATAGAATGCATATGCCATGTTATGCTTTTGACAAGAAAATCACATCTTCATCTTTTGAAAACCATTATGCTCAATGATATCTTTAAATTTCAACAATTCAAAATTTATCAATGTAACTCAAGGGGCAGTAAATACAACTCAGGTAATCCCTATGTTGGTGTCTGCAAGTAGACATAACTAGCACTACCAAAACCCCATTTTACCGGTTACTAACCGGAAGGGAAGTAGTACCTCATCCACGCATGTTTTCGATCTTTCACCCTGGACACTCAGGCCAACTTAATCAATTTCATTTACACCTCCTATTCGGACTTACCAACGTATTTACCCCAAAGCAATTCCATGAAAAATTTATTCACAACTTTTTTTTTCTCAATGCGAAAGTTTCCAAACTCAATTCAAAGTGTGTAATAACCAACTAGATGAATATGCAATGCAATAATTATCAAAACCATATAACATCTTCTCATTTTCAAATATCTCAACAATGATTCCATGACAATCAAAATTCTCATTTCTCCTTTCAATGCTATTTCACAAGATAACCACATATTCAATTAATTCTATCAATAGATAACAACATTTCCATACTTTGTAATTTTCTTAAAATTTTAGTCACTTCAAGATTATATTAACATCTTTGAATAACAATCTCCAAAATCACCACTTCTCATATTTCATGAAACTCATCTTTTACATATATGAAAGTAAGAAATTTTCCCATCTTTATTCATTTTGGCACACAAAGTAATATATCAACAATATCAACCAAGTGTTCTCAACATTCTTTTAAAACCCTTAATTTTTAGGTTTTTTTCTCATCACACTACACACACACAAATCTTTTGAAAGAATTTCTTCAAAAACATTTCTCCTTAGTCAATGTAAATTCAAAACCCTCAAGCAAATTATTTCAAGAGAAACAAGGAGCAAATCCCCTCCTAAACTACCCACATTGTTTAGCCAACCATCAATTTTCAACGTTAACAAGAGAAACTCGAAAATCAACAAAAATCTTGTAAGAATATATATATAACTCTAAAAAAGTCCCTACCTCAAGTTCTTGAAAGAAAAGAGATGAAGCTCCAAATCCAACAGTGTTGAAATCCGATCTCTACCACACACAATGTAGCCCTTGAAAAGTTCTACAACTTTGATGAAGGGACTATGGGCAAAACTCTAATGGATTTAAAGAAATCAAGGTTTTGATCTTGTTTGGTGTAGGGTAGGGAAATGTAGAGAGAAGGGAGAGAAAAGAGTTTTTTTAGTGAGAGAGAGATACAACAAAAGTGAGATACACTCAATCTAAAGAGAAGAAAAACAAAAAAATTTCGGCCTCACTTACCACCGCACGTGCGGCACCCATGCCTGCACGTGCAGAGCGTGCCTCCCGCACTTGCGGCTTTCATCCCCGCACTTGCTGCTTCACGTGCATTTATTTCAGTATGCACCCAAGTCACCCCTGCACGTGCGGCCCCTCTTCCGCACGTGCGGCCCCTCTTCCGCACGTGCGGCCCAAGCCCCCGCTCGTGCTGCTCTGGTCCTCCAACCCAGAAAATTCTCAGCTCAACTCCCGACACTCCGGACCCGACCTCGCACCCTCCGAAACAAGTGAAACTTAACACCGGAATAAACAAGAACAAGAATCTTGAGAAAAAACTTCTGAACACAACAAACCCAAACGATTAACAAAGCTCCAAATTAAACTTGTCACTCTAACAAGGGCAAACGCAATGTAAACAAAGAGAGAAGAGACGCACAACGTGACCAGTCATCACAATGCGCAAAATCTCTAACAATCACAATATAATCCAGCGTTAGGTTCACAAGTGAATTTGTTTGATTGCAATTACTTCCTAATATCAGTCACTTCGGCAATGTATTAGTTGACAAGGCCAGCTAATGGAATTCTAATCCTTGTGGTGCTAGAGCTACATTTAAGTGATCACTGCATAAAGAAAAAAAAATTTAAAAAAAATCTAAATTTTTTTTTAAAAAAAATTTAAGGTTGACATGTGTTTTATACTTAAATTTCCCCCAATATTCTCACTAAGTAAAAATGTGGATTATTGTTGTTCTCTACTTGTTCTATCTAGTGTTATTTATCTGGTCCTAAAGTGTTGTTTGCGCATTGGCACACTCATTTGAACTTGAATATTACAAAGTTAACTACCATAAACTAAAAATAAAAATTAAGCACCATGGATGAGCATTAAATTGGACACCAAGAATCAAAATAATGACTGTCCTACATAACCAAAGATAAAAATAGAGAGAGAGAGAGAGAGAGAGAGAGAACTTTTTTTATATAAAAATAAAAAAGCGGAGAAAGATTACCATTTGTTTAGGGTACCAGAAGATGGGAAGTTCCCATCAGGTATGACCTCTTCTTCCTTCTTACTTTTCTCTTCTCTCTGAACTGCCCTTTGCATGAACTGAGACAAATAATAGGAAAAACCCAAAATTGAGTTGAAATTCGAAAAATTAAAGAATACCCAGATAAATTTAAGCCAAACCCAGTTCAAATATCTGGGAATTAAAATTAACTACACAAAGGAGTTAAAGATTGGTGTGGGTGTGCTGATTTTTTTACCTTCAAGTTCTTTAAAGTGTTGGATAGCTCACGCTTGGCCATTGTAAATTCTGAGAATCCCTTTGAATACCACTATAGAGCTCAATACAAGATTTTGACCATCTCTCTCTCTCTCTCTCTCTCTCTCTCTATATATATATATATAAATCCGCCGCAAGAGAAGCCTTCTGTAATCTGTAGGGGAAGAGAGAACGAAATTTTCGACCTAAAATGACTATTCAATGATTAGGACGTGTTTGGTAATCAAAATTAGATGTATTAAGTAAAAATTAATTAAGTTGATTTGTAAATTGTAATTAGTAATATTTAGAAATTTAATTCGTTTGGAAGTCAAATGCCAGGCTTTTTTTACTAAAATAATCACAAAAAATAAAATAAGTTTTTTAGCGCAATAACACAAGATATTACATTTAAGCCATAATTATTACATTCTTTCTCTCACAGAAAAGTCAAAAAAACCAAAAATCCTTCCCAAACAAGGTTTTTTAGCCTCAAGCTAAAATAGTCAAAAAAGCCAAAAAGTCAACCTACTCCCCAAACGAAAGTAGTCTTTAAAGGGTAAATAACACTGACACTCCTGTTTGGTCTGATTACATCTCACTCCTTAACGTTATAGAAATTATATTTCTACCCTTGTGATTAATAGTCTCATTTCACAAACTCACTGCTTATATAAAAGGTAACAACTCTTGATAGAAAAATTTTTATAAAAAAAAAATTACATTGAAAAAAAAAAAGTAAAGCAAAAGAAAAAGGGAAAAAAAATGGAGAAGAAGTAAAGCAAAACAAGAAAATAGAGAGTATGAATTCAATGTTTTTTTTATACCAACGTTAATTCTGTCTAAATAATTATAAAAACAGGGGATCAGTGTAATTTTCTAAACGTCAAGAGTGATATGTATTAAATTTAAACACCATGAGATGTAAGTGTAATTTACCCTAAAGTGTAACTTAAAAGTTCAAAAAAAAAAATTAAGTAACGAGGAACTCACTTAATTAAATTTATAAAAGGGAACCGATATTCCCACTCTATTTTGTTTTAAATACTTTTTTTTTCTTTGTTATATATAGAAGAAAATGTATTTGGAGCAAAGTAAGGTGAGAATATTAACTACATATAATAAAGGCAAAAAATAAATGTATTTAGAGTAAAATAGAATGGGAAAATTAGCTCACTTTATAACTACTAATCCATAAACGTCAATATATATTGTAATCTCACCATTACTACTACTGCTACCATCTCTACTGTCACCACCATCACCATGACACCATTGCCATATGTACAAACATCACCACCGTTGTCTCCTTTTTACATCTACTACATTGCCCCTATGCCATCACCATAACCATTATCTTTCTACTGCCATTACTATTGTCATCGACTTCATGGCCACCACCATGGCCACCATCTGACCTTCACAATATATAATTGAGTAATGATAGAAATCTTAAAAATTCTACCAAATATATGTTGGAAAAAATGATTTTTGCTGACTTTAATTTAATATTAAAGTGTGGTGACTTTAATTAAATATTAAAGTGAGTCCCAACATTTTATTGTGTTAGGTCCAAGTGAGCCAAAAATTATTGGGTTTTGAATAAGAAATTGCCTCATAATGTTAGATTTATGAATAGGATTTTAAAGAGTATTTAAATCATTTTTCTTGGCTAAAGGGTGTGAATCCTTTGGGCATCCAAACTTTTATATTTTTGAAAAGGGGCTATGGATGCTTGGTGTTTTAATGATCAACCTTAAAGGCTGGAAGCTCTTCTTCTCTCCCCTTTACATGTATAAATTGAGACCCTCCTATCAAGTTTCAATATGGAAATTTTTTGCTTCCATTTTACAAGTCAGTTTGCCAGAAAGTTCCTACATTGAGAGAGTGCTGCCACTGTTCTTGTTCGCTAAGCTAGACAGAAAGTGTTTCTGCCGTAGTTGGTTTTGACCGTCGTATCCTAGGAGACAGACGCCGGGATTCCTCAAGCACTCGACCCGTGAGGCGGTGAAATCTATTTTAAGGAAATTGCTTCCGTGCAGGTTTCGGTTTCGTCTCTTTACCCTTTTATTGTTTTGTGTATTTCTGTTGAAATTTAATTGTAATTATCAGCATATGTTCTTGATATATAATTTGATTTCTTCATAAATCTATTTATTTAATTTCACAATTTGAACAATAATATCTCACATGGATGTGGGATCCACACAATGTGAGTCCTACACCCATGTGAGACATTAGT